>OZ010590.1:73260931-73263431 GCA_963932145.1 Acanthosepion lycidas
CTTTTATGTGAAGTAACGTGGAAAGCCAACATTTGAATTTTTATTTTATTTTCGTGTTACATATGCTGTTCATTTAATTTTTTGCTGTTCGTAAATGTCGTTATTTGCTATAGATTTGGATATTTAGTACAGATTTTTGTGTGTGATTCTGTAGCTCCAGTCCACAAGATTCGAAGAAAGGTGTTCCTCACATTGACCTAGAAGCTTTCTTTGTTTGAAGTTACCTTTAACAATCGATCTGAGGAAGCGGTCGTTTGCAACTGACAGGCTAGATATTTCTGAACGGGGGTGACGCCATCAATGTCATCCATATGAATGTCTCGATCTAATGAGGCTATCTAAGAACTTGGCTGTAGTTTTCAAGTTAATATTTTGGTTTTGGAGCAGTTTGTGAAACTATTAAGTTGGTGCAAAAATAATATCGTTGTTTGACGTTAAAAATAGGTAAAAAAAACGATATTATTTTTGCACCAACCTAATACTTCTAGCACAGGTTATTCCATGCTCAATTTCCTTAAAGCCTATGCTAAATTTGTTATAACTGATCTATAAACCGATGTATTTGAAGTGTTTGATATTTCCGAAGTCCACATCTTGAATTTTTATGACGGATTCAGGACAGGATCCATCACTGGTATCAATGCAGATGCACATTATAGCTTCCGTTTTGAAAATGTATTATTACACTTGGTAGGGGATGTTCATTTTTTGTTCTATTCATATATACACAAATTCTTTCTCTTCTTCATCGTGTGACGATCCATTCCTTTTCTAAAGAGAATTAATTGAAAAGAATATAAGCAGGCTCAGCCGAATAGGATTAATTTTCCCGGACTGGGAGACTTTGCATCATAACAGAATCTCAAGATCACGAACAGAAACCTTGGTAGGCATATTCTAGCATAGATAGATAGCGAGTGGGAAAGAGAGAGAAATAGAAAGAGCGAAAGAAAGAGAGAGAAGGGGGAAAGAGGGAGATTCGTTTATTATGGCTTATCAAGTCTCTGTAGGTTATTTAAAGCCAGAAAAATAGATGGCAAGATTTTTTTTTGTTTGAGGTAATAATGATTTAGTAATACAAGTCTTACTTATTAACAGAAGTGGGGAAGAGGTTTCCAATGTTATTTGCGTGCAAGTGAATATAATGTAACCAACGAGAATTGGAACTCTGCTCTCCTTTAACTCTTATCCATTACACCAGCCGCACACCCAAGCTTAGAGCACCTGACATCTAGAGAGTGACCGAATTCGAGGTTGCTTAAATTCAGTGATCGTACTAGTGATTCAACTTGATGTGGTCATAAACATTTAGATAGATAGATAGATAGATAGATAGATAGATAGATAGATAGGGACAGAAGGAAAAACAAATCGAGTGACGATCGTTTGTTTAAAACAATTTTCAAACTGCATTTGCTTACGATATTCAAACGCAAAACGATTACGTCTTGGTAAAGCTCAGAGTTTCAATGAATTTATTCCATCTCTATGTATGTACTTTTATATTTCGTTGCCGAGAAAAGAAATATGGCATACACTAACCAACTAGTTTTGTATCAATCTGCGATAAAATATTGATGTCATGTGTATATATATATATATATATATATATATATATATATGTATATATGTATGTATGTATGCATGTATGTATTGAACATATAGTAATGGTGTTAATAACTCAGTGCTTGATGATGTAATACCACAGAGCTATTAAGTATATATTAATAAATATACATATTATTCCTCACCTTTCACAAGACTCGAAATCATATATATATATATATATATATATATATATATATATATATATATATATATATATATATATATATATATAACAGTGTGAACATAGTTATCAAAACTTGATGTTGTTAGGCTGTTTCATGCATAAATGCAATCCTCAAGTTTGTTGATCACGTTAAATCAGGAAACCGACTGTCGCTAACCAATGCAGATATCTTTAATGACATTGCTTGTATTTACAAACACTGTATCCCTGACATTGAGCACTTTCCCTAACAATAAAGCATATCATAAAACTGTGTTATATATATATATATATATATATATATATATATATATATATTATTATTATTATTATTATTATTATTATTATTAGAAATAGATTTTCTCAGTGGTTAAGTAAACAAATTTATAGACAACATGCAATTATTGAAGTTTTCATTTTTGTGTGTGGTGATCAAGATCTACGTTTTCAATAATTTATTTTTCTAGTTATTAGTTGTTTTTTTGTTTTTTTTTATAGTAAATGATGCGTTCAATAGTTTTGGTCATTTCGTAATATGTCAGTAATTTTCTCATAGGTATTCGTCTTATTTGGTGTTAATGTGTTATTGATTTCTGTAGAAAAGAGTTTAATGGTGTTTTTACATTATTATTATTTGTGCTATTGTGTTCTTCTTTGTAAGGTTAGTTTAACTCACATTCATCCAGATGCTTCCGAATAGCACTCGCACTAATAGTACTTGCTCGATAA
>OZ010590.1:73268431-73280931 GCA_963932145.1 Acanthosepion lycidas
CTGATGGACAAACAAGCAAAATTTATGCACACGAATGCTGTTTAACAAGATAAATACACGTAAGATCTGCATAACGAATGGAAAACAAAAAGCACAAAAATACCAGAATTTTTTTTCTCCTTCATATTTCATTTTCTGATTAAATATAAAAAAATAAAAAGCGAAACAAATGAAATTTATAGACGTTTCCTTTTTATTCCTTATTCTATCATTCTGTCAGATTCTAATCCATATTTGATCCATATGTCGTCCCATTTCGCACACACACACGCACACTCACACACGCACACTCACACACACGTATATTATTATTATTGTTGTTGTTATCATTAGAAATAGATTTTCTCAGTGGTTAAGTAAACAAATTTATAGACAACATGCAATTATTGAAGTTTTGATTTTTGTGTGTGGTGATAAAGATCTACGTTTTCAATAATTTATTTTTCTAGTTATTAGTTGTTTATTTTTTATAGTAAATGATGTGTTCAGTAGTTTTGGTCATTTCGTAATATGTCAGTAATTTTCTCATAGGTATTCGTCTTATTTGGTGTTAATGTGTTATTGATTTCTGTAGAAAAGAGTTTAATGGTGTTTTTACATTATTATTATTTGTGCTATTGTGTTCTTCTTTGTTTGTAAGGTTAGTTTAACTCACATTCATATATATATATATATATATATATATATATATATATATATATATGAGTGTGCGTGTGTGTTTGAGTGTGTGTGTGTGTGTGAGTGTGTGTGTGCTAGTGGACTTTCCTATCGTATTCAACGTATGAGGATCAAGAATCTCAGTTCCTAGGAACCGGCAGCCCAGACACCAGCACATATAATTTAATTATAGTGCTGAAGGCTTCGTGCAGAACCAACCGCACTTTTTGAAGGGACGAATAGAGAGACACGGTGCACAACGTACCACAAGTTCCACAAACGAACCTCTGTAGGTTTTGAATTGTCCTTCTCCTAGACCAGTTGTCATCCTAGGCTATACAACACAATCTGTTCTGATATTTACATATATATATATATATATATATATATATATATATATATATATACTTAAAATATTTTAATAAAGGTGGGGGAAATATAATTTCTAACCATATGTGAATCTGTTGTCTTAAATTCGTTTGCCTTTAATTAACCTTTTATTTCTATAAGAATCGTGTGCGTATGCATGCTCATCTTTTTTAATGAGGGATGAATAAACGGACTCGATATTGGTGAATAAGAATACGTTTACCAAGTATAAAAGTACACACACGCACACATACACACGCCACACACTAACATATGTGTGCGCCCCCGCGCGCGCGTGTGTGTTTACATATGAAGGTTTGGTGAATCAACTGTTGTCATTAAGTATTTTATAATCTAAGGCACTATTCACTAAATTTACATAAGTTGCCATCGTGCCAATTTCACGCTTTTGAAAGTTTACCGTCGAAACATGGGGGTCAGCACTTGCTGACTCCGCCTCTATCTCTTGGGTAAACAATGGGTATCGTTAATCTCATTCCGTCCTTGTTAGTCGCACACCTGTTCACCTTAGTTCACTGCAGAAGCAGAAATATATTTTCCTCAAAAACAAAGAAATGAACTAATAGAAAATATTCTGAGAATAAAAGCTTACACATATATATATATATTAAGATGGTGCAAAATTAATGACGTAATAATGTCGTTTTTGACGTATATTTTAACGAACAAAAAACGACATTATTACGTCATTACTTTTGCACCAATCTAATATTTATATTCGTGGTCCTGTGTATGTGTGTGCGTACTTTTGAGTGTGCATGTTCATATGTCTTACTATACATAAATATAATTTTTAAATTAACGATTTTTGTCACAGTTGTATAATTTAATGTGTATAATATTAGAAAATGTGTCAGTGACAATTATATTAAAAATATTTACAGACACACATACACACACACACACACACACACACATATATATATATATATATATATATATATATATATATATATATATATATATATGCAAAAATTTTAAATATGTAAAGTTATCTATCCTTGTCTTAATAGTGATAAATATATATATGTTGGCTGTCGACTCCCAAAGCGTCACTGTCACGTTCTGTTAAACGTTGTATGATCGACAGTGGCTCATAAAGCCAGACATCGATCTATATTTCTTCTCACATATTTGGGATATCAAATCATCTCCGGGTGGTGGAAGTTGACTTTAATCATCATCACTTCTAATGATCCGGTTCATATGCCTTATCAGACACGATCTGGACTTGCACACCCTGGTACAAATCGGGAATTCAAAGCAAACCATTACGAAATCGTCATTTACAATAGACCGTCGATGTTGGTGTGACCGCTGGTGACTGAGCTGACCTGCCCTGGGCATACATATCAGATTGCATTGGGCACATGGCCTAGTTGGCACCTGATGACAATTCAGAGATCAACATCCGAACGCATCTATTCAGTTCTGAATATTTTTGTAATGACCCATGGAAGCACTTGACGCCGTCAGCAATACCAGCTCTCAAAGATATCTCACCATATATGCATACATACATGCATGCATGCTTACATATATATATATATATATATATATATATATATATATATATATATATATATATATATATATATATGTATGGGGTGCTTAGTGTAGAAAATACTGGTAAAAAAACGGCTAGGATTACGGTGAACAAGGAAGCATCTTCTTGGGAATCACTTCAAATGAGGAAGTTATTGTACTGGAACATAATTTTTCCGATGGTATTTTGAAGGGAATGTGGGCACTTTGCTGCAATGTGGTTTGCGTGGTGGCCGTGAAAGTTACAACTGGTGGAACTAAGTAATATATATATATATATATATATATATATATATATATATATATATATATATATATATAGTTAGTTACTTTATGCAAACTTAGGTAATCCGTATGGGTAGACCCTAGGAGGATGATATCTGGAGAGCTCAATGTAAAATTCAGAGCAGATATGTTTGAATAAAAACAGACCACGTTAAAGTTCCATGTAATAAATTATTTCACCATAACCCCTTTAACAGGGCTCTGGATCATCAGACTTTACTTCCAAAAATTGAAATGAAAAATGAAAAATGAAAAGAAATTTACACATTTTTGACTGACCTCATCAAGTATACGTAAAATTAACGAAGTGAGGAAGTGAGGTGGGAAAGAGGATATGAATGTGTCATATGTATCATTTCAAATTCTTATTTTTAATTTTTAACTTCCTCACTTCGTTAATTTTACGTATACTTGATGAGGTCCGTCAAAAATGTGTGAATTTCTTTTCATTTTTCATTTCAATTTTTGGAAGTAAAGTCTGATGATCCAGAGCCCTGTTAAAGGGGTTATGGTGAAATAATTTATTACATGGAACTTTAACGTGGTCTGTTTTTATTCAAACAATATATATATATATATATATATATATATATATATATATATATATATATATATATATATATATATATGCGCTAAAAATATACTTTTTAGGTATGCTTTAATTATAAATAAATAGGGTCCAATAAGAGAGATAGAGCGTATGTAAATATAAATATTTAAAGTGGGCACTGAGGTCGTCACATTGCCTGAAGATTGCGTTGACGTATGAACCCCCCCCCCGCTATATATATACATATATATATATATATATATATATATATATATATATATATGTGTGTGTATATATATATATATATATATGAATATAAATGACAATAGGAAAACTGTAGTTATTGCTGACGGATTTCGTCCGATGTAGACTTTCTTAAAGCATGAATTTAATTAATTAAAGAACGTAACTAATAATAACAAAAAACCGAATGTTCTTAGCAACTTCAGGAATTATACAAAAAAAAAGTGAGACATTATATTTTATTAAAATTTTATTACGACAAAAATTGCACAAAGCATTTTATGATTAAATTTTGCTCATGTCAAAATTCCTCCTCTACCCTTGATTAGTGCAGCACAAATGTTTGGCAGTAGTTGCAAAAGTTTCTCAAATTATAATTTAGAGAACTGATATCATTATTTTTCATTGACTCTAAGATCTCCTTTTGATTTCTGTCATGTTCATCCCATGCTAAATCTGGGTTATGGCTTCAAAATTTTGAACTGTTGTATATATATATATATATATATATATATATATATATATATATATGTAAGCAAATATATGATATAGATCCGACAGTATGAAGAAAAATATACGGAAACAAACAAAAATAACCATTTGACCGAACGTATCTCCAATAATTTAAATGCGCTAAAAATCAAAACTTATTACCTACTAGAACTATCGGTAGTTTATTAAATAACGCCAGCAACCGACATATTACATCCGATGCTTACATCTACCAAATCTCATGCAACAAATGTGACTTAAAATATGTGGGTGAAATATGTAGGTCCGTAAAATCTCGTGTTTTCGAACATAAACGAGATATTCGCCTCGGTAATTTAAACAATTCTTTATTTGTACACACAACTAAATCTGATCATAATTTCAATTTTGATTCTGTGAAGATTTTAAAATATATTCATAATAAAAATCTTAGACGGATTTATGAGGCAGGCATAATAATATCTATCTCACACACGGGGAATACTAGACCCGGCTTCTTTAATATTTCCCCTTTTCTAGCAAGATTAATGCTCGACAAACGTATATATAAGTTTTAGATTAAAATAAAATTCTTTTCATTTTTCATTAAAAAAAACTCTATTTTAGGAATACGTTTTCACAACATCGCCCACGTGACGCCGTCGTGAACATATTGAAACGGAACGCTGATCTTGAAAAATTTCAGTTGTCTGTTTTGATTAGTCTTACTCTTATGTCTTATATATATATATATATATATATATATTTATGAATAAAAATGACAATAGGAAAACTGGTAATTGCTGACGCGTTTCGTCCAATGTGGACTTTATCAAAGCAAAATACGAAAATGAAATTAAATGAACAAAGTAACTAATAAAAACAAAAACAGAATGTACCTAGCAACTGGAATGGAGAGAAACGCTATTTTCATATTTTTAACTGAAAAATAACGTCAGTAATTGTCACGTGTGGAGAATATTGTAATTATAATTGTGTTGATGTATTCAACCATTTTCTTTTGATTTTATGAATCTGTTGTGTATATTTGTTTGTAAGAGCATTAATTTTGTTAAGAAAGGTGAAATAGGGAAAAAACCTGGGCGTAGATTAATATTTGGGTAGTTTACTATGGCGGCACTCTCCAGAATTTTCCTTCTGAGTGAGTTATTTTCTTTTTTTATGAGTGTAGCATTTTTAAAATCAAAATTATGGTTGAATTTATTTCTATGTATGACTAGTGCATTAGCTAAGTTGTTTTTTGTGAGGTCTCTTTTGTGCTCATAAATGCGTTTTCTCAAACTTCTACTTGTTTCTCCAATATATTGAGAGGAACAGTTTTGGCAATTTATTCTATAAATGCCTGCTTCAGAAATATTAGTGCTATTATTGTTTGAAGATCTTAGTATATCCATAATGGTTTTGGAAGTGTTTCTGTTTTTGTTTTTATTAGTTACTTTGTTCATTTAATTTCATTTTCGTATTTTGCTTTGATAAAGTCCACATTGGACGAAACGCGTCAGCAATTACCAGTTTTCCTATTGTCATTTTTATTCATAAATATTGTCTCTCTACTGATTAATTCGGAGAAATTTTCATATATATATATATATATATATATATATATATATATATATATATAAACGAGGATATTAAACAATGGCTCTTCCGTACACACATAGTCGCACTTATATATAAAAACCTGTTTTATATCCTGTTAATATATAAAAGTTTGTTTCTAACTTCTTACCCGTGAAGATTATCTGTTCTAGGAAAACTGAAACAATGAATGTAAAAAAAATTACATTGTTTCACATTGTAAAAATCTGTTCTTGCTGTGTTTTTTTCGGGGTGTTTTGTTTTCGGTTATCTCTTAAGAAACTGAAAAGGAGTGGATATTTTGCTTCTTTGAAATACGTTACATTTAGCAAGACGATAATATTTTGTATATATTTTACTTCGGCCTTTTGTTAAAGGATCATATTCGTTGTCAAAGTCATTTATATTTGATATGATTAAAATAGAAGTATAATTTGAGCCAGGTGCAAAAGAATACAAAGCACAAAACGATTTTAACTGTAATAAGAGTATGCTCAGCATACTTGCAGTATAAACCACAGGTGGGCTCTGCTGAACAAGTATACCTGAGCAAGCGTCTGCTAGCCTCGAATACGACGAGTCAGCTATAGATAGATATATATTATGAATTGTTTCTTGTAAAATCTGGTCTTTAGGCATACCCTTTTTGCATTAGAATGTTGCTCATTTCTGCATTCGTAACTAAATATCATTTTACCAAGAAGTAGCAGAGTTTGGTAGCTGCCTCCACTACGCAGGTTTCATGGTTTATGGATTCAACTGACACGATCTAAGTAGGGTAGGCAAGTAACACTTTGGATTTCTTCACTGTCATTTCTCTCTCGACGGATTAAGAGACCAGATCTTACTTTCCTCCAGCCAGAAATCCGACTGCTTACCCGACCATCACCGATAGCAATGCTTCTACCATTTCACAAGCAGTTCATGACTAGCCTCTATCGACTCTCTCCTATCGCCCACCTGCCTATCGATACAACACGATAAATCTTAACAACTCTACCAATGGACGGTATCTTCAACCGAGAATCTATATCTCCACCAATGGCTTGTTATCCGCTAAAAGTTGGATCGTAATTGAATGTGGTCTACGACCGGAATTTCCCGATCTTTCGGCCTAGTGACACTTGATCCCAAAAGAATTTATTTATTTCATTTTCATAACTTTTGGAAAGCAGATGGTTATATTGACGCTAATACATCTCGATTTTACTGTTGTTATAAAATTATGTTATAAATTATTATTACTATCTGATCTGGCTCCAAATCATCTGTAACCTCTTCCGTCCTAGTGGCTTCTCGCCTTGCTTGGGGGAAACGCTTAAAAAAAAATATCTGTAATACTTTTAGTATTTTATATTATACTTATACCATCATTACTATATTAATAGTAATGCTAGTATAGTAACAGTTTACATTAAATTTACTTATTTTTTAATCAGACTTTGTCACATATGTATCTTCTTTGTCTTAGTATGATGTAACTCTGCAGTCATATGGTACGATCGGGTGAGGTTTTTGGACTTCAAATACATTTATCAAATGTTGAAAGCAAAAAAGGAAAATACATTAAGTATTTAATGCAATTAACACTCGGCAGGGAACCAAAGAAATATCTTTCATATTTAAATAATGCAAATAGGATGTAAAATCTTATTTACAGCTGCAAATCTGCTGCAGTCTCTAGTTCGTTAAGTAATAGATGAAAGCCATATTACGAGCCCAGTGGATGTTTATGCAAAAACAAAGATATTGCATAGAAATAATCTAAATAGCTGTATTACGTATACAAAATATCACTAAAAAATCACCAGAAAAAAAATCACGAAAGGATGGCAAAAGAAAATCTGGCACAACATAATGAAAAGTAAGGCAACTGATGAATGCAAATTGAACAGAATTCTAACTCAGGAGATTATGTTTGACGTCCAGGTGTTACAAGAAGCAATGGAAGATGCACACTCAAGATTCTGAAATACGTTTGGACGGTCTTGAGTAAGACCATAAACAAATTTGATAAAACTTGATAGAATATTGTTCGGCCTATTACTTTGAGCGAACTCTTATTGAGTTAATTGAAACATGATTGTCATAACCGAATTGTGTTAACAAATGTCACACAGACTTGCTTTGCGCAACAACGATCAAACTAATACTTGTTGGCTTCCATAACACTGCGTTTTTTCTTTGATCAGCGACCGGAACTGAAATATTCAAGGCTTTCATATCTGCACCTAATCAATGTCATGAATAACTAACATGATCCCAAGTTGTACCTTTACACAGGGCATAGTCAAGTTGTATATTTATTAAAGAATGGCCTTTATTATAAACCATGGCGAAAATAAAAAATCATAAGATCCTTCCTTTTTTGCACCTGCTAGTTCACTTTCAGATATGTATGAGATATGCAGTACATATTTATTACGATATTACTGCTTTTTAAATATGGTTTTTGCTCTATGTTAACTATTCTTTTTTTAGTAGGCTAGTACAAGATTTCCAAGCATATACGTTAGGGAAATCTTAGAAGAGTATTAATCTAAATCTGGACGAGCGGTGAGCATTTTTAAATACGATAAAAAGAACGTGAGTGGAATGTGACGTTCTCTGTGATCGAGACGTGGAAATCACACCGGATCAGACGCTGGTTTCTCCAACAAAGTGGAACGTAGTTTCGAACTTTGTAGGAAAACACATTTTCTTTGGTATGTTTTGTCGAGTGCGCAGACCGAGAAATATCCACCCTGGGCATGACGATAAACTACATCTTCTTCTTTGGTAAGACGATAAACTACGTTCAACAGCAAGGCCTCTGATCAAGAAGTTTTGAGGAGCATGGAACCACCTCTTAATTGTTGGTGTTTCCAGCTCCACCCTCATCCGGAATGATAACATCTATTAGGCTCACAGCTATGAGTAAATAGTTAACCCCCAAACTGTGGTCAAAAAAATATGAAAGTGTAAAAATAGGTTTTAATGTTATAAATACTTTATAAAAATTATTACCAGCAATAAAAATCGTGTCGGTTTTAAATAACCCATCGAGTTGTTGATATGCCGTTAAACAAAACAAGCCAAAGCAAAGTAAAAAGAGAAACATAATACATACTGTTTAAAAAACTGGGCTTCTATTCAAACATTGTTATCCACTAAAAATAACTTTTCAAGTAATAATAATAATAATAATAATAATAATAATAATATATATATATATATATATATATATATATATATATATATATATATATATATATATATATATATAGTTAAGTAATGAAAATCTTGGTAATCGGTATGGATTATCCCAAGGAGGATGAAATCCAGAGCGCTCAATGCCATCTCAGAGCGATTAATTCAATGAAAACTGACAACGTTAAGGGTCCATTCGTTATAATTTATTTACCCAGGGAAATTTTTTTCCCCTGGATCATCAGACCACACTTCCATGGGTGAAAAATGAATTTAAATTTGCATAGATTTTTCATACACTTTTGAGGGGTAGTTGATATAAGGTGATATAGAGAGTGGGGAGAGAAGCTGACAAACATGGTTGAAATTAGAGAGGGAAAGGAAATATATATATATATATATATATATATATATATATATATATATATATATATATATATATATATATATATATTATCTTAGAAGAAACGTTCGAACCTCTGAGGGATTTTATCAAAGCAAATGTAAGGATTTTATTTTGTGAAACGTATTCATTATACAAGAGCAAATATTTTAGTGGCTTTTCAAAGCTTTCTGGTATAGGAGTGCTAATGAATATAATTTATCAAATGCATTAGTCATGCATAGAAATAAATTCAACCACAACTTTGAGATAACGAACACCACACATTATAAAAGAAAGTAATTTACTTAGAAGGAAACTTCTCGAAAATGTCGCTATTGTATCTTAACAAAATATAAATCTACGCCGCCAATTCTTCCCAATATCTCCTTTCTTGAAAGAATTTCTACTAAACCAAGAGAAGATACATGACCGCAAAAACACTAAAATGTTTTTAAATACTGTTAAATCAATAATCATATGGTATCCAAAAAATATAATATATTAGGTTGGTGCAAAAATAATGTCGTTTTCTCACATAATAACATATGTGAGAAAACGACATTATCTTTGCACCAACCAAATAAATCAATCCCAATCCAAAATAATTTAAATACTATTTGACACATATATGCATAAAAAGACCCTACTGACTTTCGCTTCTTAGGCATTGAATTGTATCAACTAAAGTCCATACACTTGCCTGATATTTCCGCTAACCTCATGAACATTCATCAACACTCCTATACCAAAAGATTATGCAAAACAATAACATTTTTGCTCTTGTATATAAGTACTTGTCACAAAATAAAAAATCCCAGAGGACGAAACGCGTCGTCTCAGATAAGTTTTCCTTTTGTCTTTATTCTCTTTATTCTTTTCGTCCTTTTACACATATACTATATCTGAAAGATATATATATATATATATATATATATATATATATATATATATATATATAATTTAAATAAAAACAGACCACTTTAAAGTTCTATGTAATAAATAATTTCACCACAGCCCTTTTACTGCGGATCATCAGACTTTACTTTCGCAGTTCTTTAAAAGGGCTGTGGCGAAATAATTTATTACATGGAACTTTAATGTGGTCTGTTTTTATTTAACATATTTGCTCTGGATTTACATTGAGCTCTCTGGATTTTATCCTCCTTGGGTTAACCCATACGGATTACCTAGTTTTTCGTAAACTTAATACACTAAATACATACATACACACACACACACACATATATATATATATATATATATATATATATATATATATATATATATATATGCTGCGAGAATATACCGAATATATATATATATATATATATATATATATATATATTTTGGAAGCATGTTTTCATGACATCATGTCTCATTAAATAACTTAGGTTTTGTGTACTTATTCTTAATAAGATCCTCTCATATCTCATAATTATGGACTAATTTCTTAGTATACTTATTAAAGGAAGAATAAAAAAAATACCATGTTGAAGTATATCCATTTCATACACGACTACTTTACATTAGTACAATGTCATCTTCAGGTTCTTTTTTTTACTAAGACAAAATTGCTGGGTTTATCTGAAAATTGTGAAGTGAAAAAAGCTAAACCTCCGTACCATACTTTTTTTAAAATAAATTTTATGATGCACGTGCGGTAACGTCAAGGGAGGTAACTAAGTTATTGAGATATCAAAATATTTTTAAAAACAAACTATCAGAAAGTGTGGTATGATGTGTATGTCAGGCTTCGTATATTTCTACAGCAGTATGGCATTCTTTGAATAATAATAATAATAATAATAATAATAATAATAATAATAATAATCTTTATTGCATTGTTTTGATAAAACTAGTAAATATCTTTCTGAGAGCACAGACTGCTTCACAAGTTTGATTTTAATTCGGTGTTCTTAAACTCTTGGCTTGTCACTTGATTAATTTTAGCCAATATGAAATGTGTAGAAAGTTTCAGTTCGCATTACTGCACAGAAATAATTAACTCCTTATCTCGTCCAAACTTCAAGTAAGAAAGAGATTGTACATGATCTGATAAGACTGATTTGTTCTTTTGTTTTTTTTTACGGTTTATCAACTTTTTGCAAGTTATTTAAAGACAGAATATATTTTTAGATTTTAAGAATACTTTTAGAGATAATGATTTACTAATACAGGACCTACTAATTAATCTAAAGCTGGGGGTAGAAAAGATGTATTCATACCTTTCCGGAGAGTATGGCACTGGAATTCGGCTCTCTGATTTCCAATTCCGAGCCCTTATCCATTTCACCACCCGCACATCCAAGCTTACAGGACCTGATATTCACTAGTGGTCACCCATCTAGGTACTCAACGTAATATGGTCGTAAACCTAATCTCACAGGAAAACTTGTTGCAACGTAATGTATTTTTCACACGGTTTTATGTCATACCCATCTAATAATAATAATGATAAAAATAATGATGACTGCATGAAATTCTTGCTTGATTCCTTATTTTGATGTGGAAAGGAGAAAATATTATAAGTAAAGTGAATACATTAATATCGATTCTCGTTAAAATAAACTTTTTTCAAAATAGATCATGTACGTAAAGGCTTTGTAAATTACCAAAGCTTTCTTCTATGAATTTGTTGTCATATAAGTTTACATTGTTTACCCGTCATTTTTTTATTGTCTATTCGACTCCTGTACTTACTTCTGTGGAAAGTTGGAAATAATAATGATAATTTAATTAATTATCTTTGTCTGCGCTGTAGGAGTTTGATTAAAAACGCTTGTGTCTGTTTGCGCGTCAGACAGAAAAGCGTAAAGAAAAAAGAAACTTCGTGTGAAAGGGTTGGAGAAGACTACATCACATGTAACAAATGTTGACAAAAAGTGAGGAAGAAACTTCCTCAAAGATAAATAACAAATGTTAAGAAATAGAAATGAACAAGTTGAAGGCAAGAAATTATTTTAGGAGAGATAAACATATAAAATAATAAAAAGGAATAAGAATTGTATGTGTAAACGAATGGAAATTCTGGAATTACATGTGTAAAAATATGAAGAAATAAAGAAGAAAAGAAAGATAAAAAGAGTGAGATGGAAATAAAAGACTGGACACATAAAAAAATAAAATAAATAAAGGAAAACTGAGCCGAAAATGGAAAATTAATGTCTTAAAAAATTACAAAAAGTA
>OZ010590.1:73283431-73290931 GCA_963932145.1 Acanthosepion lycidas
CATTCTATTTATCTTTTTTTCTTTCTTTCATATCATTTTCTCGTTTCTTTCTTTCTTTTTCATGACGTTTTCTCATTTATTTATGTCCATTTTATTCTTCTTTGTCTTTCTTCTTTCGTCTTTATTTGCTTTTTTTCTCCCTCCTTTCACTCATTTCTCCTCTTAATTTTCTGCTCATTTTTTCCCCTTTCTTCCTTTTACCCTAATTTCTTTCTTTCTTTCTTTCTTTTTTTCTTTCTTTCTTATCAGTTTTGTCTCATTTCTTTATGTTTTACTTTTTTGTTTTTTTTTTCCTTCTTTCTCGTCATTTTCTCCTCATTTCTTTCTTTCACATCAACTCCTTTTCCTTTTTTCTTTCTCATCACTTTCGTCAAATTTCTTTCTTTCGTTCTTTTGTCACGTTTTTGCACTTGCGCTTTCTTTCATTTTTCTTTCTTCTTTCGTTTTAATTTGCCTTCTTTTTTCATCGCTTTGTTCAATTCGTTTCTTTCATTTCTACTTTTTAAATTTTTTTCTTTCTTTCCTTACTTCATTCCTTTCTTTCTTTCGTGTCACTTTTGTTATTTTTCTTTTTTATTCTTTTATTGTTTTTATTTCATTCATTCATTCATTCATTCAGTCATTCTTTCTTTCTCTCTTTCGTTTTTCTTTCTTCTTTCTTTTTTTTATTTGCCTTCTTTTTTCTTCTCTTCACTCATTTCGACTTTTGCTTTTCTGCTTACGTTTTTTTAATTCTTCTTTCCTTCAGTTATTTCTTTCTTTCTTCAACAATATTTTTTGTTTAGAATTGGTTATTCTTTTATATTTAAGAGTAGATCAATACGTCAGCTGCCTGACACAGCTATTAACTGAATTTTTGATCAAATTTTTTTGCTGCATACTCTATGTGATCCATGGAAAAGCGACATCTCTCTCTTTCTCTTCTTTCGCTTATTTGGTTCCGTCTCTATTCGTTTTACTTCTATCTTACTCTTCGACCTGTCTCTTTTTTCACCACTCTATTTAACTGATGTTTTTCAACATTTGATCTTCACTTCCTCCGTTTACAATCTTCTCTTTACCATCACCCTCTGCTTTTTCTATGCTATTATTCTAAACTTTCCCCCTTTCATTATCATTCCCTCATTGTCTCCTTCCCCCTCTCATTATCACTCCATTATATTCCCCTTCCCCCTCACATTATTACTCCCTTATATCGTCCTTCCCCCTCTTATTTTCACTCCCTTGTTGACTCCTTACCCCTCTCATTATCACTCCTTTATATTCTCCTTCCTCCTCTCAATATCACTTATCAATAGTCTCCTTCATACTAGAAGTTCAACCTATTATCATAATATATTCTCTCATTATTTTATATGGATAAACGGGTAGGTTAACGGTTATCAACTCACAAAACAAAATTGGCAAATCGAGTTGCATTCACTTTTGCATAAATATCTAAATTTTAAATAATACAATTTATGCTACTACTGTTTTAATTTTATTTAAATTTTAAACAATTTTTAAAGTCATTTTTAGGCTTGTTGATAAAATATTCACCTCTATATTTCCATGTTGAATATTCGAAAAATAGCTAGGTTTCTTTTTTAAAATTAAAGCAGAATCCATGTCATTTTGTAAATGAATGTGTTTTAACATGTTTACAGAAAGTTGTCGATTCACAAGATTATCCAAAAGTAACATTTAAGTTGTAAAATATTTCATGTCCTTCATTTTTCTTTCTACAACGAAAAATTACATCAAGTGAACATATTTATATATCTATTTATAGATGTGCGAGAATATATTGGCTTTCCTGAAAATAAATCTTAAACTTAAATAAGTTATCCAGATCCGCATTATGTGAATGATATGAGCGATGCTTAGAGGTATGACAATCTATTACATAAACTATAATCAAGATCCTACAGGTATTATACAGTCTACGAACCTTTCAATAGCTGCATGCGATTTTGAAATCATTGTTGTTGTTCTAGTCTGGTTGGCAACCACAGTTAGAGAGAGCATTCAATCCTAAGATTTAACATAATGACGAGTCTGCTATAGAATTTAACCAGAGAGAGAAGATTAGTTGGTTGAATTTGTTTCACAGAATATCAATCTTTATCGTTTATTTAATGCTGAAATCCAAATATTTTGAACACATTTTTATAGGTTCAACTACTTATATTTTGAGCGCAAGTGTACTGCTTCAAACAGATATGAGACGCATTGTTGCTCATTTTGCTACAAAATTTCTTATTGGCAATTCTACTATAAAATGTATTGCTGGTCATTTTGATTTAAAAATGTATTGTTGGCAATTTTCCTATAAATATGTATTGCTTGTATTTTTACTATAAAAAGTATGTTCATACATTCATAGTGTTTTGTTTCACGGATTCACTATATCCCCATAACTGGGGTCCTAACAACTGCTACACCGCGGATCAGGGTAGGCCTAGAAACAACAGCAATCAAGAGGTAGTTCCACGCTCTTCGAAACCAGCCCTCCCTCAGGATGGAGTATTTTCATACTTTCATAGTGCTTTGAAAGTATAAAATCTTGTATCCGGCCTTCCATTGTCGTTTTACACACACACACACACACACACACACACACACACACACACACACATATATATATATATATATCATAATCAAAGTAAAGGCATCTTAGTGTGCACTTAGGTCAAGTGATTAGATTACAAGCTATCTATTTATTCAACTATGTATCCTTTGAACGCTTTATCCATAACTTTTCGTGAATGTATTGATTCCAATTTTCACTGATATTATTCTATTACAGACATTTTGTTTTTCTCTGACATTTTTGCGTGTATGAACATTGAAATCTAGTCCTGTGTATGACGATAAACCACACCCAGTACCAAGTTATCTGATCTGGAGATTGGATGTTTTGAAGAACGTGGATGAAATTCTTAATTACCGTTGTTCCCTGGTTCACTCTGTCCCTGGGTGGTAGCACCTTTTGTGGTCCCGGCTATGGACAAATAATGAACCACCAAACAAAAACAAAACACTATGAAAGTATAAAATACATTTGTATAGTAAAAATACCAGCAATATTGTTTTATATATAAATAATGTGGGCAATACATATTCATAGTAAAATTACCAATATACACTTTAAATCAAAATGACCAGTACTACATTTTATAGAATTACCAACAATAATTTTTATAGAAAAATGATGAACAATACACTTGTAATTGAAGATATATGATTGCGTTCAAAATATATTTAGTTGAGACCATAAAATTGTGTTCAATATATTTCGATTGCGGTATTAAATAACACATAGTGGTTGAGATGCCGCTAAACAAAATCAACATCAAAATCGTTATCGGGCTAATCACGCTTATGCTGATTTCCTTGAACTGTTTTGCAAGGTTTTATTTTAACCTTTCGAACAGTTATTGTTTTTATTCATAATGAGCAGTTTTTGTGAAATACTTTGAAATATTTTGCGCGTATCTTTAAATAATTTTTATTCTAACAGCTTCTTGCCACGAACCGCTTGTGGAACCGACTCCCAAGAGGATGCTTCTCCGATCACTAGAATCTTAACCTGTTCGAATCTAGTGGTTAACACTAGATTCGAACAGGTTAAGATTATTATCTTTCTCACATATTCTCATAATCTATACCGGTTACTCTGTAACCCTCTACCTCCAGTGGCTCTTGGGTATTATACTGGGTTAACATTATACAAAAAAAGAAACTTCTCGATCTTTCTATTTTTGTGTTTATAAGGAAATAGCATGATTTATTTATGTCTCTTTCGCCCTGTTGTGTATTCAACAGAGTTGAATTCATCCTGATTACTTTTTCTTCCTCTTTCTTTCTTTTTTCTTTCTTTCTTCTTTATTGATTTTCCTTCTCTCTTCCTCTAATCCTGCCCTCATTTTTCTCATGCCCATTCTTTCTCTTTCACTATATCATATCTTTGCACTTTCGTTCTTCACCAACACCTTTCTGTTTATTCTCTCTCAAATATATTTCTCATTTTCTCTTTCCTTTTATTCCAAAGACATGCCTGCAACAATTTCCAGCAGTAAGATAAGAGACACAATAAGCAAATACCGTAATCTTACCTGATGCTCTCAAAACAGATGTTCTATTTATTACGAGCGTCGGGTAAGCTTCTTCCTAACACCATTTTTGTAACGCTAGCTGGCTGAGAAAAATGTTTTTAAAAAAGTAGTAGATGGTGATTACGATTGGCTCCCCGGAACATATTTCTTGGACGCGTTATTTTCTGTTCGGTTCCATTACTTGATCAACTAGCTATAAATATATCATGATCGCCTCAACGCTTTCTGTCCAGGTAAACACGATTTCAGACGGGTGTAGGAGTAAGCGCCTTATACAAGTAGAAAACGCCCACAGCGACAGGACAACACGCTGGTGAAACGTAGACGAGCGAGAAGAATGTGATCGTAAAGAGTGAAAACCGTGACGACGTTGTCCCTACCACTGGCGGCCATATTGTGCTTATTAGATGAGACAAGGGAAAAGAATCAAGTAAATAATGAATGCTAATCGGATGTGAAGTGTGACCCTACAGAAAGCAAACACGTTCAGCAAATACCAATAATCGGTTAGGAAACAGGTCGTAATTTGTTACCCACAAAAATGTTCCATTACACAATTAAAGAGTAGAATATCATACAGTGTAAAGTATTCAAATAAACAATGAATATAATTATAATTCTTTTAAGTTATTTATACGTCTGGCACAAGGCCAAATATGAAAGCCAGACAATGTAGAGTGATCTACGCCAAATTAGCTCAATCAAGATTCTTTTATTCTTAAAGTGTCGTGATCCCTCACAATTTATAAACACTCACGTTTCGTTTGCAAATTTTCAGGTGCTTGGAGAATGAAGAGAATCACAAATTAATTATTAACGAATTGAATCCTCAAGAGTGTTTCGCTGAGGTTCTCAGCACACACGCGCATACAAACACACACACACACACACATACACACACATATATACATATATATATATACATATATATATATATATATATATATATATATATATATATATATATATATATATATATATATTCATGAATAATTATGTCGGACACATTCGGTTATCAAGATGGCGGAATTGACACATCTCGGATTATATCACTATTATTTCTCATTTAAATCAGCATTCCTAATTCCATACGCATTATAATCAACGAAAATACAAATATAAGAGACAATTCTAACGCCTAAACGGCACTAATTATAAAAAAAAAACTCAGAAAAAATCAACTACGAATATAGGCATAACATACTGACTGTGTTCTGTTAATTAAATATATATCTATGTTTCAGCAAACTTTCTTTGTTTTAATCAATTCGCACCAAGCAATGCGATACTTCCACTAAGAGGCTACTGGGCGTGAAAGCGAATGACAAGATTTTGTAAGAAACCGGAAATAAACCTTTACTCTTGTTCAAAGGATCTGGGCGGAGAGCATATTACATAATAAATCTAATAGTACAACCAAAATTATAAAAAACAGATTAGCTGAAAGCACTCAGAACAGAAATCACATGGACAATTTTGTAGGCAGTAACTCCTGAAAAATAAATCTCTTATTCCTTCTCAAGAAAAACTTAACAGAATTACCTTGCCGGCTATTTTATCTGAAACTTGTATTAGAAAATTATTGCTATCCAAGTAAACAACTATATGTGAATGTGTTAATGGCTGCCTGTTCGTTTTCCTAGTACACAGTTTGCTAAGATGGTTTGTTAGACTCTGATGCAGGCGCCTGCTTAGGTACAGTATGTATTTATTCGACCTTCGATTTATACTGCAAGTATGTTGAGCAGAACTTTGTTACAGTTTGTGAGATAGAGAGAGATCGAGTGTGTGTAAGAGAGAGAGAGAGGGAGAGAGAAAAAATTAATGTGTTGTGATCATGAGTTGGATTAGGCCAGTATGTTGAAACTCTCGCTCACGATGACATGCGACTTCCTGCTTGCATAAATATCAACTCATTGCAGATAGTTTCCTTGCGAATTTTGAAAAATCAGTTTCATGAAATTCTTCATCAAACTGATTCTTTCATGAATCTTCATATTTTCCAGCAACTTTTTCGCTTTTTACTTTTAGGTTATCAGATTCTTCAGTCATTTTCATGTCAACCAAGCTACAAATCGGGATTTTTATCCTTTTTATTGCTCCAATCTTGTTTGTGACATTCGCAGAATAGTTTTTGTTCTCATTCTATTTTTTAGCAATGATTTCGATTTCTTTTTTGATATTTCTATGATTCCTGCTCAGCAGTTTTTGCAATTCGCAAATTTGTGTTTCCTTCGCTCAAGTATTTTACCTACTTCCATAATCATTTCAGGTTATATAATTCTTGCAATCCTTGGTAATCTTTATATCTGTAAAGAAAAGATGACTTTTAAATGAACTATTATCTTACTTATTATAAAACGCAGATTGTGTGTGTCTGTACGTTTATATATTGGATAGGATTTCCTACATTTTTCAACCGATTTCAACAAAAATTCACAGGACTACGTAAAATTACCTTGCGGGTGTTCTGACAGCGCCAAAAATTGAAGAAACAAAATTGTTTTTGCACAAAATCAATTTGAAAACACGATCAAGAGGCATTAATGAAAGGGGGGCAACTCATATCGAGTTATACTTATTATAAAACCCAGTTTGGTTGTTTGTGTGTGTGTTTGTGTTCGTTTATATATGGGATCGGATTTCCTACATTTTTCCACCGATTTCAACAAAACTTCACCTTTTTTTTCGCAGGTAGTGTTTCTTATTGTCTTGCACATTTTTTTCTTTATTTTTACATTCAGAATGCTTTAAAAATTCCATTTACAAGACAATTGTTTATAATAAAATTTTATTCAATCGGTAGATTCATAACGATTGAAAACAATGTTTTTGTTTGAGTTTGAGTTTGATCAATTCGAAAAAAAAATTATTAGGACATGCGTGGCCGTCAACGTTAAACAATAATCTTTGTCAATTTTATTTTTCAGTCTTTATGATGGTCGATACTTGATCTATCTCTTACTGTTATATACCCGGGCAACGTCGGGCTCTACTGCTAGTATATAATAAAAAATACAGTTGCACAATAAAATCTTACAATAACAAACAAATTATTTTAAATATCTTTAAAAAAAGAAGAGATTAGTAACTGAAATTTGCATATATATATATATATATATATATATATATATATATATATATATATATATATATATATATATATGTATGTATAGGCACCTTAACTTTACACAAGCATTTTTCATTGCATAATCTGGATGTTATATCTATTTATTTGTATTTTAATCTTTTCAAATGTACTTTAAATCTAATTCAAGATCATCTTCAGAGGTGAATAGTTAAGATAAAAAATAATTAATGTAACTGAGAGTTTTGAATGTTTTTGTAAGTACGCATGAAAGGCACTTTGTTCTAATTATGAACAAGTATAAACGCTCTGAAT
>OZ010590.1:73295931-73400931 GCA_963932145.1 Acanthosepion lycidas
AGTTGCTGTAATCTTGGATGTGTGGTTTGTGTAACGGACAATGATTCGGAATTAATCGGAGAACCGAATCCTATTTCCAGCCAGGTTCGTTATATTTACTTACATGCAAATAATCTTGGGAAAGATACGAATCTACCTGTTCTCGCTCCAGCTATGGGTTAATTGGTACGACTTGTGTCCCTAAACCATTATTATCCCTCAAAATAAAATAAAATTTCACACAAAATTGTTTAGAATTTGGTTTAATATGCCACTAAGCAAAAAATATTTTGGAAGCAAATTTGAAAATCTTAAACTCCCTCCTGATTGAATCTTCCAACAAGTTAATGATCCTAAGCACACTGCAAAATCTACGAAGAAATCGCTTGCTGAAAATAATGTAAATATCCTGAAAAGGACAAGTCAGTTTCCGGATTTAAACCTAATCTAGAATCTTTGGTGCTATTTGAAAATTCAAATCCAATCAAGTGATCCAACAAATATCTTGGATCTGAAGATCATATGCCAGGAAGAATGGAACCAAAATGCCATCTAAATTATGCCAGTCATTAATTGAGAACTACAAGAAGAGTTTCGTTACTGTAGAAGTGAATAATAGCTATTCTACAAAGTATTATATGAACATTATATATTCATTCTTGTATTGTACAAATACTTCTCACCCATTAAAATTGATAAATGGAATTTATTTCTATGAAATTATTTTTTCTGTTTTCTATGCATATTTAGTTATTATGCATCTGTCAACATTCAAATACAGGGTGTCCATAAAGTTTGTGTGCACTTTTAAAAATTTATAACTTTATTTGTATTTGCGATAGAAATAATCTGTAATTTTTTTTATAAAGTTTAATGTACCTAGTTTTAAGTATAGCTAAAATAACTAATGTGATTTCAGACATTACTATAAATCAGTTGGCTAATTTTCTTTTGCGTGAACTGTAAAATCGTATTACCCTTAGTATTGCTAATGATGGAGGACATGTGGAAACTTAAATAAAATTTCAATAAAACCTTAAAAAAATATAGATGTACTTCTTTCTAATTCATTTTACAAATTATTTCTATCGCAAATACAAATAAAATTATAATTTTTTTAAAGTGCACACGAACTTTATGGACACTCTGTATATGAAAAGTATGTTTATTTCATTAGTTGGAAATACAATAAATTAAAAATGTCTATGTGTACTAATACTTGTTTCCCTCCCATTGTATACACAACACTGAATATTAATTGTGATGAAACTTTAGTAATGTTAAATTGATAAACGACTCCATTTTTTTTAATCTATCATACAGCATTATGGTATTGGGAAAGAATCATTTAATTTCTGATGACGGATTATCCTTTCCTTACTGATTTTCCAAAGAGGATTAAGCATAGAAAAATAATTTACAAAAATCTTATATGAATTACGGTTATTTCGAAAATCTTTATGAAATCAGCGAATTCGTTCCTATGATCACACAGATGCTTTTAATCATTTTAGCCCAAGGAAGGTAATAGAAGTTCCAAGGAACTACTGAGAGTGAAAGACTGTTGGAGGCCAATAATAGTTTTCAATGAGACAGAAAATAAAGATTGCCAGTTTTGTCGTAGGGGTAGAGGTTATAGTCATATTAAAATTATTGGGCGTTACAGTATCAACAATATAATTGTTATAATAATAATAATAATAATAATAATAATAATAATAATAATAATAATAATAGCAGCATAATTCAGCAGCAGCAATAGTAATAACATTTTTATAGTTATTTACGATATTGGTAGGTAATACTCGTCATTATCATTATAAGTTGTCAGTCGATCTATTTGATTTACTGAGTAGTCGTACCTGGAAACCTAGGCTAGTAATAAAACAAAATGTCAATATTCTTATGGTTCCACTCATAATGGTATCCGGCTAATCTTTATTCTTCCTTCGATTTCCAGTTCTCTCTGAATCTTTGATCCTTTCTTTTGGATGGCTCCAAATGTTCTAATAATGGCTAAAAGTTTCACAAATTTTCGGCTGCCTATTTAATGTCTTTCTTTCAGTTATATACGGCTCTCTGCTGGAATAACTGAAATCCACTGACATTTTTTCTTGATTACAATAAAATAATTTGGTCTTCTGGGTTAGATTTTGAGATCCATTTCTAAGTGAATGCCACACAAAATTTACGAGTCAATGCACAAACAAAAACAGATTTCCATTTGCGTAAACACCATTGGTCATTATGTCAAATCCCCTGTTATTTGCACATTTACCAGTGGACTAATTTTTCGTTCTCATTTATTCCTATTATTGCACTTTTGATCATTAGATTATTATATGGTTGATAATCTCATTGTGTGGTATTTCACTGTTGTTTTATTGAAAGTCTAACCTTGTTGAATAGTTGTGGTTTATCGCAGCTAATACTGTGTCGCACTTCGTGGCAAGTCTCGTTGATACTCGAAACTGTCTGTTGAGTCTCGTGATAAATATCTCTACTGAAAACAATGTGGAAACAATCTAAAAATCATCACTAATACTCTATCTCACAAGATTTCTTTATAAATTAACCACATCTCCCATGAGCAGTTCAGTGAGCGAGAGATTGATAATTAGCACAATCGCTGGTTTTACACAGTATAATTATTAACTGGCTATCATCATGATTACTAAACTTTACCAAATAAATTCTGCAATGAATTATAGTAAATTTCGACCCCGAAATCTTAAGTGGGATAAAAAAGTTCTTTGAGAAACTAAGATAACCAGAAATAGAATTAAGCACGAGAATTCTGATATTTATCACTATAAACAGTAATTAATAACTTTCTCTCTCTCTCTTTCTCCCTCTTTCTCTCTCTCTTTCTCCCTCTTTCTCTCTCGCTCTCGTTCAAACAATTTTCAAACTCATTTCAATTAGTTGATATTTTTTCTTCTTCTTCTTCTTCTTCTTCTTCTTCTTCTTCTTCTTCTTCTTCTTCTTCTTCTTCTTCTATTATTATTATTATTATTTGATAATAATATTATTATTATTTAATATTATTATTATTTGATAATAATAATAATACTATTATTATTATTTATTATTATTATTATTATTAATAATATAATATATTATTTATTACTATTATTTATTATTATTAATAATATAATATATTATTTATTACTATTATTATTATAATATTATTATTTATTATTGTTATTATTATTATTTTATATTATTATTTAATATTATTAATATTATTTGTTTATATTATTATTTTTTGATAATAATAATATTATTAATATTTATAATTATTATTATTATTATTTGATAATATTATTATTATTGTTATTATTATTATTATTATTATTATTATTATTATTATTATTATTATTATGTGATAATATTATTATTATATAATACTAGCAACTCGCACAAAGAACGGGTTCACGACATCCGTCTATCACAGTCAACTATCACGTGAAAATACTTTAATGGTCGTCCGATTTATTCAACACAGTAAAAATTCTAAGTGACGAGCATACAAGGACAAACGCGAACGTAACTCCTCTGATTCTGCAGGTGATGTGTCTAGGCGTAGTACTGACAAAAGAAATTAAAAAAAACTACGGGCTGTCTCGCTTACCTGAAGGGTTTATCAGAAAAGATTACGAAGATTTGTACTTCATACAGCATCATGACAATATTAAAAAGCAGTTCAAGCGAGCCAAATTTTACACAGTGGAACAGGATCAAGAATCTTGTGTTTTTCCATCTCTTGGAGTTGTAGGAAATAATATAAAGTTGAAACTAACCGTCACTAAAAATAAAACTCGAAAAACACTTACTTAGAGGCAATAAAATGAAATCAGACATAACTGATGGTGTATGGAAAGAAACTTGTAGTCATTAGCCACCCCCCCCCCGCTGTAAAATGATATAAAAATTCTAAACAAAGAATAAACCGGAGAGTCAGATGTCTGGAAGTATCAAAGCTAAGCTAGGAGAACATCCTAGAATGCAATGACTAATTGATTGATTTGTTTCTTATGACTTATCAACACTTTTCGGTTTATTAAAATTCGAAACATTTTTTGGGTTGTATGAATAATTCTCTATTTTATATTGCATTAACAAGTTTTTGGAAATAGCAATGATTTTTTTCAGATAGAAATCATACTGTTTAACCCACATTTGGGGATAAGAGAGGGATCTTAGCACAAAAAGAAATACGATATAGGGGTCTTTAATAAAAAAAATAGATGTGACAGCAAAGCATCAGCAGCGGATGAAGCAGAAGTTGTATTAGGTTGGTGGAAAAATAATGACGTAATAATGTCGTTTTTTGACGTATTTTTAACGTCAAAAAACGACATTATTACGTCATTATTTTTGCACCAACCTAATTGAAATGACAAGCGTAGTAGCAGTATTCTCATCCACAGGCGGGTTAGGTTATGACTCCAAGTTCCACACTCAGGATTGTCCCACAAGAGAATAGAATGATGGGTTACAAGGTTGGTGCGTGAATTTGGTGACAGTAATTGCGATTTAAGTCCCTGTTCTGAAAACGGTAGGGAAATGAATGAACCGTAAAATAGATGAGATTTCCCTAAACATGGTAAGAACATTATGATAAAGTCATTAGAGCTTTAATACATTTAAATTCAGATGTTCTTCACATAAAAAAATATACTAATGGAATACATTGCATAAAACTTATCTCCAGCATCATCATTTTAAACACAAATATCTAGGTTCGTGTTACTGGAAACAAATACATTTTATATCAACATTTCTATAGCTTTTCTTTGGAGAAGTGAAGCTGATGAAACATTGAGGCATATTCAGTTTTTTGTTCACTGGGTCAAAGGATGGCTTGTCATTTTTAACGCTTTCAAAACTAAACTGATCTCTGTTAAATCCTCTCTGCCTTCCACCAGCATGGTTGATACTAACCTCCAGGACTCGTTGCGTCTTCTAGAGCTAATTTTCTCGGCTGACATCAGGTGGAAAGACTATATTGTATCCATTGCTGCCGGCTGTTTGATTCACTGTGTCGTGCTAGACAATCTTTCTCCACTGAATCTATCAAACATATCTATAAGTCTAGCATTCATACATACTTAGAATATTGCTGTCAAGTATGGTCTGCTGCTCCTGCTTATCAATCTAAACCTCCTTGACAACTTCAAAAAAGAATCAGCAACATTATTAGATCCGATCTGGCAGCTCGGCTCCAGGGACTTACCCCACCACCAAATGATTACATTCATTTGCATTTTCCATAAATATTTTCATGGTAATTGTTAGGAGGAGCTCACCAATGTACAGTTGAGCTGGCTAGATGTAACCTTAAATTCTATGCTAACAATTTCTGTTCTCACACTTCTCGCTTGTGGTACTCACTTCTGGTTCCATAATATTCAGCCAACTTTAATGTGCCAAAATTCAAATGCAATGTCAATCGCTACCTGCTGACCTCCTGATTACTCTTCTTTTCTTCTCGCTCCTTAGTAATGTTTCTTTTTTTTTTTTTTTTTTTTAATTCTTCACATTCATTAATCCTTTATGCTATAGGGGCTTTACTATCTTGCTTCGGTTTAACTCAATTTTAAAAAGTTCATTCACATATTACTCTTTCATCAGAAGTGTGTGGAGATACATACAAGGCTAAATTCATATAGCAAATTTTGTTTTTTTAATTATTGAAGGAAAAGCACGTATTTTTTCTAATGTTGATAGTCTTTTTTAAAAATCTTCAATAGACTTTAAAACCCTAATCTAATGCGAATCATAGTACTAATGTAATATATTACATAATACTGTTTTCCCTAGTGTCATCATTATTTTAAACAAATATCTAGGTTCGTTATACTGGAAACAAATATGTTTTATATCAAATTTTCTATAGTTTTTCTTCGGAGAAGAGAAGCTGATGAAATTGCATTTATGCAAAAACTGAGGCATATTCATTCTATTGTTCACTGGGGCAAAGGATGGCTTGAAATCAACCATCGAATAAGAAAATATAGTCGTACACAATGTAAATGCTATTTAGTTCGATTTTATAAACAGGGATGTGGGCAAGTAAATATTACAAAAGAATGACTACAATTTTTAAATTTCGAAAATATAATGTTAAGCACGTTTTCTTATCAATTCAAAATGTGTTTCCTTCAACACAACATTACATTTATTTTCACATTTCAGAGAAATTCCAACCAATTGACTGACTGAAAACGCGTGTCTTATTTTCAAAATATTGTCTGAAAGATCAAAAGCTTCCTAAAGCGATTATTTACTGGAGTATCATATGCCAAGACTCCTACAAAGAAAAATAATTAAGCTGTTTGTGACGAATGTCATCATTAGTATTTAACAGATATTTTGTTATTGTTTTAAAATTAGCCTCAACCTGGTTGTTTTTGTATTTGAGAACAGTTATCACATTTTAAGTACACAATATCGTGAATCAATTTGCTCGTGTCAATTTTATTTTGATATATCTTATCACTTAACAACTTCAAAAAAAGCAATTTTGAAAAAAAAATGGTAAAAAATGTCTTCCGTGAACATTACTTTATATTTGTACAGTAACTGTTCTATTTTTTGTATTTAAAATATGATTTACTAATGATAATCTTCATCGCAGAAGTAGCCAGGCAATGAAATCAGAGAATTCCAACATAATTTACGCTTGGAAGTCATGCAAGAAAATGTCGCAACTGTTATAATTTACTGTGTGTTTTTATTTCTCTTGCTCTCTCTCTCTCTCTCTCTCTCTCTATCTATCTATCTATCTATATATATATATATATATATATATATATATATGTGTGTATGTATACCAAATGATTTTTCTTTTCTTTTGGTATACCCCTCCGTTCAACCAAATGGTTAGTATTAAACTAGGACAGAAATTCCTAGCTTTAATTGATAAACACTTCCCTACCAATAGTAGGCTTATTAATATATTTAATAAGAACACCCTACAATTGAGTTACAGCTGCACTGAAAATCTAGAAAGTATAATAAAAAAACACAATAATAAAATCCTTAACAAACCCCCATGCCTGAATAGTATTAATAAAAACCCTACACTTAAATTAGACAAAAACAATGAAAAATTATGTGATGGTAGAAACCCAGAAGACTGCCCATTGGAAAATAAATGCTGCGTCAAATCTGTGGTATACCAATGTACTATCTCATCCACTGAGAGTCCTAATACTAATATGATATACATTGGATCTACGAAGAATAAATTTAAAGCAATATGAAGGCAGCATAAGTGCTCTTTCAACAATAAAAATAAAAGAAATCAGACATCTCTATCTAAATATTTTTGCTATTTGAAGGAAATGTATAAAACACCAAAAGTAAAATAGAAAATTATAGACAAAACTAAAACCTATAAAACTTGGGATGACCCATGCCCTTTATGCCTACATGAGAAACTACACATTATTAACTTTCTAAATAATAAAAATCTATTAAACAATAGACATGAGTTAACGGTTTTCTGCCGACATCATCAAATTTTTGCATTGAATAATTAACATAATTTTTTTTATAATCCATAGTTCTAATAAATAGCTTAAATACCCTACAAAAAAATAACCTTCTATGAAGTCGTCAAAAAACAAATGTTACGGCAGTTTTTTTTTTATATACACAAAACCCTTTCAGAAAAATTAAAATAAAAAATAAATAAATCTCCATACACACGTATACCAGACCAGACGTAATCATCTTCCGTTTTAAATTTAGACACCCCAACCTTACCCGGACTTGACATCTATGAATGTAACTCTATACTGATACAAATTATTAACACCCTGTCCCCCTTTTATATATGAACAATCGCGCTGGGATTTACCATGGAAAAATTGATTTCAATAATGAATATTCTATTAAAACACGTAAATTTCAGAAATAAGTTATTCCAAAAAAAATTTCGCTTGAAGATGGAACAGAGCTTACTTTAATTCAGTTTAATTCAAATAATTATATTGAAGTTTTCGGCTCTTGTTTTGAAACATGAGAACTCTTATGTAGGGTGTTGGAATCATATTTTTAAATAAATAATTATATTTATGCTCTACTTTTGTATCGAGCACTATTTGTTAAAAATGATAACAAAAATACTAAAGAACTTTGGATTATTTACCTAACCAGTTCTTTCCTATTTTCTATATATTTTCACACACACACACACACACACACACACACACACACACACACACACATATATATATATATATATATATATATATATATATATATGTTCTTGTATGTGTGTGTGTGTACCGGATATAACAACAAAATTGTCCAAATCGTGTAACATCAAAATCGTACAATTGTTAGATTAAGATTTGCAACGTTGTATCTTAGAAATGATTAAAGACATCTTACTGGAATTTCACGAGGTTTTTATACCACTGCTCGACTCTAATTTGAGCAATAAGTATGTATCATTAAACTGTAAGCTTAAAAGAAGAATCGTGATGAAATCGATCATAAACGTTAATGACAGGTTCATCTTTAATTAATCAGAGCTTAGAATGAGAAGCTCATTAAGGAATGATATAAACTTCAATATATATATATATATATATATATATATATATATATATATATATATATATATATATATATTATAAATTAATTGATTTAAAATATGTTTTTCTCCGCTACATAGTTCTAACCATGTTTCAAAAATGGAAGCTCCGAATTTCGGAGCTTCCATTTTTGAAACATGGTTAGAACTGTGTAGCCGAAAAAACCATATTTTAAACCAATTAATTTATAATATTAATGGTCTGTAAATTTATATTGAGCACTATTTTGTAAAAATAAAAATATCTATAAGAGCACCGGATTATATATCTTACTGTTATTCAAGATGATCTTCGCACTCTACCCTTCTGACATTCTGTCCTGGTGTAACAAGGTTCGTCAGAAGTTCCACGTATCTTTACATGATTAAGTCTTTTTCACTGCTTTTTGGACTCCCATAGAAGAATCCCCTCCCCCATAGGGTAAACCACTTGTGGATTGAGTTGGATCTTTTCTAATACATCTCTTTAGCTCTAATTTGAAATGATCATCCCTCTCTCCTGTTGTGAGCTCTTGATCCAGTTTCCTCTCTACTGTTCTCTCCTTTTTAAACTTATTCACCATTCTCTTGATTGTTCTTGAATGAACTTTGAAGATGGAAGCCAGAGTATGAATGTTGGTATCATTTACTAAAGTTCTGAATGACTTGTTTCCTTTTTATTGATCAGATAGGCAGACTGGTGTTGACATCAAACAATTTTAATCTGTTCTGTTTCTAGTTGAATAACTCAAAGATTTTTTCAGTGATTCGTATAAAAAATGGTGTCAAGATGGCTAAATGTTTTATCTGAAAACCTGGAAAAAGTAACTCAATCAGTTTGGTGTTTTTTGTTTTTTTTTTAGATATTAAACATTTTGAAGGATGGACAATTATACTGTTACAATATTTGGACAATTTTGGTGTTACATTCAGTATATATTCTTCATTTGTATTTTAAATAATATATATATATATATATATATATATATATATATATATATATATATATATGAAACAAGAACAAATGGATTAAAATTCCACTGTTCGTTGCATCTACTTTTAAAAAAGTACTCAATGTAAAGTAAAGTAATATATTATTATTATTATTATTATTATTATTATTATTATTATTATTATTATTATTATTAATATTATTATTATTATTATTTTTATTTTCTTTGCTTTCTGGCGTTTACACATTTCTTTCCGGGTCCCACCCAGGGACCTAAGGTTAGAAATGGCATCATGACCCTTTTCACTGACAAAAAAAAAAAAAAATTACATAGATAGAGCCCTTCGTAAAGTGTGGGCTGTACTTGTCAGAACAATTTTTTGTATCTCCTTGAGGCATGGGCTTCAAGGAATTCCTGCAATTAGTCTACTGCAATCTTTTCCAACCAGTCCTAGGGCTCCAACTACAACACATTTTAGAGACCTCTATTTCAAGGTCCTTGTATTTTGACAGCTTTTTGAATATCTTCAAAGATACATTGCAGTCAGCAGGGACTGCCATATCAATAAGGAGGCACCGTTTTTGTTTGTGGTCTTTAATAACAATATCTGGTCGGTTGGCCTTGATTGTTCTGTCAGTGTGAATTGTGTAGTCCCATAGAATTGTAACAAGTCCTATCTCCGTAACTGGGTCTGGGTGGTGTTAGTACCAGTTTCTTTCAGTTTCCTTCCCGTAGAAGTTGCAGATTTTCCAGTGCAGATATTAGCCCACTCTGTCATGTCGGGTTTTATATTCAGTGGGTGCCAACATCGTGCAACCTGATACAAGATGATCAATCGTTTCTGGATATTTATCACAGAATCTGCATTTTGGGCTGACACAATATTTTAGTATATGTGCTTGATAATTCCTAGTTAGCAAGCATTGGTCCTGCGCAGCAAGGATAAAACCTTCAGTTTCCGCTTTCAACCCTGCACTGCGTAGCCACTGATGGGTACGGGTCTTGTCTACATCAGCTTGGTTGATACGAGCAGAGTATTGGCCATGAAGCGGTTTATCTTGCCATCGCTTCTGTATCTGGTCGGTTGCATTCGTCTTTGCTGTCTTTTTCAAGTATTTTGCAGTTTCAGCCGGTGTATTGTGCTGTAGTTGCGTCTCTACGCCCATTTGAAGCTCCAGTTTGAATTTGTTGGCTTCTTTCATTACGGAGTAAAGACGCTTACTACTTTCATGTTCCTTGACGCATACCATCATCCAGTCTTCTGTAGTTTCCAAGTATTTTTGGAGGCCAATTGTTGTAGTTTTGTAGGACAGTTCTAGTTGAACTAATCCTCTGCCTCCTTCGGATCTGGGAACATACAGACGATCAACATCAGCTTTGGGATGATGCATGCGATAGCAAGTGAGAAGCTTTCTCGTTTTGGCGTCCATTCGCTTAATTTCAGCTATGGTCCAGTTAAGGACATTAAAGCTGTAATGCACCACTGGGACAGCCAATGTGTTTATAGCTGATATTCTATTTTTTGAGTTTAGTTCAGTATTTAGTATCAGACATACACGCCTGTAGTACTCTTTTCTTATTTTTTCTTTCATTTGGGGGTGTTGTATGCCATCTCCTTCGCTAATTCCTAGGTACTTATAAGCTTCTTCATGCTCCAATTCCCTAATCTTTGTGACAAAATCTAAATCTATTGAGGGTGTTTCTGTAATTCTACCTTTCTTGAATGTTACTTTTGCACATTTATCTAATCCGAAGTCTATACCTATGTCGTCACTAAAGTATTTTACAATATTGAGGAGGCCTTTCAACTCATTGTCGTCTTTGGCAAAGAGTTTGAGATCATCCATGTATAGTAGGTGATTGAATATTTTCTTATTTATTTTGTAACCATAGCTACTGTTGTTCAGTTCATGTGTAAGAGGGGTTAAGGATAAACAAAACAGAAGAGGTGACAGAGAGTCTCCTTGAAAAATTCCACGTCGGATATTCAGACGGTTGGATATAGCAGTGCCCCCGGTGTGCCTAAGGTATAGTTTTGTGTTCCACATCCCCATGCTGTGCTTAAGAAAGTTTAATACCACAGGGGAGACTTTGTACATTTAAGGATCCAAGAATGTGGAACACTATCAAAGGCTTTACGATAATCAATCCACGCTGCACTGAGATTTCTGCGTCGTCTCCTGCAATTTTCCAGGATCATTTTATTTATCAGAAGTTGATCTTTGCAGCCATATGAACCTCTACTGCATCCCTTCTGTTCCAGCGGGAGAATGCTGTTTGTTTCGAAGAAGGAGTAAGTACGGTTCGTCAGTACAGACGTGATCAACTTATACGTTGTGGAAAGACATGTTATCGGTCTATAATTTTTCGGGTCGTCTGTTTCAGTTGTTTTTGGTATGAAGTATGTAATACCTTCAGTAACCCATTCTGGGATTTTATTGGGATTATTTACAACCGTTGATAATGTTTTTGCAAGTATGTCATGGGTAGATGAGAGATGATACAGCCAGAAATTGGGCACCTTGTCATTTCCTGGGGATTTCCATTTTTGGGATTTCGTTAGTGCTTGCCTAACATCATCTGTGGATATATTTACCCATTCTTGCAGAGGTGTATCCAGCAGTCGTTCTTCTTCACGCCGTATCCATTCTGCATTTGGGTTACATTCCTTTGGGTTGCTCCAAATATTTTCCCAAAATGTCTGTACATTATCAATCGATGGTGGCGTTTCGACATGTATAGGCGTTTTTCCAATTTCCCTGTAAAATTTCTTAAGATCTGTTCGGAATGTTTTATTTTGGCGATAGAATCTACAACGTTTCTCGTATCGTCTTGTTCTCTGTGCTTTTAGCTGAAGTTTCTGTTTCAGCATTTCCTTGATCGATGGAATATCAATTAGGGATTTAATGCTATATTTCCGTTTGATCTTTTTGGATTTACGTGTGGAAATATTACGGTTTCTGGTGAGCTCATCTAATATAGACAGCTCACATCTGATTTGTTTTATTTCTCGTATCAGTTTGGTTTTCCAAGCTGCTTCTCTGTGTCTCTTAATTCTATTTATTGTCTTGACACCAAGCTTCCGAGTCGCTGCTAGAGCTGTTGGAGCTAGAGATAATTATTATTATTATTATTATTATTGTTATTATTAATATTATTATTATTATTATTATTAATATTATTATTATTATTATTATTATTATAAGAGATTATAAAAAACATGTTGAAATCACTGCTTAAAAGTTTTAATGTTTCAATATTATAAGTGTACTTTATCAGGCGATGGTAAATAACTGGTGATTAAATGATTTTTAAGAAAATTTCAAAAGCAAAGTGTTACCTCTTTTCCGAAAGATAGAGGCGGAACATAATAGCAGAATTAAAAATCGACTTGTAGGTATATCTTGATTTACCAATTAAATGTCAGATCGTCGTTAAATAGAAAAGCAAGCTCAGAAAATTGGAGGTAGAGGAGATATTTTTTTAGTTCTATGATAAACCAGAATATACACAGGCCATCATTCATAGTTGAGGAAAATATATCACCGACAAATGTATCGTGATTGTAGACAAATAAGACATGTTCAGTTTTTGAAAAGATATTGAGGGGTGGGGTAGGATGATAATCAGACGTAAAGTTTATTTCAACAGATTTTTTTTAAATTTTGGATTCAGGAAGAGTAGAGAAAATTAAAGATGTGGAGCATCTATATATTAATAATACTAACTGGACGGCTATACATAGCAATATTAAAGCTGAATAAACAAAATAAGATAATTACTCGTTGAGGATGGACCATTATTCACCAATAAATTATGGCTATAAGAAATGTAATACGTATTTTTTACAAATTTAACTATATTTTAAGGTAAAAGATAAACTTTGTCGGCAATTTACGATGAATTCACTCCTTTAGTATAATAGGGATTTTTTGTTAGAAAATTTGATAATTTCTAGTTTTTCACGTAAACATAAAAAGCACGGTTCATATAAAAGTTGACAATTTTTAGATTTTTTTTCCCCTTCTTACCGTAGGGATTTTATTAACTTGTTTTAAGTTCCAAAAATATTTAGAAACGGATGCCCTCTTTCTGCACGCGTTATTGATGAAAGATAATATATGTTGGTACCGCCTTGTTTTAAAAGAACTTTTGGTACTCCCGATATAAATATTTGTATCTGTTCGATTTTCTATAATAGAAATATTGATTAGGGAAACAAGAGAGTCTGAGATCTGTTTTGCAATGGACATTCATTAGTATTTCTACAATTACACTTGTTAGTATTATCAGCATTAGCTGCTTTGGAATGGCTATTATTACTTAGGCTTTTGTATTGATTTAAATTTTTTTTTAGTATGTTTTTTAATATTTTTTTAATGATTATCGGTACAGTGTATTTCTGTTATAAGTCTTACTAAGTAGATTATTTCCGGGGAAGTGTTTCTCATTTAAATGGAGAAACTTCTGCTCCACCAGTATTAACAATTGGTTAAAAGGTGGGGTGGGGTACCATTATCCATTATGGATTTTTTTTTCTTTATGCCTTCGTTTATTAATACAGAACATTACGAAAACTAGACACATGTAGCAATTACAAAAATACTTGTTTACATATAACGGTTATTGTTCTGATCAACTTTCCTTTGAAGTACCTATGTTTTAATAATTAAAGTGCAGTACTAGATTGACAGCTAGGTCTCATTATTTTACAGTTGAAATGGCTAGATGTTACTGTAAGTTTTATGCTCTTTTTTTCTTTGCTCGCTCTTATTGATTGAGTAACTCTCTTTGATCTTTAAAAATTTGTGTTATCAATCTTTCTGTCTTCTTGATTGCTGTTCTTTTTGTCGTATTCTCCTCTGAATAGTGTTTTTCTTTCATATTCACTCACATTCAGTAAAAACTTGCGTCTTTGTGGCTTTGTTGCCTTACTTGAGGTGAAATGATAAAAATGTATTCGTCGCTAAAACACAATTGTGGTTATCATTTAATTTTTGCTGTTCATAGAATCTAACCGTCACTAATGCAGATTTTGTTCATGTAAAATAAAATTATTTTCCCCATGACACTTGTCATCGGTGTAACATATCAAAGTAGAAGCTTACTAAAGAACTATAACAGACGGCACTTGTATTTGGTACCAAATAAGACCAAATTTGTGTTTATTTTCTTAGCATAATGTTAGTTTAATCAATTATTTAAAGGTATATTTTGTAAGTTTTTGAAAGTTTGTGATTTTCATTTTCCAAGAAATAAATGAACCATCCGAACGACCTATACATGCTATGAATTCATAAGATTAGATGTTTTTGCTGAAAGACTTTTCAAATCTTGACTTCACCAAATAACGTGGTACATATTCTAAGACATATCATGTAAATAATGTTTATATATATACAATATATATGTTTCAAAGGTTGTCACAGGTGATAAGTGGGGATAAGCTTCCACTGTTTGCAAAATACCTTCGGGACATGGGTCTCAAATAGCCAACTAAATTCAGCTCAAACCCGGAGATTGGGCGAAGGCTGAAAGCTAGCACTTCATAACAAGCTACTTCGGGTAGATGGAGCTCGATTGCCAAGGAAGGCAGACCATCTAAGGAATGAAATACCCTGATTTTGAACCCAGGCTGCCTTGCAGTCATATCCACATATGGTAAAGGCTCTGGAAGTAAATTCATTCAACAAACCCAGGGAGGAGATCCGAAGGCGGTTGGCTGTCAACACTGACAACGATCGATCAACTCCTTCAACCAAGCCGTCCCCCCAAATGTAATGCCCTGTATGGCTTTGGATCTTGTCAGTAAGTTCAAGAGTGGAGGTGGCATATAGTCTGAGCAGCGCGCTACCTCCATACACTATCGCCTAGGTAAGATTGAGGGGTCATTCCAGTCTCACCCCCTAAAGGACTGAATTTTGAACAAGCAGGTCGTTGCTTTTATCTCTCGTAATAAACAGAAGCCTACAATGTTTTGGTTTGGTTTGTTTTACGGCATATCAACCTCAGTGGGTTATTTAATGACGACAAAATTTTTATTGCTGGTAATAGTTTTTCCTTCAAAAAATTTATTTCTGGTACTATTTTTTCCTTCAAAAATCTATTTGTGGTAATATTTTTCTTCAAACATGTATCGCTGGTAATTTTTTTTCTTCAAAAATGTATAGTTGGTAACATTTTCTTTTAAAAAATGTATTACTGGTAATAATTTTTTTTCAAAAAAACATATTGCTAGTAATAATTTTTTTACGAAGTATTTCTGGTATTAAAACCTATATTTACACTTTCATAATGTGTTGACTCTAGTTTGGGGGTTGTCTATTTACCCATAGTTGGAAACCTAACAAGTGCTACCACCCCGGGTTAGGATCGACGTGGGAACACCAGTAATTAAAAGGTGGTTCCACTCTCCTCAAAAACCTTCTAATCAGAGGCCTTGCTGCTGGACGTAGTTTATCGTCTTACCCAGGACGCGGATGTAGTTTATCGTCATACCCACGACAGGGAAACTTACAATATTCTTCTATTCTCTAATTTCTCACCACCACCTTTATTTTTTTAGATATTTCTGAACTGCGCGTAATATGACGCAAGGGTAAGTAGGGATAAATTAATGTAAGATGATGGCCTCATACAAATTATTCAATTCGAAACGTCTTGCAAACTGAGAATTTTAATAAAATTTAATTTCCTTATTCATCCCTGAACAGCAAAACATTTTTTTATTAATATATTTTTCTCGTTGCTCGCTTACCGTTATATAATCGTATACAGTGCGAGTTTTTATGATCATTTTTTTACGCCAAGAATACGCGGTCATATCATACACAAGTAATTCCTTGAGCAATTTCGGTCACCGGTTGCATAGGTAATATTTTTCTGGCGGGGTTAAAATTAATGCAATTAAAATTAAATTCAGGTAAAATTAATTCAAAATAACTTTGTGGTCGCGCCATGCATAAAGTCGGCTCATACAAGAGTATATATCGAATGCTACTCTTTCGTTTTATTTTGTTAGCTTTTTTTTAGTTTTTCTTTGGTGCTAAACATTAATGTTTCTTATTTTCGATACTTTTATTCCTCACCTGCTTTTAGTTCTACATTTTTGGTTTCTATTTTCGTATTAAAAGAAGATCCTTGAAACTTATTCTATCCGTTGGCCACCAGCTTCTCGTGTGTCTCCAGAGTCACGAAAAGACGAATATTAATTTTTTTTACGTGCCGTCTTTGATATATAGACAGAGACAAAACAGGAGCGCTGAAAACTGCCGAGGTCTTTATCCTGCTTGTTCGACATTGAATCAACGCATAGAAATCCATGACACTTCCCTATCCCATAATATTTATTTCTAAACTTGCTTCGGCTTTTAATGCACACTTCGCTTCTATGCAACCATGACATTGGCGCCATTCTTAGGTTAGTATTCACAGAACTCCGACATCTTAAAAGGATGACCGTGCCATCTAATGGCTAGCTCATAAGATATACAGGATTCGAAAATGGACAGAGACGTTGCTAAAAAAAATTGTTTTTATGATTTGGAGTTTTTTCGGAATTCAGCGGATGCTTATGTTTCCATATTTCCTTTTTCTGCCACCAGGGGGCTCTAATCTGAATTCTCGACCATGCTACAATGCTATTTACCATTAAAAATGAAAATGCACAGATGACATATGTTAGATCTGGAGGCAATATAGCAAACAGGTTATAGCCATAAACTATCGCAGTCCTAATCAGCGGGAATACGGTCTAGAATAATCATATTGTCCAAATATGCATGAGGAGAAAACTGACAAGCACTTTAGTCTCATAAACCAACGTCCATATGTACATAATTCTTTTGCCGTGTTTGAGTATCGAATACGAAAAGAGGTTAGGAAATATACAATTCTGGCCAGCTGGTCGTAAAAAGCATATACTTTCCTTTTGTTCTGTCATGCATTTGTTGTAGTCTTTAGGAATTTTGCCCTATATTTATTCTTCCATCTTATCAGCAATTTTAAGAATCGTAACTAAAGGATAGTATCATTTGTTAAATAACTGTCTTTTGCCAGTTGATTTTTAAAATTGCTTTTTGCATTTATAGCTCAGGTTATCGTGTGCCTAAAATAGGGGAATAGAAAATATAATTGCATTAGAAACAAATTAATTCTATCATCTCTAATTGGTTCTCTGAAATTCAGTCAATCTAATCTATGGAGAGTAAATAATGTTTTCTCTACCTTACGTATCTCCTAGTGATACCATAGAACTATATTGAAGTACATTGGAAAATTTAGGATTTCAAATAGTATTTAAATTAAGCAGTTCTTTTCAACTTGAAATGCTGTTATAAAACAATATTCCTTACCACTGTTTTGACCCCATCTCAGATAAATTTTCATAAATGTTGATAAATCCAGTTATCTTTAATATCTCAGATGATTTTCTTTGTAATTCAAATTTTGATCATCTTTTAACATCTAATAAGAGTTAGGATATAAATCGAATATTTTGTGATAGGTTTGTCAGAATTATTGATAAGCCTAAAAATTTACCTTTTTTTTTTTTAGATAAACTGATACAGCTCATCGGCATTGATTTTATTTTTCTTTCAACTCGACCGTCGTATAGATTTCGCGTTAGCCGACTTCAAAATGCCAAGACATTCAAACAAAAAAGGATATCGATTAGAGACTTTCTTAATTGTCTTTATTTCAAGAATTTATTGAAGTTGTAAGTTCGCATGAATGTCGGTGTGACGTCCCCGCCGGTGTCGCTACGCCAAATGTGAAGTCTGCCTAGCCGCGTCAGTCGTGCTATCCTGTACTGTGACGACCAACTGGCTTGGTATTGGTCGCGGCACCAAATGTGACTGTCTAACCTTTTGGTGATTCGAATGGGAATCTGGTTAGATTCGGTATCAGCCTTGTCGTTCCCAGCTCGCTTCCAACGTCTGGTTACCGAAGTAACTGCTTTGATTTCCAGTCTAACCTACCCACGTTGTGAATTGATCTTAGGCAGACGAAATCAATCAGTCACCGGGCCTTAATGCAAGCCGAGTTCGCACAAGTATAAGTAAAAGAAATAAAATAATATCTCGAAAAGTTCAAATGTGTTAAAAAAAAGGACTACAATATTTTATATCTGGTTGCTGAATACAGGACTCCGTCTACTTCCCAACCCGCTATATGGATTCGTGACACTTTGTGTTTGTTAGGCGAGTCTTAACATCTTAAGTTGTTTGTTCTTTAAGAAACTGGTTCTTGGTGTATCTTCAGGTGATATTCGTAAAACTTGTTTTGGTGGTGTGAGTCTAAGTCGTTCTTAAAAAAAAAATTGTTCTTGGTTAGAAATTGAGTTCGGAATTTGCGCGAATCTTAGTCAGCTTCTTCGAGGCGGGTGCAACTGCTTGCCTGTCTGTCTCCAACCCCAACTGCGAACTTGAACTCGAACTCAACTGAACTTAACTCGCTGCGACTCTGCTTATATGGACGCCGACCAAAACCTGGGTGGGCTTGTCGGGGGTTGAGGTTCCTTAATAATTCTAAACCCACAATCCACTTCCCTTGTTTTCGGTCAAGAAAATTTTATTATTTTTCATTTTTGGAAGTCTTCCGTCTTCCCACCTTCTTCTGTTCTCATATTGGTATCTCACCCATACCCTCAGAGTGTGTCAACGGGTTTCCCCTTTCTCTCACAGTGGCATCTCACACTTATCCCTTCAGGGGGGCGCAGCTGGCCTCCCCTCCTTCTTCATATGATTACCTCCGCCTAACGCTCATATCGCCATTCAACCAATGGGCGCTTAGCAGCGTGTGTGTGGCCAGACTAGCCTCGGTTTAAAAAATCTTGCTCAAAGAAAAAAAAAATTATCTTCCCCTTTTTTTTCTTTTTCTTTTCCTTTTCTTTCTTCTCTTCGAAAAGACCTCACACCCTAGACACTTTATCTTAACCGAATCACCTGGAATTCGTCAATCAGCTTTTCGCCAGCATCAAGTGGGTGGCCATTTGGACGTATTTGCATTCTTGGTGCCAATTACTGATCCGATAAAATAGTTTCCCTATCCTAGCCAGTTCCTACACAAAACAGATGCCTTTTCCAAACGACCTTTCCGTAGATAACTAATGGTTTAGTCTTTTGTCTTTTGTAACTCTGTGTGGTCCAAAGTACATTTTCGTTCTTCGGTCAGCGGGTGCTTAATTAATTTTTATCTCTTTAGAATTCTGTCTCGCAGTTTATTTGACCAACCTGGAATTTTCCCCCGCCCCGTAACATAAATCAGATTAAATCCAGTATCTTCCTTTCTCGACAATGGAAAAAAAAACTTTTACCACTTTTCTTTGTCAGAAAAATAACACCGCTTAGTGTCTTTTTGTGATGACTTCTTATCACCTAAATTTAATTCTCGCCTTTCTTTTTTTTCTTCTTTCTTTTTTAGCAAGCCAAATAGTGTCACAATCCTCACTTAACCTATTTGTCTTTTACTCGTAAATGACACCTAAACCAAATACACTATTTAGCATGCATCATGCATCATGCATCTGTCCCATGCAATTCTATTCTTCTTTTCTTTTTTACGGTTTTACATGCAAGGTGATGTACTTTTCATCTTCTGTTCTACATGCCAATAAAATGTTCTTTTCATCTTCTTCGGTTCTACATGCAAATGTAATGTTCTTTTCATCTTCTTCTGTTTTACATGCAATTGTAATGTTCTTTTCATCTTCTTTTGTTCTACATGCAAATGTAATGTGTGCGTGTGCCTGTGGGTGTATGTGTGTGGTTATTATGGCTTATTTTTCTTGGTCAATGTTTTTCTCTCCGCTCTAGGGTTTTTTTTCCGTTGCACGTGTCAGTTTCACGCCAGTCTCCTCCGCCGGTCTTTCTGCAATTTCTTTGCCGATTCTTTATGAGTAAGGAACACTGTTCGGCATCTCCCTCTCGAGTTGCTGCACGCTCATTTGATCATCGCTAGTTAATTTCCTCTTACTGCTAATCTTCCATATTGCCATACCCACTATGGCTATAATTATGAATGTACCCATCATTGCCGACCAAATTATCGTGATATGCTCATCATCTTCCCAAGCCATACCTTCATTTCTCAACGCACTTAACTTGTCCCTCAATTGATCCATATCAATCTTTTCTATCGGCTTCATTAGTACTGGCATTTTATTCAAGGTAACATTGGAGAATTCCTTCACTCTTGGCTCCCACAACTCTGTACAATTGACTAAGCTTCTGCCAATCAATTCTATGATTGAATCTTTCTCTTCATATCTTTCTTCTTCCTGGTAATAGGGGTAAGGAAATAGATATCCCCAATGCCGAACATCCCCTGGGTAACTTTAACAGGGATAATGGTGGCCTTACTGCCAACACCCCGTCTGAAATACTGACAGCTTGTGGTAATGCCGTGTTTGCTAATACCTCTACTTGACAAGTTCTCTTAATTCCCTCTTTCTTCCCTTCAAACAATTCTAGTATGCACATTTTGTGGTTACCAGCCATATAGATAGGGCTTAACGATGCACAATGCCCTAGAGCATCATTTCTACACTTTCTAGCTTCTTCAGCTGTTAGCAACATGAATTTTGTTCTACCCGAATTTAAAGCTATGTATTCTGTTTCCATTTTGTACCTTGCTACCATTCGCGTGGCTACCATCATCATCATCATCATCATCATCATCATCATCATCATCATCAACCCTTTCATTTTGATCATTCCTGCAACAAGATTCTCTTATTTTTTTTTGTTGTTTTTTTTGTTTTTTTTTATTCTTCATAACCATTCGTTCTTGTTCAATTCTTCACTGGATTATTCCATAATTCCTTTCTAAGTTTGTAACAAATCGGCTCTTCCCTCCCCTAACTAACTCCTAGCAGACAGAATGGTCCGGACAGGTGTGCGTGGCGCCCACTCCAAAGGTCGTACTTCATGACACCACTGATGGCCATTTAGCAATGCCAATAATCTTCTTCCGTCCTTCGCGAGGTGCAGCTCGCGACTCCATCCCCTCCATCCACATCCACCACAATCAGCCAGTAGGTTTTTGGATGAGCCAGTGTCGTTATCTGTCGACACCGAGTGCTTCTATTCTGCACCGCCTTGTTTGTTCTACTGTGACTTGGGGTTCTCCACCCTTCTCAATCTCATCTTCAGAGGTAGTTCCTGCTCGGCCTCTAACCTTCCCTCGGTGTTTAATTCCCGTTCAGGAGGTGTTTTGTCCTCTTCTTCCTCTCCTGATGCTTCCTTCTGTTTCGAGTCCGTTCCCTGGACGTCTTCATTACTTCTTGACGCGATATCTAAATCTCTCCTGTTTCTTAGTCTTTCTTTGAGCTGGGAAAGGGGTATTTGATCCTCTTCCTCCCACTCGTTGAACTCTTCGTCTTATTTAGGGTGCCTCTTTTTAGAGTCCTTAACTGCTTGATTGCATCTCTTCGTTTTTCTCTTCCTTTTCTTTTGGCATTGGGGTGCGACGGTGACATCACAGGGTCTTCTCTGCACCGATTCAGGCAACGACTGAACGCCGCTGATCCCCGCCGAGGGTTCCAACTCCATCACTCGGATCGCTTCGTCTATCTGGCCAAGTCGATCTATCTCTTCATTTTCCTCGGAATCTTCTTCCGTCTCCATTTCTTCCGGCTCAACCAGAATTACCTTCTTTGTCCTTGTCTTCTTAGGCCTCGGCTCGACCATTTCCCGGTTAGCTATTTCAGCCTTCTTCAGATTGTTGATATGGACCCTCCTTGCTCGTCCTCCCACTTGATCCCATATTACATATGATACTGGACCCGTCTGCTCTACTATCCGGTAGTACGGTTCCCATCTTTGGTCCAGATTTCCTTCTCTCTGATGGAGTTTATAGTAGACAGGGTCTCCAACCTTCAATTCTACTACCTTTTTTTCAGCATTGACTCTCTCATTTCGTCTCTTCTGTGCACTCTTTATCCTTCTTCAAATACAAATACTGTACAAATATTTTATGTTGTTGTTCCAGTAACAACTGAGGATGATCTTCTCCCATATACTTTCTTCGGGGCTTCAACAGGTTATCCACAGGCATTACCACGTCTCTGCCAAACAACATAAAGTAAGGAGAAAATCTGGAGGTTTCGTTTATCGTAAACCTCACGGCCGCCAGAGCCTGCGTCAAATACAAATCCCAATTTCTTGTATTCTCTCTGGCCAGCTTGGCCAGCACATCTCCCAAGGTTCTATGAAACCTTTCCACTTTAGCGTTTCCTTGGGTGTGATATGGAGATGTTTTTACGTGCTCTATATTCAAACCTGTCAACACTTCTCTCATTATGATGTTTATATTTTCTGTGCCATTATCAGTGACAAGTTGCACAGGGGCGCATTACCTAGGGAAGATTTCACTTATTATCAAATCGGTTACATTTTTCGCCTTATTGTCTGGTACTGCATATGCCTCAGGTCAATTTGTTAGCCAATCGACAAAACTCACTATATAGTTGTTTCCTTGTGCAGTTTCCTCATATGGTCCTGATATATCCATACTCACTTTCTCGAAGGGGAAGTTCGGCACGTCCATCTCCTCCAATGGTGCCATTTCCTGCCTTCTGCTCTGCGACTGGTTCTTTAACATCTACTATCCAAAACAATTTATCCAATCTTGACAATATCAAATATAATTGCAACCACATCCAAAATTGTCGTCGATATTATCAGATTCAAAAATACTCATAATAGAAATAATAATTATGAAGCAGGTAAATATAAAATAAAGCACCTCAACCGCTCATCAAAATATATTGGGGAAAATGCCAGAAATTAAAAAAATGTTTTTTTAATTTCTTAAAGTTCTGTTATCAAAAATATATAATACATAAATTTATCCCAAACTAAAATAATTAAAATATTAATGGCATAAAAAATCAACATGATTTACTCACTTTCGTTTATTAGACATTGTATTACGTCACATAGCATCCTCCAGAATTTACACACACACACACACACACATATATATATATATATATATATATATATATATATATATATATATATATATAGATAGATAGATAGATAGATAGATAGAGAGAGAGAGAGAGAGAGAGAGAAAGGGAAGGAGAGAGATGGAGAGAGAGAAATAGACAGTGAGTTACAGATATATATATATATATATATATATATATATATATATATATATATATATATATATATATATATATATATGTACGGAGATAGATAGATAGATAGAAACCGGTGGATTTTCAAAATCTGTTTATAATGAATGTGTTGAAAAACAGAACAGCGCTATATTTCAGGAGAGAGTGACAAAAGAGAAAATGGGGGATAAAATAAAGGCATATAAAAGAACATTTCGGCAGTTAGGTACAAACAGAGATAGATAGATAGATAGATAGATAGATAGATAGATAGATAGATAGATAGATAGATAGAAAGAGAAAAAGAGAGAGGAGAGAGTACCAGAATAAAAAAAAGAGCGTGTAATTTCCATTCTATTGACCTTTGATGCATTTATATGGTTGAACCCGGGGTGATTAATGCTGAATGAAAAGGAATGCACTTGAGATAATATCTAAAGTACGTCGTTGTTGAGAGTGGCATTAAAGATTATCATAATAAATGCACGACTTTTGTAACTCATTTCGATCTTGATCTCATAGTCTGCAATTCTTTATCACTGGGAGTTTTCTTCTGACATTTACTCTAAGCATTATTTCCGATCATCCCGTGTTGATGTACTTCTTGCTATCACTCCGGCCTTTACATAACTTGGAGAAATTTATCATTCGAAACTCTCTCCATTTCTCGTAGAGAGATAAACAATTTCGTTTATACATATCTATCTATCTATCTATCTATCTATCTATCTATCTATCTCAGCCTGGTCATATATATATATATATATATATATATATATATATATATATATATATATATATATAACACAAAATATGTTAAAAGGACAGAAAAAAAAACAAGGCTACCAAAATCCGACATATAATAAAGGGCTCAATGCAAACCGCTTTGAAAAACAAACATGCAGAGCAAGCCAATACAATAAAAAAGATGTAAAAAGAGAATGTGAAAAGACCTAGCAGTTGAAACCACGGTAGTGTGCAGTAATATACAGTGTGTTTACCTCTTATATATGTATGTGTGTGTGTGTGTGTGTGCAGATAGGTAGAAAAATAGGAAAGAACACGTTAGGTAAATAATCCGGCGCCCTTTAGTATTTTTGTTTTTATTTAAAAAAAAAAAAAAAAAAATCAGAAGTAGAGCTTAAATTATAATTATTTTAAAAAAAAATATGATTCCTTCGCTACATTGTTGTTATCATGTTTCAAAAACGAGAGCCAAAAACCTTAATATAATTATTAAAATTAATTTGAATTAATCTACCAAGCCCTGTTTCATCCTCAAGCGAAAATTTAGGAATAACCAATCTTGAAATTTACGCATCTTTATAAGCATGTTCATTCGCAAAATTAACTACTATGGAAACGGCTGGGGCGACCATTTTCATAAGCGGCCTAAGAGTTAATTTTTATCCACATATCAGTCACGTTCGGAAAGAGGTCGAGCCGAGGTCGGGTTGGGGTATCCATTTCAAAGCGAATGAAGACATTCATGTGCGCACATCGTCTGGTCAGTCACAGCGAAAGATAGCTTTTGGCACCAAAATATGTCGTTAAGCGGCTAGAGAATTTTGTTTTATTTTATTTATCTATTTATTTATTTTTCCTAAAGGGCTGTTTCGTACATAAACGCGTCGCACAGAACTACAGTTTGGGATCCATACCCTTTATGCCTACATTAAAAACTACACATTATTAAGTTTCTAAATAATGAAAATTTATTAAACAATTTATTATATAAGGTATTTGTTGACTTAACAGATTTTGCCGACATCAACAAATTTTCGCAATAAATAATTAGCATAAAAAAATTAAACTTCATTGTCTAATAAAGGGTTTAAAAGCTTAACCCAATCATAAGATAGAAAAATCTTTATGAATTCGTCAAAAAAAAACAAATTGTTGTTCAGTGCGACGCGTTTATGTACGAAACAGCCCTTTAGGAAAAAATAAATAAATAAAATAAAACAAAATTCTCTAGACGCTTAACGACATATTTTGGTGCCAAAAGCTATCTTTCGCTGTGACTGACCAGACGATATATATATATCACAATCTGTTCAAATGTACCTAACAATTAATCTCTCTCTAGTATATGCATCTGTTTTATGCGTTTTATTGTGCCATATGCCTATATACTTAATTTTCATTATATTCTTCCCATTTTCGAATAAGATGTTGAATATTGAGATAAAATTTTTTTTATATTTTTCTTCCACTACTTTCGACTCTCTAGATCCTTATCAGGAGCTAAATTTTGTCAGCACCTCAAACTATTGACGTCATGTGGAGATAGGTTTTCCTAATCTGGACAAAACCAGAAACGATTATTTTAAATTTGGGGATATTTTGCAATTATTTTATACATATATTAAATACTTTTTTGGCTCATGGTCCAAAATTTGAAAACGAGAAAATAAGTATAATTAATTGTATTAATATTCCGATAAATATATGTTGTTGTTTTTTTTTTATTAATTTAAGCGTTGGATTTTGTGGACACATGAGTTTAAGTAGGTTTAAACAGGCTAAATATACGTCTACTAAACTTTGTGGTATATTAATGTGTTTATTTTGGCTGATTTAATGTGAGAATCGAACTGTGAAAAAATACCATTTGTTAACTCACAAAACCTTCAAGAGAGCGTATTTTTTGTTTTTGTTTCAGAGACATAGTATCTGCAGAGCATGCATAACTATCTTTTGCACAGCTCCAGGTGACTCGTGTCTAGACTGCTTAACTGCTTAACTGCTCTGCTATTTAACCCGCATCTGGAGGACAGAAATGTTTTAATACTTTTCCTGAGCTATTATTGCAACAGTTAGCCTAGCCATCTCGACCAGAATTCAAACACATTCCAGTGATTTCTCGTTAACCTGTAGATCAATCGCATATCCAAATGTATTGAATCTAAAATTATATGTATTCGTATATATAAAGAAATAAATATGTGCGTGTGCGCGCATGTTTGCGTGTGTGCGTTTATTTCACATGGACATACAACATATATATATATATATATATATATATATATATATATATATATATATATATATATATATATATATATATATATGTAAGCAAATATATGAATATAGATCCGACAGTATGAAGGAAAATATACGGAAAAAACAAACAAAAATCCTTATATGCAATTATGCTGTTTTAATGTTAATATAATGTCAACGTCGGACGTTTCGGTCTAATAAACCATCTTCAGGGCATATTCATAAAATATAATTAACATTATCAATTCAACATGACAAAGACGATGGGCATAAGAACAAGACTTATCCAAAGAGATAACTGAAACGTCCGACGTTGACATTATATTAACATTAAAACAACATAATTGCATATAAGGATTTTTGTTTGTTTTTTCCGTATATTTTTCTTCATATATATATATATATATATATATATATATATATATATATATATATATATATATATATATTATTTACTCCTACAAAAGGGAAAATGTTAGGATGCTTGAAAAAACTTAATAATTTCAATCTTCCTTGTCAGCTGTATTCAATGAAAGATGTTTGAAAAAAAAGGTTGTTGCCAAAATATACTTTTGTTAATGTTGAGCCAATCTGCAATGTTCAAACGTTTATATTAGGTTGGTGCAAAAATAATGACGTTATACTGTCGCTTTTTGACGTATTTTTTAACGTCAAAAAACGACATTATTACGTCATTATTTTTACACCAACCTAATATTTGCTCTTATTTTTTTTTATATTAGGTTGGTGCAAAAATAATGTCGTTTTCTCACATAGTAACATATGTGAGAAAATGACTTTATTTTTGCACCAACCTAATATATTCACATTGCAATAATATGACCTATGATGAAAAATATTTTATCTAATGTTATTAATTTAATCTATTAAATACTTTTGTATTATAATAAAATTGTATGTTTTACTTTGCAAGGTGTCCTATTGATTTATCGTTGTTATCAATCATTATTTCTATGTTAGTATTATTTTGATGGTTTATATGTTGATCTATATGTGTGCGAATTGCATTGGTAATCTTGATGTGAAACACTTCATTCTGGAAATTGGAAAACAAATATATAAAATGTTAAATAGACAGGATTTTTCGAAGTTTTTCAGTAAAACTTCTTTGGACATATATGTATGTATACACTTCTTACAAACGCGCGTCCGTGTTAATGTTTTGTGGAGGATCTAACAATATATCTCCTTTCTCAAAAAAATCACTTACATTATATTTTCTTATATTTCTTACTTTTATCAGCTAGCATATGCATCTAGATACACCGGAGAGTTAAATATAAAGCGAATCAATCATCCCCATATCTTCAAATTTCTCTTGGTAAACTATTATTGGTCTGAAGCAGGAACAAAATTCATATATATATATATATATATATATATATATATATATATATATATATATATATATACATACAGGTAAAATTTAAATGTATATACTAATGTTCATCACTGTAGGTTAATTACCACTTGCTATCACGAATTCCATTCGGATCCATTACGCTCACTTACGTGCTTATATCCTTCGGAAAGGTGTGAATCCACTTCTTCTCCCCCAGCTATGGGTATATAACAGGGCAGATCGAGTTCTATAACTTTGGATGGCAACTGGTCTACCGTAGAAAGAAATGCCAACCTACTTCGGGAAAAAATCAGCCTCGGCAGTCGTGTATTGAAAGATATATGATCGCCTAAACGTGTATTTCGCATGGCACATAACTGACTGACTGACCACTTCATCGCCAGCAGAAGAGGTAGAGAGTCACTCCGGCAACGCACCATTCACATATTTCATCAAACTTTTGACTAGAACACAACTCGGGCTACCCTGCATTATGTATCGGTAATCCTGGCCAAAACGTTGTCATTGAAAAGATAATACCTCATCAATGGAAACACTTGAGAAACGAAGTTGAATGCAAATTTGAAATAAGTATATTAATTCTTCATTTATATAAGGTATTTGTTGATTTTAATTTACATACATAATGGATAAGGTTTTTGTGAGTACTTTGACGTATTGTAATACTTCGTAATCTTGCCTCGCTAGATGGATTGATTGATTTGTTTGATTAACGGCATATCAACACCTTATGGGTCATTTAATACCGAAATTTAAATTAATTGGGAGCTTTGAATTAATTTGATAATTTTACTATAAAAATGTGTTTTATAATTTCATGGTGTTTTGTTTAGTTCCCATAGCTGGGTACACAAACAGGTGCTCAACTGAGAGCAACAACAGTTAAGAGGTGGTTCCACGTTCCTCAAAACCTCCAATCTCCCGCTCAGAAGCTTTGTCTCGATAGATCATTTACGACTGAAAAGTAAGTGCGATCATCATTAGGTGCCACATATATTCGGTCTTGTGTCGCACCTAAGCTCCGCTCAGAAAATCACCATAGTGGATGGGCTTTTGCTCTTCATGTAATGAAGACTCTTAAAGTACGTAAGAGGCAGGCCCAGGATAAAATGTCTAACATTTCTGGAGTCGCACTATTATAGTTCGCTTATACACAAGCATATATATATATATATATATATATATATATATATATATATATATATATATATATATATATATATATGTATGTATGTTACATTGGAACAAGTAATGCATATTTGTTTCGACGTCTAAGGACGTCCAGTCAGGGGGCTAACGATGGTGGTTGAAACGATTAAATTTTTGCTATGGCAAATTGCATGTTCCAATGTAAGTGTTTTTTTTTAATAAATATTTATTGCTCTACCACACGTATATACGTGCATGCGAGGAAATATCATTCAGCGAAAGAATAGAAAAATGCTCTGATTGCTAACATGTATACATTCACGAGACATTCACAAGAAATCTTCGCTACACTTCCGATGTTTAAATCCCAACATACAACTATATGTATATAGACAACAGCACACATATACATACATATGTCAAATCCCATAGTGTCCACATATGGACGAGCGAGTGTGTATGTATGTCTGCGTACCTCATCGGGTGTACGGACATGCATCTATGTTTGCGTTAGCATGAGTGACATAACGACGACGATTTTCACCCCACTTCCATAATAACACCAATACACGCAATCTACATAAATCCAAAATTTTTAAAAATGAATCAGTTTGTCTGACGATCGCAAAAGCGTGAAATCCAGGGTCACAAACTCACATCAATCCAACCAAATATATATATATATATATATATATATATATATATATATATATATATATATATATTGTACATTTAGAAATCAATTCTTCTTCCATGCATTGAATCCTGTTAGTATACCTTTATTTTAGTCCATCTGTTGCACATCTCGAGATTCTTGACAAAATCTAAATAAGGATCTGTAATGTAATCGACCCTGACCTGGCATCTCAACTACAGTCACTTTCTCACCGATGTGATGTGGCCCGCGTCTTTTCTACAAATATTTTGATGCCAATGCTCTGATGAGCTTTTATCCCCTAGTGCCCTGTTTAGACGAATTTAAACGTCATTCTAGATTGGCAACTTAGTCTGACCGTTTAATTTTTGAACTGATTGGTTGCACCTGCCACAGTTTCTTTTCTCACACTAATCGCCTGTGGAACTACATGTTTGTCCCCTAATAGCTACAATGTTAAAAAAAATTAAATGAAAAATAAATCGCCATTTTATGCCTTCTTGAACTGTTTTATTTTTGTCTTTTTTCTGTAACCCCCTACTTGGGTTGAAACGATTAAAATTATATACATACTTACATACATACATATATATTTATGTGTGTTTGTTTCTGAAGAGATCTATATGAACATGCATGTATGTCTGTACGTATGTATAGCTCTGATGAATCTGATGATATACACAACACACACACACATATATATATATATATATATATATATATATATATATATATATATATATATACAAAAGTAAAGAGAGCGAACTCTACAAAGAGGCAGAAGATGAGAGGGGGAAATAGATTCAGATTCACTGCACTGTAGATATTTGTAAGACAATACTTCTCTTGGTAATACGAAAGTGTCACACACGCATACACACACGACATAACCACTCAAAGGCCAAAACATATGCATATACATGTGTGTGTGTGTGTGTGTGTGTGTGTGTGAGAGAGAATGTGTGAATGCACGTTTTTATCTATAAATATTGCATAGGCGCAGATGTATGCATTCATGAAATGATTCCGTCTTAGAAATATAGAAAAAAAGTTTTAGCAACCGCTTTGGTTTTACAGACATTATATATATATATATATATATATATATATGTGTGTGTGTGTGTGTGCGCGTATGTGTGTGTGTGTCTCGGTATGTTGAGGATTTGTCCGTGTATGTGTCTGTGTTTGCGCATGTTCGTTCCTGCGCACGGGCGTGCGTATGGTATCATCGCGTCTATCTCTTTGATATCTGTTTAGCAAATATAGCAAAAAAGCAGTTCAATATGTTGGTAAATAAACGTTGCAGCCATAAGATAATGATCAACAGAAAAATGACACATGTGCCAACACAATTGTTCTGGCGCCGATAATGATGTTAGCAAAAGATCTAAGCACTGACACCATTGTGAAAATGACACCAGCTAAAGCTAGAAACGGAATTGTGTTTACAAGAAGAGCAGCCAAAATCAGAAAAAAAAAGTAAAAAAAAAAAAAAATGAAAGGAAGAAAAAAAGAATGAATTGTACATGAAACTATCACAACTGAATCTGGAGATGGAGCAATGATAAGAAGTGTAGGAGAAACTCTACAGATTATGAAACAACTATAAATATACGATACAATTTGATAACGCAATCCGAGTGATGTTGCCTGCCGATTTGCAAATGTTTTCATAATACGCATTTTTTTACTTAGGTGCATCTTCCGTTTTTTTCTCTGTCAGTCTGTCTGTTAGTCTTTCTCACTCTCTCTTTCCCGCCATCACTGTCTCTTTCTCTTCACATAACACACACACACACACACAACGCATATACACACGCACACACACACACATATATATATATATATGTATATATATATATATATATATATATGTGTGTGTGTGTCTGTGTATGTGTGTGTGTGTGTGTGTGTGTATTTTATATTTATATACGCTCTAACTCTGATATTGACCACTTTATCCCATGAATATAGCACACCTTAAAACTATATTACTTCATATATATATATATATATATATATATATATATATATATATATATATATATATATATATATATATATATATAAATCTCTGTGTGTGTGTCTGCGTGAGTATTTGTGTGTGTGTTTGTGTGCATGCATGTATGGCCTGAAGATTGCGTACTGGCATGAAACAGACAGTCGGCGCTGTGTTTTGAACTCAATGACCAATTTTATATTAACATAACCCATAAATATAGTATACCGTAAAAACTATATTTTATAATATATATATATATGTGTGTATGTGTGTGTGTGTGTCTGAGTCTGTGTCTATATATATATATATATATATATATTACGAAATGGACAGAGTCCGACAATTTATTTATTAAAGACATTTTTATAAAAAGAATGTTAAACATAAAAAATGTCTTTAATAAATATATATATATATATATATATATATATATATATATATATATATATATATATATATATATATATATATATATATATATATATTCTAAGAAGGCATATATCGGCTGAAATATATTGAGTGGAAAAATAAAAATTTGTGCAGGCATTATCCTGGAAGAATAATATTGCTTTATACATATTTTAAGAAATTTCATCTCCTGAAGTTTTTTCTCCTAGATTCCAACAATATACAGTCGTGGGTATATCAACCTTGCAGTCCTAGCAACAACATTCAAATCTGCACAAGATTGACAGTTATGTTGATCATTAAGTATTTGTTTCATATTGTCATATGTTTTTTTTACTTATGCGCATGACCAACTGTGATCGAAGATAAAAAATTAGACATTGTGTAACAAGGCAGTATTGAGACTTGTTTTGATTGATCAAGTGAATCCTTTTCTCCAGCCAACCCTTTGCAGGTTATTATAACCAGAAAATATTTTCACATTTTAAGATGTTTTTTTAGAGATAATAATGATTTTGTTATACAAGTCTTATTCATTAACCCATAGCTGAGTGAAGAAGAGGTGAATGCAAACCTTTCTTCCGAGGGTATTTGTGTGTAAATGAATATGATGAACCCAAAGGGAATTGGAATTCGGCTCTCCGATCAAAAATTCTGAGCCATAACTCATTAAACTACCTGAGTATCCAAGTTTAAATCATCTGGTATTCCTCACTTATCTAGTTACTGTCCAGCCTCCATCTTGCTTTAATTTGGTAATCGATGCTTCAATGTAATGTGGTCGTAAGCTTTTTTCTTGGAGGAATCAATAGCTTCCATTCCTCTGGATTGTTTATGATTTTAATTAACTTCATAAAACTAATGTTATCATCCTGATACACCAAATTATCTTCCATAAGGAAGAATAGGACTAGATCACGGAAATATGCAATATGTAGATGACCAGCTAATAGATTCCACTGCTGTAATCTCGAACAATACTACTTTACTCTTAAGGTGTTCTAATTCTCAGACTAAGTCCTTTAGATCCAACTCTGAAACACACCACGTAAGTCAAAACAGTCCCTTTGAAACAGGAGGCACAATAAACAAACAATCAGTGCAATGATCGGTTGGATCTCTCTAAACCATGCGCATTGCACAAACCATAGACTTTTTCTTCTTCCTCGTTAGCCATTGACTAATATTTATTGCACAGATATTACAGTATATTTATGGTGCTAACTTGTTTTTGTCTTCAAGTTTGCATCTAAAATATAGTTGGTAAGTTTTTATCACAATAGTTATTATATTTCCCTTTAGAGATGCAAACGTCATTTCACCACATGCACATAGAAGAATTTAGTGGGTTTCTTCTGACATTCCCTTGACATTTTTACAGGTCAGATAAATGTGTGAAGCATGAATGGAAAGGAGAATAATAATTAGTTTAGTAGGGGAATAATTATATATTAGGTTGGTGCAAAAATAATGACGTAATCATGTCGTTTTTTGACGTTAAAAAATACGTCAAAAAACGACATTATTACGTCATTATTTTTGCACCAACCTAATATAATAAGTCGAATAATAATTAATTTGGTAAAGACAACAATTTTGATGAAATATTCATATAACACTGATACCAAATCTTGAAATCTAGAGCCAACCAACAATTTTGAATGTCGTTTTTATAATTTTGCTATCATCTCCGAATCAATTGCCTATCTGTAATGGTCTTAACGAAATGTGCTTCTTAACTTGCTCCTGCTCCAAGTTCAAAATAAACGCCTTGATGGTTCTTGTTTTGAAACTGTTTGGAAATTATGTTCTGTAGTTCCCGTTTTGTTAAGAACTCGGGCAAATCGTTGAATCCTTCAGAATACCACTCGATAAGCGTTCGACTTAGTTTCGACAAAAAACTAGAGGCTCTAATCAATTCCGAATTGGTTAAATATCTCATATCACAGCGTCGTCGTTCAGGCAAACAATATGGCTTTTGCGTCTCTAGGTCAACTGCCGATGTGTTAATGGTTATTGCTAAAAGTGTCTATCAACTCTTAGACAAAAATAAAATCGTAATCTTGCTTCAGTTATCTGAAGGCTTTTGACAATGTTTGTTATACTGGTTTTGTTCACAAGTTGAAGGCCTATTGTATTTCGAGTTGAATATTCGATTTCTTTTATCTTTTCTTACCAAATCGCAATATAAAATTTTAAACGGCCACTTTTCTATATCTTTTGACATTAATTCGGATTTCTTGCGACGGCTTTATCCTCAGTCCTTTGTTCTTAATTTTTCTCAATGTCATTCTCGATACCCCCAGTTTTTAACTCAATATCTATGACAAAAATATCTTCCTTTGTCTTAATGGTAATCCGATAGGTTTGGATAAGGTCAAATTGGCTGCTGATCATAAAAATGACTTTTGATCTGTTCTTATCTGAGTCAAGATATTGCTTTTATATTTTAACGCCTCCAGAACGAAACTGTTCTTCTCATCGTCTTAGTAAACCTACCAGCATTATAGCTGATTCTAACCTACAGAACTCGTCTATCCTCTCAGCCGAACTCTTTCCAATGACATATTGTGGACCGGTTATGTCGAATCAATTGATAGGTACGTTGCTAGGAAAGTTGGTTTCAGTGTAGAGTTGTTCTTGTCGGTCCTGACTTAGCATCTTGGTGTCAGTCACCCTTCCTACCGCAGCAGCGTATGTTCACTGCACCTCTTATATATCTATTCTCATGATAATTGTTCTAATAAACTTTCTTTTTTGCTACCTCGACTTCATGAGTCTAAGTATAGTACCATATTGGTACATTTTACTGATGAACTATACGTAACTTTAAGTTGTGTACTAATTGTTTCTTTTCTCGTACTTCTCGCTTTTGGGTCTCCCAACTTACTTCTTGCTTTCCTGTAAACTATGATCTTCAAAAGTTTAACTGCAATGTCAATAGTTATCTTTAGTTTCCTTAATCCTTATTCTTTTATTTTACTTTCTCTTCAATAAAATCTTCTCAGTTTATATCATCCATAGTAAATCCATGTGTTCTAGTCTCTTTATCGCCTTAATTGAAGTGGAATGAATAAAATAAAAATATCTTGCGAACTGTTCTGTTCCTGTACTTTTCTCTCTATGTCAGGTATCATCTAATGCCCTACAGAAATACTTTAAAACACGCCACAGCCGCTTTTAAAATATCTTGTAAATCATAATAGAAAAAGTCACCAGTACATCACATTCTACACCTGTTAGAAAATTTCAAAAAAGATTTAGAAAAATTTAACTGCCCACTAAATCGGTACTGTCTAAAAACCAATGTAATATATAAAACTTATTTAAAATCCAAAGGAAGAACAGAAAACAATAGGAATACAAGATTTCAGGAAAAATAGAAGTTACAACTGCAAAACAAAATTTAACAAAATTATGCAAGTCGCTCGCCCCTGTCAAACCTCAAATGGAATCTCAAAAACACAAATACCCCCACCCAAGTATTAAATGGAAAATAAAAAATGCAGTGTCATGTAGCAACAACATCTTAAAAAAACGTAACAAATGCTTAGAGGTGAAAATAGCTTTAATAATCATTAGAGAACAATATAAATTCCGAAAGAAAATATCAGATCTCATTTTCAAATGCAAACGCGAAAACAAATTACTACATCGCTATCTACAACAATATATCTACTCCAAAGACTAAAGAATATGTTACAACTTAATAATAATAATAATAATAATAATAATAATAATAATTACAAATTTCAAAATTTATAACCGAACAAAGTATACAAAATGAAAAAATCGAATTTTAATACATAAAATTGAATAGTAAATTAACCATAAATGCATACAAAATGCAAATAATTATAGTGAAATAAAATGAAAAAAAATGAACAAGATAAGCAAAAGAAAGGTCAAAATTGTAAATAATGTAAACGAACAAATAGAAAAAAACTTTTTTCATTTTCCTCCTAATCTCATAAGCACCTAGTAGCCTATATATAAGACCCGCCCAAAGAGTAGTAACTCATGACCACTTAAGATGCAAAACTACTATTCAAAATTAAGTGCGGAATTCTGCTACCACTGTTTAAGTCACTTTCTCTCTCCATATACTAACACGTACACACGCTCACATAAACACACACACATACACATATACATTATTTCGAGCATTATTATAGTGGATACTTTTACATGAAATGTTTTTAATAAACAGTGTGTAATTCGTCTATCGACCTGCGCATTCTAGAAATATAAATAAATAACTGGTAGGAATCGAACCTGCGTCTCCCTTTGTAGGATAAGCATCGTTTGTCCCTTTCTCGAACGTGGAGGCTGATAGACGCTATACACAGTGTTTAAATTAAAATAAGAATGAGTCGATTAAAAATATATTCATTCATTTTTTATAGAATATAATATATATATAATATATAAAGTTCAAATTATAGATTTTTACTGTTAGTGTTAAATACTATTCAAAACTGTTGACACTCAAGTAAAAAAAAAATGTCGGGATGTATAATGGTTAACTTAAAACAAGAAGGCTTTTCCCAGATGAAAGATTGTCATAATGAAATATTCCACTCATTTGACCTTTCACCTTTGTGCCGTACTAAGATACACAAACATTATGAACAGTATATGCAAGCAAATTAAATGTCTGTATGTCGGGGGAGGGGGAGCTATATACAGAGATAAATGTGGAAGAGCCAGATATGGGAAAATAACAAACCATTATGTATATAACGCTTTGTAAATATGTTGAATTTCCCCATGTGGATGCTGGAGAGACGCATTTGTGCTGTATCAATGTTGGTGTCATTTTGTACGGGGGATTTGCTCCAAGCCCACTTCATACCCGAGCCCTCAATCCCGCTAGTGACATGACAAGATCACATCGACCAATTATCCCCTGATAAATTGTTACCGGGATTACAGACAAGACTCTCGGCTAACCAGTGTCGACGGACACTTGGCTGATTACTCTAAAATCATATGAAAAGAGGTTGATTAATTCAATTGATTCCGTCTTAGAGAGCAATGGCCTTACACAGTTGGGCCCCTTTGAAGGGTTCGCCGCAAGACACTTGGGAAATTGGAGTTTGCCCCTGGCCAAAAAGTCGCACAAGAAGAAATACAACGGCGAGTTTAGACTGTACAGTAGAAGGGGAGGGAAACATAAGGGTGAATATATTTATGTATTAGACGTGTGAAGGAGAAAAAAAGAAGAAAATGAAAGAAAATAAAAGGAATGAGAAATGAAAATTGAAAAAGGAAAAATGAATTTCTCTGTCGGGGAAAAAGAAAAACGGGAAAAAGATAGAGGCAACGAAAGAAAAAGGAAACAATAAGAATTATACTGGTAACAATGAAATAAGAAAGAAAATTCGTAGGTTAATAATAATAATAATAATAATGATAATAATAATAATAATAATAACAACAACAGCAACAATAAAATAATAAAAAAGACAATAATAATAATAATAATAATAAAGGATCGAAAAAATAATAATTAAACAACAAAACTGAACGAAGTTGATACGCGAGAAAAGAAACAAAGAAAGAGTATCGTCAAAAAGACGATGAAATAATAATAATAATTATAATAACAATAATAATAATAATAATAATAATAATAATAATAACAACAACTGTGGAGTAGAGATATGGGTAGGGAACTGAAAAAAGAACGGTAAGGAAATATAACTTGTCTCTAACATCGCGCTGTAATTGCCTCAGGGTTAAGAAAAAGAAGTTGGAAGCGTTGTCACAGGACGATAGGGATCAGATGAAAATTGGAGAAGGAAATTGAAGAAAAGAAAGGGAGAAGAAAGCTCTTTCGAAAAGATATTGAAGAAAAGAAAGGAATGAAAAATTGAATTCGGAAAAAAAGGAAAGAAAATAGCAAAAAAATAATAATAAAAGTAAATTATAAATCGGGGTGAATATAAAGAAAAAAGAAGAAATTGTACTTAGTAAAAGATGAAAGAGTTTGAAACTGGAATAAAAATGATTAACAATACAATAAGTAAAGAAAAAGGAAAACAATGAAGAGAATAATGTTGATAATAAAAAGAAACGAAAGAAAATAATAGACATTTGATGCAAAAAAAAGAAAGAAAGAAAAAAAAACGACAGAATGAGGACGATAGAGAGAAAGGGAGAGAGAGAAAAACTGAGAGCGAGAGAAGTGATTGAATCTATGAGTAAGAAGGTGGGAGGGCGTGTGAAGTAAAAGAAAGAGAAACTCACTTTTCCTCTTTCCCTCTCTGTCTCTATCTCTTTATCTACCTGTCTCTTCATTTTATTCCACTCCCGTACAGAATAATAAGGAAAATGAATGAAATAAAGAAAGCAAAAAAAAAAAAAAAAGAAACAGAAGTAGTGAGCAAAAGAGAGAAAGAGAAAGAGATTGAGAAGGATAGACAGAGAAAGTAACTGAATATATGAGTCAGAAGGTGAGCGAGGTTGGGAATTAAAAAAAAGAGATTCTTATATTCTTTCTCTGTTTCTCTTCCTCCCCATCCCTCTCCATCCACCCCTCTCTCCCCATCCTTCTCTCCCCATCTCTCTCTCCCCATCCCTCTCTCTCCATCCCTCTCTCTCCCCATCCCTCTCTCTCCATCCCTCTCTCTCCATCCCTCTCTCTCCATTTCATTTCTCTTCCTTACAGAAAAACATATGAAATAAATAACGAAAGAAGGAAAGTTAGAAAGAACATGTACATGGGACAAGAAAAAGAGAAATAAAGAAGATTGTAATAAAGGGGGAGGAGGAGAGCCCGTGATTATGAAAAAAGAGTAATAAGGCGCACAAAATATTTAAAAGATTGGCGCTGATATACGAGAAAAAAAAAAAAAAAAAAAAAAAACGGAAAATATAAATAAACAAAATAAGGAAGTAACAATGAAAACAAACGGTGACTGATATTTCCTTAAAAAAAAAATAATGATAATTAAAAGCGCGAGGCTAAGAGACTTCGTTTATTGAGAAATGGAGACGAGGTGAGAATCGCGTGTAGAAGATCGTTTTTAAATAAAGGTGGAATGGACTCAGTTGTGTAAAGATTCGGTCCTGTCCTACCGTCGATGTTTCCCTGGTTGTACTCGAGAGTTGCCGCAGGCTTAGTGCCTGTTTCCGGTGTCCTATTCTTTCTATCAGCGGGAAGTGAGCACTCGGACAATAAAAACATTGATTGTACTCCGGCTATGTGGTCGCCAGCAACAGGAGGGCAAGGGCGACCCGTGGATAGGATTAAGATTGGGGTGCTTAAGGAAACAGTAGAGTTCTTAAAACTATAGTGTTAAGTTATAGCCAAGCAAAATAATGACGAATTAGGGAAGGGCGTTGTGAATTTCGAATAAGGTTGGTGTTGACGTCTAGTGCGGTTGAAGGGGCAGTGTGGTTGGTAAGATGAAGGGCAAGGAGAACAGGGCAATAGAGTTAGTGTCTCTTTTTCTTGTCCAGCTATTGACTTCTTGCCTATCCACCGCCAACTGTGACAAGCGATCATGTTAATTCGTTACAGCGGCAGCAAAATCCATAAGTTAATATGAAAATGAGATCGAAAGTTAAGATTTCGGAGCGCAGAGAGGTTTCGGGCGTTGCTTACTGATGATGACGACGATGAGGATCACAATGACGATGATGATAATGATACTAATTATACCAATGACGGGTGTAGGCGTCGAGTAGTTTCTAGTTTGGAATGGCAGAAATGTCAAATACAGCTGGCATTGACAGACCTCAGACTGGTCGACAGACGAAGCGAGGCATTAAAATCTGAGTGTCGTAGCTCATTAAAAAAAAATCTTTGGATATTTTTTTCCCAGTGGTTCGCGCCTTGTTGCAGTCTTCCAAAACAAGTGAAAGCTGAAGTATAAGACGCAACGGGATTTCTTTTTTAATAATTTCTCGACAACATCCGAAGTGGCGATCATATTACTATCGCAAAACGTTTTATGGTAGAGGCACGGTGGATAGCGGCTCGGATTGAGGAATCGGAGAGCCGAGTTCGAATTCTAGTCGAATCCCTTACATTCACTTACGTGCTAATACCCTTGGGTAAAGTTATGAATCTCTTCTTCTCCCCACCCCCAGCTATGTGTAAATAGACTTGGATGACAACTGGTCTACCGCAGAAAGAAATGGCAACCTATTGCGGGAAGAAATCTGCCTCGTCAGTCATGTATCTAAAGTTATCACACATGACACATAACTAACTGCTGCGATTTTTCCTGTGGCAATATATATGTTACTATATTATCTGTCTGAATTTCTCGGATGACGGGTTATTATTATCTATACTATTTACATGAGAACTAATTGTCTTCATTTTTGCTGTTGTTATTAGAAAGTTTCAGTCTTCAGTTATACGTCGATCCGATTTACCTACAGGGAAATCCGAAGGAAGCCGCCATTTAATCTTTCAGAGGAAACTCTTCCCGTTCCACGTTGTGTAGTGGTTATATTTTTTACTACTGTTATTGTTCGCTCTGCCCTTCACTTAGTCCAAGTGCACACTGACTTGAACAGTAGAATAGAACAGGCTTCCGCCCAATAAAAACAGTGTGGACAATATTTGAGCAGTAATGAAAAGAAATATCGAGATATTTGAATATATGAAAAAAGAAACGAACAAAATTTAAGTTAAATGATGGGTTCCATTCGGATTCCCTCCCAGGTTACCCGGATCGGCACACACCCGAAAAAAAGCGGAGGTCACAACGGTTGAAACGTTGTGAGAACAACAAAGATGAGGATATTAGTTGGAATGTAAATAAAATAAAAAATGATTTAACTGTTTGTTTTTTTTGGGGTTGGGAGGTTTCTGTCAGCGAGAATATAGAAAAAAAAGAAACAATAGCTTAAATGAAGATGAAATCCTTGACGTGGGTTAATTTGTAACGAGCAAGTCTGGTTAAACATTAACGTTACGCCATGAGTACAATTCTGACTGTGCCAAACTAAGCTAAGCTAAGCTAAGCTAAGCTAAGCTAAGCTAAGCTCGGTGAATAACAAAAAGCGAAGCTCTCCAAACTAAAATGAAAAACAGAAAGTAGTTTAACAATAGAAAAATACATGAAATGCATTAAAACAAAAGATGATCGCGCAAAAAAAAAAAAAAAAAAAAACAGAAAAAAATCAATATAAAAAAACTTAAAGCATGTTTTCCTAATATTTGGTTGGTGCAAAAATAATGTCGTTTTTGACGATTTTTTTATTATCGTTCACCCATTTATCCAACTTTTTTGACTTCCCTATTTGCTTTAAATGGCGAACGACTGTTGAGTGGTCGACCTCGAGTTCAACAGAAACTTCTCGTGTGGTTTTGCGAGGATCGGCTTCAATTAAGGCTTTCAAATGTTCGTTATCAACCGCAGTCGGACGGCCGCGACCGTCTTCATCTTCGAGGCACTCGTCACCATTGTGGAATTTCTTGAACCACCGTTGTGCCACACGTTCGTTAGTGGTTCCTGGGCCAAACGCATCATTGATATCACGAGCTGTCTCGGCAGCTTTTCGGCCTAGTTTGAACTGGAACAAGAAAATCGTGCGGATTTGAATTTTGTCCATGCTGTCGAAAAGCTTGCAAAAAAATGAATGAAGAGATTGATAACGGTAACGAATAACACGATTCGATAGAGCAAAAAACGCGCTTCAAAATGATATATAACTTGGCTATATATATCAATGAATTAATTCAGAAATCATATATAAACGTAACATATGTGAGAAAACGACATTATTTTTGCACCAACCTAATAATAATGTCTATTTTATTTCTTACGACGAGTATGAGAGCAAATATATAAAATAATCAGCAGTGTTGATTGAGTAAAATGGATTAGTTCCTGTATTATCAAAGTTAACGTCTCTAATATTCGGTAGCATTTAATAGATAAAAAAAGACAGGTACAGTTGTTGAATCACTTAACTTCGGACAGGTCACCATGGGTTGACCACTATTACTTCTACGCTTAAATGAAGTGACGCGCACAGAAGGACAATATAATTCTGTTCCTGATAGTATGTCATATCAGGTGGCATTGCAAAATGATTTGAAACTACATTTTGTGCTGATCATCAAACATGTTTCACTCAGGAGTTGTATGAGAGTAAAGTCAAATGCCTGGCACATCTTCTTCTTCTTCTTCTTCTTCTTCTTCTTCTTTATTACTCTTATTATTATTCAGCGAGAGAGAAGAAGGCTAACAAAGTGACAATGGGGCACAAATATACGAATTTCAATATAACTATCATGACACACAGTTTGATAAAGTTATACCAGACTCATTCATAATAGCCAAATGTGCGCAAAATTGTGACAGGTTTTGAAAAAAGCAAGAAATAACCTTTCAGGTTTAACCTAGTTATAAACAGTTTCACATCGTGTAATTCAGTCCTTTCCTTTCTTGAGCGTATACCCCACTATCTGGATGTTACTGCCAAGTTGCCTCGGCTGCCTTTTCCTATAATCTTAAAAACACAACCCTTTTGTCTCTTGGACACTATGGTTCATTAACAGAGATAGTGCCTTAGCCTCTAGGGTGCATAGCCAACTTTTAACAACTTACAAGCAAATACGTGATACTGAACAAGATAGTTATTGTGGCTCATTTTAATTCCCCAATATATGCGTCGTATATATCAGCAAAATAGAGAATAACTGGCCTGGGTTGTGTGGTGGTGACGTCGAAATCAAGCGAGTACAGACATTCACTATCTGGGCAGTGTAGAAACAAGCGAGGCAGAAAATATGATACAGTAATCAGAAGATGCACAGGAATTATGAAAAAATGTTTTCCAGAAACCAAGCGAAGTATTAAGAGATAGAAAAAGTTCATTAGAAAGAAAAGAATGGTGGACTTCTATGCAGTAGCCAATCTTCTATGTAGTAATGAATCCTGGGAAAACATGTCACAGCAGCAGAAGAAACTTGAAGTGATAGAGATATTGTCCTACCAACGAATATAGAGAACACCATTAACAGAACATGTGAGCAAGATGGAATTATAAGATAAGCAAGAACTTAAAAAATATCGTTACAATTAAAAGCAGACAAATGAAATTTTGGATATACACAATGTGGAAATGCCTATTGAAGGAAAGAGAAACATGGAGAAAAGGTGAGTAACATGCGTAACGTCTTTGCATGAATGGATGACAGAAGCAATTTTTTTTAAAGTTATGGTAATGTGACAAATGTTACTTAGATCAAAAAAAGAGAGGAAGATGTGGAGAGCGCTGATCGAACATGTCCTCAATAGACAATATACATAAAAGAAGAAAAACGCTTTCTTGTATTCGTTGATGATCAGCTGAAAGCAAATTGAAATTGTGGTAATTTCCCCAAAACTGTCTGATGTATCCGAATTTATTTTTTTAATCCGGTCGGGTAGTTTTTGATTATTTATTGATTTCCCTGTTAAAACATTTTCATAATACTTTTTGGGACTGTTCCAAACGCGCCAGTAATGAAAGTACAGCATCCATCAACTCCATATTCCAAAGAATATTCAGTTCTCTGGTAAGATTCAGACAAATCTTCCAGCGTTTCACTTGCTTCCAGTTTCATTCTATATCATGCTACCTGACAATTCTCCTTGTTTATCATGATGAGATCCAATTTTCCGACTTCCTCTTCGTCTCTTCTTCTTCTTCTTCTTCTTCTTCTTCTTATTATTATTATTATTATTATTATTATCTTTCCTAGCTTTCTCTTTTTCTATGTTATAATTCGAACGAGAAAAACAAGATCAAGAAAAGGGCCTTTGCTGAAGAAGGAAAAAGATACCCAACTCCCCGAAGCGACAGTTATCACCATCAGTTTATTCAACGAAAAAGTAGGGCTGCTCATATGACCAGGTGGCCGAGTCATCTCAACAAACCTTTCACTTTAACATTGCCTTCGGCTAAAAGAGCTCCTGGAGCAAATTCATGAATGAAGTTCAATGGTCTAATATATTTTTATTTTTTTTTTGTTGACATAGCTTTTTCTTCTTTTCGTCCATTTACTTCTTTGCTCATTACTCCTTCCCTCAACGTCTTTCTTCACCTTCTCTTCATCGTTTACGTCTTCCTTCTGCTTTCCTTCTGTCAAATTATTAAATTCCTCTATCGTCTCTCTTCCTTTCAACCATGTGTTCTCTTTCTACTTCCACTGCCTCCTTTTTTATCTTGATCTTCCTTCCACTCGCGTGTTCTCTTCCTATTTACTTCCATTGAATCCATTTTTTTCACTTGATCTCAGCCGTTCTTCGTCTCTTCTTCCTCCCACAATTTAGTCTCCCAGGCTTTCAATATTTTTCTGAATCTTCTACTATATCTTTCCTCCCGTTTCACTCTTCTTCGTTCACTTTTTCTCTTTCTTCTACTACAACTCATTCAATTTCTCTCTCTCTCTCTCTCTCTCATTTCTCTTTCTCCATTTCCTACACTCTTCCCCTCACTTCTCTTCCTATATATTTCCATCGTGTCCGTTCTGACTTGGTTGTACTGACTCCTCTATTTCTGTTCTCTCTGCCTTTCTTTCCTTCTGACTCTTTCTTTTTACACTTTCTCGTCCTCCTCTTTCATATCCCCACGTTGTTTAATGTAGCTTTCCTCCTTTTTACGGCTGATTCTACATGTCTCCCTTCCTTTTCCTTTCTCTTCTTTCAATTCTTTCCCTTCCTCTTCCATTCTTTTCTCTCCTTTCCTTTTTTTTTCTTCCTTCGATTCTTTCCCTTCTTCTTCTTCTTTCTCTTCTTTTTTCTTTTCTTTCAATTCTTTTACTTCCTCTTTTCTTTTCTTTCGGTTCTTTCAATTCTTTTTCTTTCCTTCTCCCTCGATAGTTTCTCTTCCTCTTTCATTCTATTATTTTGATTCTTTCTCCTCCTCTTCTTTCTCATTTTTTGAATTCTTTCCCTCCATTTCCCTTTCTCTTCTCCCAATTCTTTCCCTTTCCCTTCTCTCTCTTCTTTCTATTCTTTTAATTCCACCTCCTTTTTCTTTCTTTTTTTATTTTCTCCTTTCTTTTCCTTTCTCTTTTTTTTTGTCTTTCCTTTCTTTTCTCTTCTTTCAATTTTTCTCTTTTTTTTTTTCCTTTTCTTCTTTCGAATCTTTCCCTTCCTCTTCCTTTCTCGTCTTTCTCGTCTTTCTCTTCTTTTATATCTCACTTCTTTATCTTTGTCTTCTTTCCGTTTCCGTTCTTTTCATTTCTCTAATTTAACTATTTTCTCTTTAACTTCCTTTCTTTCCCTCCTCCGGATATTTCCTCCCCACTTTCTTTCTCGGCATTCATTCCTGTCCTCTCTTTTCTTTTTCTTTTTCGTTCAATTCCTTTTCTTCGCTCAATTATTTTTTATTCCTCTTCCTTTCTCTTCTTTATTATCCTTCTCTTCCTCCTTTGATTTTGATTTCTTCTCCTTTCCACAACATTACACATGTTTTTCCTCACATTCGGCATATATATTAGCAATCCCATTTAAACCCTTCGAACATCACTGAAATCCTTGACATTACAATTGATAACAAGAGCAATCAATGTAGGATTTTGATGAGGCAGCCATTCTGAATATTATTATTGTTGTGGATTCCGCGTGAAAAATCGGTCTCTAATAAATGACAAACGCAAGTATTTAAGCTAAGAAATTAAATGTATTTACACAAAATACAAAAGGTAAAGCTGTTAGTAAAATCCAGGAAAACAACGGTTAGTATTAATCAAAGATTGCTATATACAGTCTCGAAGTAAACTTCCTTAGAGTCGGGCGTCCTTGTAACTGACTTCTAACGTCAACTCAATCACAGTGTCTATGTACTTTCCACTCTGTTCCTCCACCCTGTTCTTTCACCTGTTCCTCTACTCTGTTCCTCTATCAGACTCTCTGACTGACTGTGGCTATTTTATGGCAGCAGGACGAGTCCATTTATATCAGAAAACGGTGGACCCCATAACAATCCCCTCCTTAAATCCCTTTTTGGGGGAGTTAATATTGTGTCCATTGTTTGTTGAAAAATTGCAGGAGGAACTTTTACTCCGAATGGTAGTCTGTTGAATTTATACAACCCTTTGTGCGTATTAATGCAAAGGATTTTCGAACTCTCTTCTTGTACTGGAATTTGTAGATAAGCCTAAGATCTATTTTTGAAAATATCTTACCGCCGTTGAGCTTTGTAAATACCTCCTCTGGGCTCGGTAGTGGGTAATGGTGGTCTTTTACTGCCTTGTTGAGTCCCGTCGAAAAATCTGCGCATACGCGAATTTCTCCTGACTTCTTTTTTACGTAAATCACCGGCGCAGCCCACTCACTAAACTCTGTTTTAGATTAAATCCCAGATTGTTCGAGTCTCTCCAATTCTTTGTCTATTTTTTCTATAGTAGCAAACGGTACATTTCGCTTCTTTCTGAAAATTGGTTGGACGTTTACTTTTAATTCTATTTTGGCCTTAAATTTGTTGCATCGTCCCAACCGACTTGAAAATACCTCAGGAAATTGCTTGTATAATTCTTCCTTCAATTTTATGGTATCTGATGGTTCAACTTCTAACTTTTTGCAAAACGAGTTGATAGGTAGGTCCCAAACGTTGAATTTCTGCATCCAGTCGATACCTACTAAATTTTCAGTATCTTTCATGACGTATATCTTAAGTTTTTTTGTTTTGCCGTGAAATTTAACATTCACTATTATTTCTCCCTCAAATTTTATTCGTTTGCCTGTAATCGACTTAGCAATTTTTTGAGTGTGTAACATGGTAGGTCTGTTGAGTTTTTTCCATGTCTGTAAGTTGATTATAGTGAGGTCGGAACACGAATCCAGTTGTAATTTAATCTTTTTGTTTAAAATTTCGAGGTCTACATATTTCCTTACATTGGTGTTGTCATCATTATTCATCCTTGTAGCTCTTATTCTATTAGTATATTTTCTCTTTCTACATTGGGATGCCTTGCGGCCTTTTTTTCCACATTCATGACAGTTTTTATATCTGAAGCGGCAATCCTTGTTCCAATGTAATGCTCCACATCGATATGGAGGGGGCTTATATTTGTTTCGATATTTGTCATAATTTGTCCTGTATGTTGAATTTTTTCTCATATCATAATATTTTCTTTTTCTTTCCGGGGAGGGTGAAGAACGTAGACTTTTATCTAACTTATGTATATGAGAAACAGCTGATTGTTCAATGTCCTTTGCGTCTTTCTTTATGCTTAAACATCTCTGGCAATCTTCTGATAATTGCTGTAATGTTAGACCCGGTTCATTTTGTAATTTTGTAAGCATTCTTCAACGCATTTCGCTATCTTTTGTAGAAACTAGCCATTGAACAAAGATGAGGCATTTAAAATTGTCCGGTGTTAATTCCGCTAGTTTGAAGTCGTCACAAAGTTTATTTACGATTGCGGCAAACGTGGAATAATCCTCATTATCACCCTTTACCAGGTTAAGGCATTTCCACCTCCTATGGAAGAGTGATGTTTTGGGACTGAAATGTTCTTTAAGACATGTCACTGCTTCGTCAAATTTTAATTCGTTCATCTTTTTTGGCAAGATATAATCCACGAATTTTGTATATTCTTCAGTTCCTAATTTTCTAAGCAATAGACGTAGCTTTTTTGCTTCTGTCCAATTTTGACAGTCTATGTTAAAGATGTCTTCATGTCTTCTGAAGTCATCTCCAAAATTTTTGTCCTCATCTAGAGAATATTTGAAAATCTCTATGATATTCCACACTGCGTCTTGCGAAAATGTTGCTTCTTTTTCACTATCTAATTGCTTGCTGCCCGCTACTTTCAATATTAGTTCCTGGAGCTCTGTTTGTCTATCTTGATTTTCCTTTTGCGTTTGTAATATTTGCTTTTGCCATTTTTCTTGTAGCTGTAACTGTTGATCATTTTGGTATTTCTGCATTTGTAATTGTTGCTCATTTTGGTGTCTTATCAGTTCTACCAACATATTTTTAAAATCTTCCATGATAACTCAATTTTATGTATTTTTACTCCTCGAAATTGTTTGTCGCTAATTTGTTGTTGAACGACAAGGGAAGGATTTTTCTTCTGTTTATTAGTTTTCCGCGTGTGTTCGCCAAGTTGTTTGTTGTTAGACGTACGAAAAGTTTTTCTTTCCGTGTGAATTTCGAATCCTCGTTCGTCAAGTTGTTGTGGGTTATCCGCGTGAGTTTTGAATCCTCGTTCGTCAAGTTGTTGTGGATTCCGCGTGAAAAATCAGTCTCCAATAAATGACAAACGCAAGTATTTTAGCTAAGAAATTAAATGTATTTACACAAAATACAAAAGGTAAAGCTGTTAGTAAAATCCAGAAACGCCGGTTAGTATAAATCAAAGATCGCTATATACAGTCTCGAAGTAAACTTCCTTAGAGTCGGGCGTCCTTGTAACTGACTTCTAACGTCAACTCAATCACAGTGTCTAGGTACCTTCCACTCTGTTTCTCTACTCTGTTTCTCTACTATCAGACTCTCTGACTGACTGACTGTGGCTATTTTATGGCAGCAGGACGAGTCCATTTATATCAGAAAAGGGTGGACCACATAACAATTATATTTTTCCTTTTTGTCTTTTATGCTTTCTGTGTCCATCCCTTTTCTCGTCCTATTTATATCAGCAAGGTCAATATGATTAACATAAATAAAAATACGTGTATTTCACATAATTATTTGATGTAGACTTTGAATCATATATAATACTTACAATTACCAGTTTATATATATATATATATATATATATATATATATATATATATATATATACACGCATACACACACATATTTATATATACACACACACAAACACACACACATATATATAAATACACACACACAAAATAATGACGTAATAATGCAAAAAATAATGACGTAATAATGTCGTTTTTTTACGTTAAAAATACGTAAAAAAACGACATTATTACGTCATTATTTTTGCACCAACCTAATATTTTGCACAATCTTAGAATTTAAAAATTCAACCTCAGCGATGCGACCGCACGCTCCCCCAAATTTTCTTACAATTAACAATAACATATTTCTAAAAAATATTTCGGATTACATCTATTCTTTCGTTGTCCTGTTATTACCGGGAAGTAAAAAACAAAAACAAATCTATTTCCATACCTGATGATGTCTGTGTGAACAGACGAAAGCTTGTAAAAACTAAAATTACCTTATGCAACTGGGATTTATAAACAGGGATCATATCATTCATCTACAGGTTCGGGGTTAGTGTACTGTATTAAAATTGTTTGTGAAGATGTATTCTCGCCATTTATATCATTAACTTCTATATCTGTTTTTGTATGAATGATTCAAGTAATATATATATATATATATATAAAAGAAAAACCGCAAACGTTTCTGGTTGTAATGTGGATTTTTAAAAAATATATATTATACTTTATTTACAATATTTTTGCCACACGTGTTTCAGGTCTCGTGATTTTCTTCAGGCAAAGAGGGGATATATCCACATATTATTAAAATGAATTAATTTTTGTTATGTTTTTCGGTGTTAAAGCTTCTCCATTATTGAAATAGAAAGAAATTTATGTCACTACTACAAAAAAAAAAAGAATGTTTAACATCTCTCAGTTATGGGAGATTAGCACACGCACCTAGAAAAATCATTGTTATTTTCAAATAAATGTTATTGCAATATTAACTCGAAAATAAATAATTATTATTAAAGCTGATGATACGTAAAAAAAAGAAAACTTGCGATTAATTTATTTCTGGCATTTAATCTTGACTAAGGAAACTAGTACAAAATTGAATTGTATTTCATTCTCTTCAAGAATGCTTTCATTTCATTATAGCGACCATTTGAAAACGTTTTATCAATCCTTTTTTTTTTAAATTTCGTCTTTCAAGAAAAGATACATTTTGCTTTTTATACAAATGTGCACAGAAACGGCCAGTTTCATCGCCTCTTTCAATTCTAGTAAAACCGGAAGTCTGGTGGTGCCAACTCGAAGCTGTATGATGCATGAGTAACAACAGCAAATTTAAGTTTTTGCCTTGTCTGTTGAAGACATTGTGGCACTGTGTTTATCTTTCCGCCATTACTCTGAAGGTGTATTTTTTAGGCTATATTGTATTGATACAACTGTTAATTTCTATTAACGCGGAACAACAATTTCCATTACTGATTGCTACTTTATGTCGCAGAGAGCAATGGACACCCTTGAAATATTAATAATTCTACTAATATAGAATTTTGTTTATGTATGAGAAAAATAATCTGTGGTGAAGTTTGTGCCAAGAGAATCTGTGCTTCGTCGGAATTATTAATATAAAATGTCAAAACAATAGTGTTTATATGAACTATGGAATACCAATTGAGAAGAAGTGTCTGTTCATTTAATCATGAAGCGGGGAGGTCAGTAATCAGGTCGTATTATAAGTTAACCAACAGCCCGGTTTTTTGTCGCTGGTACCACGTTTATTTAAGAGGGTCTTTGTGCAAAAACAAACAGTCGAAGTCAAATTAGAGCTGGGTAAAGTGTGTTGACAAGCAGTGACCCAGAGAGAGAGAGAGAGAGAGAGAGAGAAGCAGTGAGAGTGAAAGCATCTGCTTGCTGCTGTAATAAGGAAGGAAGTGAACCCATTTTATCTGCAATATTAGCGCAATACTGTCAGTGAACCCCCTCATATACTGATAGTGAAATAATTACGGCAACTAATAAGATTAAAAAGGATGAACCCGAAAAGTACCTCTCTCCTTTCAGAATTATTTGCAATATTTGTTTTTTCTCATATGCACTATTTTCTTGTCTGGAAGTATTATTCTTTTCCCGATGTAGGCTGCCATTTCTGCAGTTTGACCAGCTGCCATCCCACGCTGTATAACCCGGTTTGTCCTGCTATTTACCCATAGCTGGTGGCGGCAAAGAAGAAGAGGATTCATACCTTTCCCAAGGGTATTAGCACATAAGTGAATGTAATGGATTCGATTGGAATTCGAACTCGGCTCCCCGATTCCTCAATTCGAGCCGCTATCCATTACTGCCCATACCGTGCCTTCCCTATATACACATACATAAATTTTTCTTTGGACTCGAATCAACTTGTTCATATTTGATTTGTTTTCTTTTGGGCTCGATTCTAACCCCAACGAATTTGCGGGTAGACCAGCTGAATCTTCTGGGATCTACGATTTGGTTATTGCACTCTAGGATCAAAAAATCGTCCTGGGTATGATGATAAACTACATCCACGTCCTGGGTATGATGATAAACTACATCCGCGTCCTGGGTACAGCGATAAACTGCATCCAACAGCAAGGTCTAAGATAATGTTTTCAGAAAAATAATGTTGCCATCTCTAAGTTTTTGAAACAATAATGTTGCCAGCTCTATGTTTTTGAAACAATAATGTTGCCAGCTCTAAGTTTTTTTGTAAAAAAGTAATGTTGCCAGCTATACGTTTTTTTTGTAAAAGAGTAATGTTGCCAGCTATACGTTTTTTTTAAACAATAATGTTGCCAGCTATACATATTTTATTCCATACAAAATAGGCATTTAAAATTCACATAAACTGGATTTGGCATTAAATAACCCACAGTGGTTGATATGCCATAAAACCCAAACAAACAAACAAATCAGACAGCTTAGATAGCAAAATTCCATATAGGTATTTACTAGAGAACCCACCACGCAACTGGGTGTTATACCAGTCAGTTTATGTTGAGTTACCCAGCAGTGAGGGTTACATACTTTTGATTCCTAACACATCACTTTGGCCCTTACTTGAACTAGACGGACGGTCGGACAGGCCCGATCCGATCAATCGACTTGTCGCGTCCAACCCTAGCACATATCTTTAGTCCCGACCGTATTCGTTAATATGCACTTGTGGCAAACAACCCGAATTTTTGATATTATAAGTGCTATAAGTCGGTTGCCGAGGGTCATCTGTGTTGAGAGATTAAGACTGACCGTTGTTAAAATGTACGGCACCTTGAACCTGAAATTAGCAAAGGCTTAGTCTTACTCCCGACAAGATTATACTTGTAGTATATCCACGTCTCAACCAGGGCGAATGGGTTTCCCCCCTGATAAATTCCCAACACAAGTTGAACTCCGTGGCGGGTCACAGGATCGGTGAAAAAACACACTGCTTGTAGCTTTTTTTTTTTTTAAGTAATCTAACTCTGAGACCTAAGAGAAAAAGTTTGCCTAATATATAGTGATAGAATCCCTCGAAAATGTACTTCACGGTAAGTTGACACCCTTTTTAATTGAAAGGATAATAACTAGCAGATCATAGCTGTTATATTCCTTGCTAATAGGAATATATACTTGAAAAACAAGGTGGATAAAATAAGTAAAGGTTTATTGTAAATAACCAGTACAATAAGAATAAACGTAAATTTGTGCACAAGGTCGTCGCAAGTCAATACAGTAGTAAGTCCATCCTGGGTAAGACGATAAACTACGTCCAACAGCAAGGCCTCTGATCAGGAGGATTTGAGGAGCGTGGAACCACCTCTTAATTGATGGTGTTCCCAGGTTCACCCTGAGCCGGGGTAGTAGCACCTGTTAGGGTCGCAGCTATGGGCAAATAGTTAACCCCCAAACCCAGAGAGTCCTTGGTATGACGATAAACTACATCCAACAACAAGGCTTCAGATAATGTTTTCGGAAAAACAATGTTGACAGCTATACATTTTTGAAATAATATTGCCAGCTGTATGTTTTTTTTTTTTTTTTTGTGAAAAAATAATGTTGCCAGCTACGTTTTTTGGAAAAAAATAATGTTGCCAGCTATACGTTTTTTGGAAAAAATGGTGTTGCCAGCTATACATTTTTGAAAAGATAATGTTCCCAGCTATGCGTTTCTGAAAAGATAATGTTGCCAGCTATGCGTTTAATAGTGCTGAATATTTAATATATGTATAGGTATATATATATATATATATATATATATATATATATATATATATTATATAACCTTAATTTGGCATTAAATGACCTACAGTGGTTGATATGCCATAAAAGCCAACCAACCAATCGAAAAGCCAATGGAAAGTGAAATCTAATTGACATTGTGAACCAGAGAGACTTTGACTGAACCTGTAATATTGGATAACGACAGGAGCAACATCCGGTCTTGTAGAGTAAATCGATCCAGTGGGGTCAGGATAGGTGTGACATTTATACGTAACTAAGATTTCTTTGTTATAACTAACGAAACTTATTAATCAGTTCTCAAACAATGAACACACAGTAATCATTTTTATCAAGGCATTATATACTAAATAACGCATGTTTAAACACGTTTTTACTACCACTAGTAGCATCACTACGCGGTAGAATATCAAACATCGTATTACTTTTCCATTTTTTCTTCCGTTGCTAAATGATTAAGTACTCAATAACAGTAAAGTTTTTTTTTTAACAAATCCTACCTGTGATACCATGGCTTCTATAGATTGTTAATGCAGCTTTTGATGTTTCCATTCTAATGATTTGCCTTCAACTTCTCATCTCTTCTCCTCCTCCTCCTTATATTCTTCTTTTCTTGACATTCTATTTATTTCTCTATTCGTTTTTTTTTCTTCTGGGCGTGGTCTGTAAGACTTGCTTCGTTTTCTACACTTCATTTTTTTGTTTATCTACTTTTCGAATTTTATTTCCTTCTCCTTATTCTTCCTCCTCTCTCGTTATTATTCATCTTGATCTCCTCGAACATTTCATTTTATTCTTAATTTCTAAATTTACTCTCCGCGCTTCATCATTATCTTGCTTCGTTTCTTCTCATTCTTTTCGCCACTGCTCTCCTCTTATAGTTTCACCCTCTTTTTTCATTCTCTCGATTTTGATTTGTCTCTTCATATTGTTATTTTTTCTTAATCTCCTCCATCTTTCTTTCTTTTTTACTCTAAACTTTCCCTTTTTCCTCATAAATCATAAATCTTCTTCTTCTTCTTCTTCTTCTTCTTCTTCTTCTTTTCTCATTTTATTGAGCCTCCATTATTCTTTCTCTCTTGTATTTCTTTCTCTTGTCATATTGAACCAAAACTTATTATCAGAACTTTTTTGTACTTTCTCATTCATTCATTCTTATCCTTCTTCGCTCTGAAATATCTATACCCCTCCAACCCTATTCTTCCCAAGGGGTATTTTTTTCTACCTTTTCCCGCCTTTGTCTTAATTTGGCAAACACTTTGATTGCGCAAGTGATAACCCTAACTTTGTGGTAGCGGCATTGCAAACTAATTACACATTCGTGTGGTTGGTATGACGCTGGCGTCGTCAAAAGATTGAGACATTGTTTGACTTGGAGCCAAATATATCCGACTCAAGAAGAGTATATTATCAGTGACATTAGAAAAAAGAAATTAATCACAATGGTTATGCCAACAACAATGGCAGCAACATCGACAATAGCAACAATAATATTTATAATTATAAAGGGTGTATTCGTTATTATAATATAATGATAATGATAATTACAGCGATTGACATAATAATAATAATAATAATAATAATAATAATAATAATAATAATAATAATAAAGAGTAGAGACAATAAAGCACATAATAAGGGAATGTAGCAAACTGACCCCAAAATAATATAAATATAGATATGACTGGGTGGTGACTGTCATACACTGGGAATTGTGCAAACGACTGGTGTTCATTCATGTTGACAAATGGTATCAACACAAACCATAGACAGACCTGAAAAATCACGAAATACTTTGTCATTTCTACACCCAAACCTGTCATCCTGTTCAAGACTCCTGTAGTAATCAATGGACATCTGATATGAATATATAAATGCAGGAATTATTATTATTATTATTATTATTATTATTATTATTATTATTATTATTATTATTATTATTATCAATAATAATAATAATAATAATAATAATAATAAACTAATCGCCCAGACATAGTGAGTTAATCAATCAGACATCGGGATCAAAAACCAGAAGAACAGAATGTACTTTCTTATTGACATGGCAAACCCTGAAAATTGTGATGTATCTTCGAAGATCTTCAAAAACAATCAAAATAAAAGTATCTTGAAGTGGAAATCTAAAAAAATGTTGCACATGAGGATATCAATAATTCCAGTTGTAGTCGGCGCCCTTAGATTGATTGTAAAAAGTTTCTGATAGGCTAAGTGAAGGGATTCCTGGTAGCCCATACCTTAATTAAATACAAAAGATTTTACTAACAAGTACAGAACACACATTACGAAGACCAATAACTATGTAAAATGTGTGTCATCTTAGTTGTTGTTTTCTGCCAAAATGATGAGTGGAAAATACCATTTCTGACATTAGGTCTCTGGTTGGGACCCGGAAAGAAATGTGCATACAACAGAAATCTAAGGAAATAATAATAATAATAATAATAATAATAATAATAATAATAATAATAATAATATACATACTAAGTGAAAAGATTTGATATCATAGATGGACACAAGAAACGAAAAAATGAACTTACCAAATGAGATAGATGTGCCAAGTGATCTTAGATGTAAAATGAAAAGTAAAATAAAATTTGAAAAAAAAACAAAACAAAAAAAACAAAAAAAAAACAAAAAAAAATAAATAAAAAATAAATAAATAAAAGAATTTCCAGGAACGTGAAGTTGAAAGTATAGACTTTAATATTAGATTAAACCATGAATACTTTCTGTTTTTATTTAACAACTTTATTCATCAAACAAGTAAAAATACAAGTAAAATACAGTTACTTTTTATACAATTACAAATTCCCAATTGTTTCTAATGCCTAGTCGCTAATTATAAAGCAGCTCCTTCATAGGTTTCGATTAGTAGGTTTTGAATTGAAAGAGTTCTCGAAAAATATTTGAATTTGGTTTTCATTAGAGAAAGTTTTCCACGTAATGCGTTTTGAAGTGATCGAAAAAAGCGATAATCGATTGTTACAACGTCAGATGAAAATGTCAGGTTGGATAGAAAAGATCAACTGAGTTCCTCAAAACTTTCCTGTGTTATTCTTACTGCATGCTAGCTTGTATTTTCATGGTGGCGACAATATTTTTCCTTGATTGTCCTATGTACGTTGACACAGCCATTGCCACTGGCAAGCATAACGTAATGAATGTTATTAGGCTTTTCAAACGTAGGGAATGTTATTAGGCTTTTAAAAGGTAGGGAATGTTATTATGTTTTTAAAACTTAAGGAATGTTATTAAATTTTTAAAACATACATTTTGAAAGTAGATATGAATATATATAAAAACAATAAAAAAGAAGAGCAAAGGTAAACCAAAACACATAAAGTGGGAAATCGAAAAAAAATGTTTTAGAAGAGATTTCAAAACAGCCACTTCGAACCTGTGCCAATACATACTTATATAGAAATCCAGTCACGCAGATGCCAATATATATATATATATATATATATATATATATATATATATATATATATATATATATATATATATATAACAAGTGAACATTGAAGTCAACACTCAGAGGCGACAGGCTGTTTCATGCTGGACGCAATCGTCGCAAATATTCACTTTTATATTTATATTTATATACTCTCTAACTCTGATAATGAGCACTTTATCCCATTAATATAGCACACCTTAAAACTATATTTCTTTATCTTCATATATATATATATATATATATATATATATATATATATATATATATCCAAATGCAATGAGAACGAACCAAATATATATTCAAACGTTCATATTAATTTGAAAAGAAGTTCAGTACAAAACTAGACCTATAATACTTTATTATAGGTTATTACATTCGAACATACATATTTTCGCTACAAAAATGCATTAATGTTTCGATGCAACATCGGCGGTGGTAAAATGATGTCTATAACATTTTTAATAATACTTATAAATATCTCTTCTCCGCGGAAAAGAAAATCTTGTGTCTTTTTCGTTTTCTTTTGAATCAGCTGATTACGAGGCGCCAGTGGCCCGCCCTTATCCGTTCTTAGTTGATATAGGCTATGTATGCATGACAGTATTTTATAGACAGTATGATCTTGTCCCCACTGTTTCCCGCCTATAACAACCTTTGCTGCATATATATTATACATATATAAATATTTGTACGCACTTTAAAATACCTTCTATGATGAAAATAATAATAATTATTTACAAGGTTGTTTCGTTTGTATTGTGATAGTATTTTGAGACTATAGTATTTTGTTATTATACAATATTATTCGGTGGCATTCAATGTATTATGGTTGTTTTTAGTTCGAGAATCATGATATTTTGCTTAAAATTTTGTGGAAAAGTATGGAAATTAATGGCCAAACCAGTATTTCTTGGTAGATATAATGTAGTCACACTCTGTAAATTCAATCCAAAATATATTTTGGAGAACAATGTTAAAGCCATTATTATAATAGATTTTAATATATTATTTGTTTTATTATTGTTGTAAAGTTAACTTTCTTCAAAAGAGAATTAATAAGTCACTAGTTAGAGGGAATATCGAAAGAACAGAAGAGAAAACAGAGATGAATGCCGCATAATTTCGGCCTTGTGCCACATCTAAGCTACGCTTTGAAAATCACCATAGAACGGGAAAACTTGAGTAAATCAAATACTACTCAAAACTATCCTAATGTGGCTACTTGCCATATTTATGAGTAGGAAGAGTCTACTGTCACATTAGTAAAGAAGAGCAGAGAAACATGTCTAGTCCTACTACATTATTTTAGTATTTCCCTTTACTCTTGTGCAATGAATAAATAATATTACGATCGCTTGTTTGACTGCCTACATCCTGTATAAATGTCAAGGTTTCTTATTATACACGTGCCTGAGCTGGCATCTCTGTTTTATTCAGTGAAGTTAACTTCTACCGGGTTAGATATCGAAAGTCTTATTAAAGAACTCCTGACAGGAGTCGAGTTTGGTTTAAATTCCTGATCTGGAAAATATCGATTGCGTCTCTGTCGGCAGACATTCATTTCAGTATTTTAAAAAAAGATATTTCTACTCAAGCAGATTAAATAAAAACATATTTAGAGTAATAAGAAACAATGTAAGATTTTAAAAATATCCATTAAAAGCTTAGGAATGTTTCTCCAATATATTTTGTCTGGGAGAAAACATATTTTTTGCACTGACCTTTTTAAATTTATCAAATTGACATAATAAAGAATAATAAATTCAAATAATGCAAAATGTTATTCATCACTAAGTAATGTTAAATTGTATATTAGATAATCAACAAAACTCTTTGTAACACCAAAGACGAATTGAAGTCAATGATTATTGCAGCAATCACCAAATTAAACAAGCTGACCGTGCAGAAAATTTGCAGAAGATTCATCTGGAGAAAGCGGTTGAAGCCAATGGCGATATTATTGAATATATTTACTCTTTAGTATTTCAAAATAGTTTTGTGTAATTTTGGTTAATATAACTGTTAAAAAGAAATGTCATTGGGATTTTGATTGTTGCGTAATTTAGATGACAATTCATCCATCCCATACTCTCTCTCTCTCTCTCTCTATATATATATATATATATATATATATATATATATATTCTTGATAAAATGCAATATTATTAGTCTTGGCCTGGAAACTCGGCTTCAGTTACATTCCCACCTCCGTAACGTAGATTTCCTGTACTTTTTCTATAAATATGGCCAGGGTAATTGTTCCGATCAGTTTTCCTTTTGGTACGTAGACTTCATGAATTTAAGCACTATACTTGCTTAGTGGTTAGATTTTACAGTCGAAAATTTTTAGATGTAAATCTAAGTTCTATGCTAACAGTTTTTTTTTGTTTTTTTTTTGTGGCAATTCTCGCTTATGGAACTCTCTCCCAGCTTGTTGCTTTCCAGTCAAGTTTGGTCTCCAAAAATTTAAATGCAACGTAAATCTTCTGCCTTCTTAATTCCTGTTCTTTTATTGTTCTCTCTCTTATTTTCTACATATTCTCTTACACTGAGTTATCCCTTGCGTCTTAGTAGCTTTATGATCTTTTTTTTGGGGGGTGAAATTATTATCATAAAAACTTTGCTTTTAACTTTAGGTCCTTATTATTTTTTGTTAAGAACACCATTTTATTTATCATAATTTGTTAAGTAACTAACATCGATAACTAAAATAAAATCATTTTTACTTATAAGCGAATTCAGTAATTTAATTAATTTGAGGTTTCATTTGAAAAGATTCCGCTTTGATCTTTTGTTATGATCAAATGAGTTTTACTCAAAGAAACTAAATGGTTTGTCTTATGACAAACTAATAAAGTGGCTATAAACTGAAATTTCGTAATCAAACATCAATGAGATGTCATCGCAATGATATTGCGCATGCAATGTGTTCTGTTTTGTTTTCTTTGCATATATACCATAGACAATGGTGTCGTTGGAGAGAGAAAATGAATTGCAAACGAAAGGTAAATTTATGAAAGGTGGAGATTTTTCGTGCAAAATAATTAAATAAAAAAAAAAGAAAAGAAAAAACATATCAGAATCCAAGAAATAGAGAATAAAAAAAAATGTCTGCCTAGATCGTTACAAAAATCAAAGCTTGGCGCGCATAAGGAGCGGAAAAAGAAGAGTGAAAGGTAAATGAGCCGTGGGAAGGGGAAGGGAATAAGAATAATGAAAACAGAAGAAGAAAAAATAACGAAGAAAAAATCGAAAGAAAAGCTTTAAAAATATTACAAGACAATAATAACCAAAAATAACAAGGGTAGAATTTGTTAAGTTTATAGCCGAGGGCTACTTTAATTACGCTCTGTCATTAGGCTTCGGTAAAAGACAGAATAATTGGATTCAATTCATTGGATACAATAGTAGAGAATTGTTGATGGATTCCTTGCGAAACTAAGTTGAACAATAGAAAGACTTAATATATTTTTTTTATTTTGATTGTTAATCTTTCAACATTGTTATTATTATTATTATTATTATTATTATTATTATTATTATTTAGACTTATGAAGACGTGTCATATGTATAAAAACTAAAAGAGTTAAAAAATAGAAAGAAGGGACACACGCTCACACACACAGACACACTCACACAAGAAAAAAGACTTTGAGGCTAATTAAAACTATAATCATAGACATTACGGAAGGAAAAAGAGGAGTGTGTCCAGCCTAAAATCGTCAGGTCTGTTCCTCCTTCAAAACTAGAAGACATTTTTTTTTCTTCTCTTCTTGTTGTCTGTCAGACACAGGACGCGGATTGTTAGTACAGCATTTTTAAAGATTATAGAAATGAAGAATTTGTATTACTGTATTTCAACTCCGATTGTGAGACTTTTCGTTTGAATAAGAGACATAATGTCGAAAAATATAACTATTTGCTTTTATTACAAAGTAAGATTGTTAATATTCTCCCTTGATTCTCTCAGGAAGAAGCATGAAGACACACACTGAAGCACACCTGATGTAAATTTGAGATGTGTCATAAGCATGTATTGTTTAAATATTGAAGATATTGTTTTTATTTACAATAACGTTTTCTCCATTTCATTCTGAGTCTGTACATTGGGATACAATCCATATAAAAATAAGCGAGAACTCTTCCATAGAAAAGAAGAAATTCTAGTTTTTATACAGCTTATACAGACTTGGAAAAGTAATTGGCTAAAGTGTTAGTTTAATAAGAAAAGCAATAGAAGGAAACAAATCAATTATTTGAATAAATGTAATTATGGATATCATTTGATTAATGTTTATGTAAAGATATAAAGTTTATAGTAACTTACTGAACTGTAGAAAATGTAGTTTCATTCTTCATACAAAACATATGTTGATAAGGCTGTGTGCGTAGCTATGAATTGGCTTTGTTTAGTGCTATTTGGTCATTTAACGCGTCAGTAAGTGCTTTTTTCTTCTTTCATTTTTTTAAAGTATCGTGTTTTCACACGTCCGTTTGTGATATGGTACAGATTTTTTTTTTAATTACGTTCATCCACGCATTTAATATTGCCGCCACATCTTTTCTAGTGCTTCTGCTATATATTTAGAGATTCTTGATAAAATCCAAAGAAGAATCTGCAATATTATTAGTCCGGATGTGGTACCTTGGCTTCAATCACTTTCCTACCGCCATAAATTAGCTTTTCTGTGGATTTTCTATAAATTCTTTCATAGTAATTGTTCTGATGAAATTTTTTCTATGCTACTTAGACTTTAGGAATTTAACAATAATACTAGATTGGCGGTTAGGTCTCATCCTATCAACCGTTATCTTCTGTCTACTTAATTACTATTCTTTTATTGTTCTCTCTCCTTAATAGTGTTTTTGTTATATTCTCTCACACTCGGTGATCACTTGCGTCTTAGTGACTGTATTACCTTGTTTGGGGTGAAATGATTAAAAAAATATGAGAATAAATGTTTATGTTGATTCCAATTATTAGTGAGATTTTATTGATGATGGTTAATCTTTTAAGCATAGTTATTCAAGAATTTGTAGTCGTTTTGGTTACAGTTTATGTGGTAAAGTATTTTTGTATTATTGCTAATTATTATCCTATTGTGTTTTCTTATAGTGTTGGTGATATGCAAATTTAATTATTTGATAACGGTTTATGAAAGCGAAAGTGAAAGCACGCAGAAGGCATTGCGTAATTCATGTTCAGACTTTCATGTTAATGCCACGAAGATAAAGAGAGATCTTAAAATTCCAGTTATTGTTCTTTGCAATAAAAGACAGGAATCACGAGAACCATGTTTACCTACAGCTTGAACGCCTCTGGTTTCATTTATATATCATCTTCGGATCGTTCATGACGGTATGTCTGAAAATCAATTGTAAAGATTAATTCTTCGGATTCATTGCTTCATAATATATCTGTAGCAATTCGTGTCACTGTGAGAATTTGGAAAATATTCCCAAAAATTATTTTGTAGAAAGACTGTTTACTTGTAATTAGGAGCAAAGCTAAGTCCTTTTTATCAGCTTGTTAAAGACTTTTAAAGAATCGCTTGTCACTCTCAAAATAACACATATACATATACTTGAGCACAAATCTACCAACACAGAAACGTATGCACAAATAAACACACAGAAATAAATGCAAACACAGTGGTAAATAGAGCACTGACACATATAAATACAAAATAAAGTCTCTTGTCATGAGTTACACAATCCGCAGTTTACAGCTTTATCAGAGTTAAAAAAAAAAGAAAAAAGAAAAAAAAAACATTTATACAGTTTAGTGTATGATGAAATATTCTCCCTCCAACCACTTTCCCTCAGACGAACTGTTGCTAGCCCACCGGGCATGTATCTTTATTTCCATAGCAGATCTTCAGATGAGCTACGTATGCTTTAGTTCCACTAGTCCAGACCTTCATAGCTAGGACCCATTATACCACGTAAACAGAGTCGACTAATCCTCATTACTTTCATATCCCATTGCAAGGAAGAAGTTTCACTAAGATAACTTCTAATCCAGAACTTTTGTGTTGTGTAACAGACGTTCAAGTAGATGCTTCCTTGATCATTAAAAGCTTTTCCTCTTCACACCTAGAGTCGACCGTTATCTATCCTACATATCAGATGCAACTCTTACTCCCTTCTTGTACGCCACTGCAACAACATAATTCTATAATCTTCTATTTTGTGCGTACATACATAAAGCCAAAGCTTTGAATGTATAATTTTTAAACAAACACTGAACTGAGACAAACTCGCACAATATTGCATTTATACTCTTATTTAAGCGTGTGCTATATTTACAAGACATGGAAAATCAGCCATTAACACAAAAGATGATGATTCAAGATACCCCAACGAAATCATTTTGCTAACTAGAATATTTTCTGCCAGGGTTAAAATTGTTTCAACAGAATTGGCATTTGGACCACAAATTTACTTGCCTAAATATTTAGTAATTTTTTTATATGAAAATAAAAGGATTTCTCTTTTCATTTCTGATATCCAACAAAGCATGTCTGCTGAATCTAAGTGTTATATAATTGCTGAACATTAAAAGATACTAGAGCATAAAGATGCTGAATTCGAACATCTGAGCAACGGAAGTGTATGGATTCTGATATTCAGTCACATATTTCTATTAAATCTGGATCCTTAAGCACGAAAAATGTTTCCAAATTCTGAAAAAATCTTAAATCATTTAGAAAATGCTAACCACGACAGAGTTGAGAAATTTATTACCTTTGCACAAATAGAAAGAAACACGATGTAATTATTATTTGCATTATAAATTATGTGTTAAACACGGTTGAATGAACGTGAATACACCGAATGATATTTGATGGAATGGAAATACTTATAAATTTTGAGAACCCTTTATGTCATTTAAAAATGTTCCATTTTTTATTCCCGATAACAACTTTATGTTGGCCGGATTTTTAATTTTTGTACTTTGGTAATATAAAGAAATCATCAGTTACCAAAGATAAAACTTGGGTATATACATATCTGTATAATTTGTTCTTACTCAATTAAATTAGCTTCGATTATTGCAAATCCTATCCATATTCCAAATTTAAAGAGAAAGTTTCACTCAGACAGTTTTATACGCCAAGAACAGCTATTAAGTTGTTCAGAAAATCATGTCCAAGTTAGAGACATCTTATATTCCTGAATAAATGGATTAAAACAGTATTAAAATCAGTTAGTATAGGAATCCTGAACATCTATACATTTCTGCCATCGATTTATAATGTTATTTATACATTTACGATAAAAGTTCTGCATCATCCATACAATTGAAGCTCTTTTTGGCTTAAAAGATTGTCAAGATGCTTGAAAAGTTGTATTAGGTTGGTGCAAAAATAATGACGTAATAATGTCGTTTTTTGACGTTAAAAATACGCTAAAAAACGACATTATTACGTCATTATTTTTGCACCAACCTAATAGAAAAGAAATCAGAGGAATATGTTAGATGTGGTAAAGCCTCATATTCAAAGATGGTGCGCTTCTGCATTATCATTCTTTAAACGTGTGCCTGAGCATTGTCAGGAAGTAGAATTGGACCTCGTTGATTAACCAGTGCCGCTCGCAACAAACTATGCATTATGTTCAGTCCCTGGCAATAAACACTATGGCACTGATGCTCTGGTTATATTCCAGAAAAGCAGCAATGTATAACACCAATGACGGACGACCAGACAGTCAACATAAATCCTGTTCGTGAAACTTCAGTTTTGGAAAGTGTTTGGCTCCTTAGGCATGATCAAAACATGGTGTCGATAGTTTGCGAATCTCATAAACGCAACTGTTTCTCATCACGTTACTAAGAAATTGATCCTTCGAATTTCGAACACACTTCAAAAAGTCAACATCTTTGACATTCACTGAGTTCCTGTAGGAAGAATTTATTGAAAAAAATCTAGTCAAATCAAAAACACTCCAGAGAAATGTCTCTGATATTGGGCGTCAGCATTTCAACACTATCGGACTATTTCAAGAAAATTCTTGAAATGGTTCGATAGTTTTGAAATGCTGACACCCATTGTCTGAGACATTTATCTGACGTATTTTTGGTTCGGCTAATATTTTAAGATGTTGATTGTCAATTGCAGATGAACATCCTCTATCACCTTGTTTTTCAAGGCTCGTATCCCCTCTGCGGACATCAGAAACCAGCGCCGTTCTATCCGATTACAAATGGGTCTTTCACCGCTCCCATGCTCTGTTAATGTTGGCAGCAGTTTGAGAAGCATTATGACTAAACCTTTACAGAAAGTCAACTCATCTCCTCTTTTTTCATGTTCAAGATGACGGGTATATAATGTTTTAAATTAAATTCTGAAAAAGATCGATATAAAATTAACAAATTGGACACTTTAATCATTTTGAATCTGTGATATACATTTGTGCAATACTTATAAGATATAAACATTTATTCTAACAATGGAAATTATTTTCCGAATAACTTAATACTTTGTGGAACAGGTTCCCGTGTGGATGCTCCCCTGAAAACTTAAATTGTAACCTCTTAATTGTTTTCTATCATTCTTATCAGTTAAATCGCTAAATTTTATTAATATTCACATCCTACCTTCTCCTTTTTTACATATATCAAATTACATTCTTCATTCTCTAACTTGGTGAGGTTTCGAACCTTTTATTATGTAAATTGTAGTACAAAATGTTCGATTGATAATTCCTGATTCGATTCGATTTCTGTTTTTGAATGCTGTTTGTCAATAAATATTAATTTAAATTTAGTCACATTTAATTGATTTATCGACTCATTATTAAGAACTTAACTAAAGGATACTGACCCCACTTGGAAAACGATTGTATTATTATAAATAATATGAACAGCATAATTTTTAATTTTCAGGCTATTGATTAAAAGTGAAATATAAGTGAGCTTAAATATACTACATTTAAATATACAAAAACGAAATATTAAATGAAAAATATTTTAATTATATGTCTTTAAATTTTGTTTCAAATTCATTTTTAAAATTTAGGATATTTTATGCATAAAGGATACTATAATTTTCAATATTGTTCTGCTAAATTCTGTTTTTAAATTCCAAGATGTTGAAAATTTATTTAATAAGATCGGAAAGTAATTATATATTTCACCTCGAAGGAGAATTGTACAATACTGCGTCTAGAATTAATTTATCATGTCTTTTATGAAACAGTGTTTCGTTTACACTTCATTTTAATGTTTAACCATATAAAGGATTATATATTTAAAAGGCGATATATCCGCCATTCTTTACTGTCAGAATTCCAAATTTCTGCCAAACCATGTGCCAAATCAAACAACCATCGTTCTGGTCGACAACCCACTCTAAATGAAGAGCTTCTGAAAGTGACTATTAAATTGAATACACGTCAAAACAATAAAGATTTGGCGCAAAACTCAGTGTCGTATAGTCAACTGTCTAAGAATATTTCAAGCGAATTGCAAAAAACGTGAAAGCAGAGAATGTTATTTCCTCGTAAGCTTTCACTTACAATCTAAACACCGCATTCCACAATCCGGTGCAATCTTTTAACCAGAATTGCTAACATTTCATTGTTGTATAACATTGTTAAATGTGATGAAAATTGGGTTTTGCAAATCAACAGAAAACGAAAACGAGGGTGGTTACCAAAAACTTTGAAATCGGTCTCACCTCACCAAATGAGGACTCCATCCACATTATGTCTGTTGTAATATAAATGGCGATGCCGATTATGATCTACTGATACATAGAAGAACCATCAATGCAGATATTTATTGCCAGTCAGGATAAATGAAGAATTGCCTCGAAGTTTCTCTGAAATGTATTATTCCCCAGCATGTAAAGACCAGAACACGCTGCAAATGAATTCCAAGAAAAAAATAAGTTCGTTAGTATGGGAGGTTGGTCTGCTGTCTCCATATCACCAACTGCATATTTTTGTTTGCTTTCATCTCTAAAAAATTTCATAAGTAGACGTATTTGAAATAAACTTATTTCATAATGTGACGTCCCCCCCCCCGGTGTCGCTGCGCCAAATGTGGCCTCTGCCTAGCCGCGTCCGTCGTGCTACCTTTTTCTTATTAGATAAACTGATACAGCTCATCGGCATTGATTTTATTTTTCTCGTCAACTCGACCGTCGTATAGATTTCGCGTTAGCCGACTTCAAAATGCCAAGACATTCAAACAAAAAAGGATATCGATTAGAGACTTTCTTAATTGTCTTTATTTCAAGGATTTATTGAAGTCGTAAGTTCGCATGAATGTCGGTGTGACGTCCCCCCGGTGTCGCTGCGCCAAATGTGACGTCTGCCTAGCCGCGTCCGTCGTGCTATCCTGTCCTGTGACGACCAACTGGCTTGGTATTGGTCGCGGCACCAAATGTGACGTTCTAACCTTTTGGTGATTCGGATGGGAATCTGGTTAGATTCGGTATCAGCCTTGTCGTTCCCAGCTCGCCTCCAACGTCTGGTTACCGAAGTAACTGTTTTGATTTCCAGTCTAACCTACCCACGTTGTGAATTGATCTTAGGCAGACGAAATCAATCAGTCACCGGGCCTTAATGCAAGCCGAGTTCGATAAAGGGTAACAATGCACAAGTATATGTAAAATAAAATAAAATAATATCTCGAAAAGTTCAAATGTGTTAAAAAAAAGGATAACAATATTTTATATCTGGTTCCTGAATGCAGGACTGCGTCTTTCTCCCAAACCCGCTATATGGATTCGTGACACTTTGTGTTTGTTAGGCGAGTCTTAACATCTTAAGTTGTTTGTTCTCTAAGAAACTGGTTCTTGGTGTATCTTCAGGCAATATTCGTAAAACTTGTTTTGGTGGTGTGAGTCTAAGTCGTTCTTCAAAAATAAATTGTTCTTGGTTAGAAATTGAGTTGTGATTTGCGTGGAATCTTTCAAGTCAGCTATCTGCGAGGCGGGTGCAACTCCAACTGCGAACTTCACTCGAACTCGAACAGGTACTTAACTCGCTGCGACTCTGCGTATATGGACGCCGACCAAAACCGGGGTAGTCTTGTCGGGGTTTGAGGTTCCTTGATAATTCTAAACCCACAATCCACTTCTTTGTTTTCGGTCTGGAAAATTTTATTATTTTCCATTTTTGGAAGTCTTTCATCTTCCCACCTTCTTCTGTTCTCATATTGGTATCTCACCATGCCCTCAGAGGGTGTGAACGGGTTTCTCCTCTCGCTCACAGCGGTATCTCACACTTATCCCTTCACATGATTACCCCCGCCTAACGCTCATGCCACCATTCAGCCAATAGGCGCTCAGCAGCGTGGGTATGGCCAGACTAGCCTCGGTTTAAAAAATCTTGCTCAAAGAAAAAAAAAATTATCTTCCCTTTTTTTTTCTTTTCTTTTCTTTCTTCGAGGAGACCTCACATCCTAGACTCTTATCTTAACCAAATCACCTGGAATTCGTCAATCAGATTTTCGCCAGCATCAAGTGGGTGGCCATTTGGACATAATTGCATTCTTGGTGCCAATTACTGATCCGATAAAATAGTTTCGCTATCATAGCCAGCCCTGACGATAAACGGATGCTCCTCTCAATGATATTCTGCATATAGAGAAAGTCTTAACCTTTCCTTCATGGTGGTCAGCGTACACTTTTGTTTTTCTCGGACAGTGCGTGCTTAATTAATTTTTATTTTTATCTCTTTAGAATTCTGCGGGAGGTAACTTGTCCAGCTTGAAAATTCCCTTTACCATTGCCATGGGCAGATTGGACATATCTTACTCTCCGCCCCGTAACATAAATCAGATTAAATTCTGTGTTTCACCTTCTCGACAATGGAAATAAAAATCTTACCACTTTCCCTGTCAGAAAAATAACACCGCCGCTTAGTGTCCTTTTCATGATGGCTTCTTATCACCTAAATTTAATTCTCGCCTTTCTTTTTTTCCTTCTTTCTTTCTAGCGGCGTAAATAGTGTCACAATAAGTAGAATAATGTGAAGTAGATTTTCAAACATTTTTCGAGGAAATATATAAATTATATTGAAAGCGAAAATTTCCCTTCGCCTTCCGTTGGGCTTAAGATGTTGAAAATCAAGGTGATTAAATTTTAGATAAATAATATTACTTTTTTACACTATTATTTACTCAGTGCAAGGCACAAGAAGAAATGAACGCGGGTTGTTTTATGAAAGAAAGAATAGGAGAACAAAGGTGCAGATAGTTAACGGTAGGATAGATAACGGTTGATCTTTGATTAGAACTGTTTAAGATTGTAGTGATCGGGGAAAGAATTCACTCCGGAGTCTGTTCCATAAAGCAGCCGCTCTTGGGAACAAACTGTCCGAATGGAACATCTTTCTTACCAATGAAATAGGAAGTATGTGGATCATTAAACCTGGTGTGTATTGTATTTATTTTAGCTGTGGAAGTCTGAACTGGTGGAAGTAAAGGATGTGGCTCGTCATGAGCTTTTCCGTGAAAATAGCGCTAGAGTAGGAAGAGGCTTGTAAATGTTTTTTCGTCGAGAAGGTGGTTTTTGAGTAGAAAATAATTACTCACTCAAAAGGCTGAGCAGACGCTTTTGAACTGGAAAGTGAGATTTGAGCAGTTCCTGCCGAGATAAGCAGCACAACATTTTTGATCTGAATTTTGAAAGTATTTCAACCTGCCAAAATCCCAACGATTAGTTTCATTTATCGAAACCTCGTATCAATATTGACCAAGGCCGAAGAACTTCTATAAAACAACAAAGCTTCCAAAACACAACCATCAACGGCGTCTTAATAGTTTTATCGAACTAACCTGACTCACATGGTTTGGTTTGGTTCATTCTGTTTTTTGGTATATCAACTTCAATGGGTTTTTCGGTATATCAACTTCAGTTAATACCGACAAGATTTTTAGACTAGGATCATATGAATAGAATATGTATTCATCCATAAATTGGCTTTTTATAGTTAAGGAAAGTTTTACAAATAGATGCCAACTTGCTGAACGCCAAGTAAAATGCAAATTTCAAATACTTTCTGTCCTAGGTAAGTTGATATACCTAAACAAAACTATTTTTGATATGAAATTCAAAACAATCCTCGAATAAAATAACAATAATAAAGGACAGTTAATTAATTAAAAAACGTTTTAAAAATGAATATGCAAATTAGCTAAACCTGAAGAGTGATACTGCCTAGAAGCAGATAATATATAATACATGTATCGCTACAAATAATCCGTGGCGAATTGATCTTCTATTTCGCATTTATTCATATAGATTCCATAATCTAGCTTTTACTTAATCAGCTATTATGCTTTTCTAACTCTTCAAGTGATGAGTGTATAACTAATTCTATTTTCCCATCTTTACACTATATTAATTTTATCTTAAAAATTGTCCCCTGTTGTGTCACCCATGAAATAAAAATAATTGTTTGTACGGAAAATAAAATAAAATAAGGATCTACGTACTTTAATCTACGTACTTTAAATTAAGTCACAGCAGAAGAATTATTGTTGAACTTTTAAAAGGTAAGCTTAAACATTAATTCAATACTTTAATGCAGCGATCAATTTTGAGTTCTTCTTGATGTCTATCGCATCTATTCCTCCCTGGCTATTGTGATGATTGCCAAACCAAGAATCCTCTACAGGAGCTAGCTTAAATGCCGCCCGATAAGCTAGTTTAATAAAACGTACACTGCAATTTTGGATACAAAAAGAAAACTTTCCTTGAACTATGAAAACAGCGATAATTGCTATTATAATGTATTAATATATATCTTTAACCTCGGATAATATGGCAAACCTGAATTTGAGCTCAACGAAAATCGTTCCCTGCGCCTAACTTTTCTAGGATTTTTGAATAAGCTATGAATCATTGAAATCGGGACAGTGGGAGATGAGGTGTTGTTTGGACACATACACGCCCCAAAACACACATATACACTGTACTTTATATATAAGATAAATGATGCAGAAAAGTCTGACTCTAAATAAAAAATGTAACAGTATTCACGCTAGTCTACAATTGATCTGAGAAGGTTTTAAGCCTTTCTAATCTCTGTTTACTATGTTTATAGATCCCCAAATAGACGTAGATTTTATGCTTTTATAGGGAATTAAAATACTGAATATTATACATTATGACCTAATATTTATTTTAGGAAAATAATTTTAAAAAAATGCATTGTCAGTGATCGAGATAAAATGCAAACAATTTACACGACAAATCTATTATATGATTAATGTAAATGCAACGCTAATGATTTCATTATAGAAGCTATTTTAGAAACACATTGTAATTTCTTAAGAAAATAAAAAAAGAAATGGGTTGTCGATGGTTAAGACTTGATGAAATAAAACTCGCAGATAAGAAGGCTTAAATAAAAATATTAACAAATTAACGAGATTTTTTTTATTTATTCAAAATATTTTTTAAATTATTTATTTCATTTTTTTCTGCGAAATAACACCGTGTTCTTTTTTTTTGTTTTGTTTTCATCTTTCATCATGTACTTCGAGCCATCGCCCAATACAGTAAATGAAATAAGCAGGAGGTCAGCCAGGTTTGTCTTGTTTTATCTCAAATATGTCAGCACCTAAGGGAATAATCAATTTCTTTTTAAAAAAAAGTATTAAATTGTTATAGACGTCAATATGTTAAGAAAATTCTCTTTTTTTAAATTTGATTTTAGGGCTGTACTTCTGTAATGCCTTTTGGTGAAAAAGCAATGGCGCATTGATATCAAACCTTTTATATTGTTCAATTTTCTCCTTAAAAAAATTAATAAAACACATTAAAAATAACTACAAATAAGCTGAAGGAGAAATTAAAATTTTTCCTCCTTCGAGACTGTGTTTTGTTTTTCTAGGCATTAAGATTTGCGTTTGTTTTTTTTATATTTCAGATTTACTTAGGAACCTCCTATTTATAGTTACGATTTTCAGAGTAGAGTTGTTGAAAAAGGAAAGAAGGCTTTTCTGACGATGTGATTACTCATACCCAATATGTTTAATTTAAATAGCCTGGGAATACCTACTATGTGTGTATGTCCGTGTATATAAGTGTATGTGTATTGGTAAAACGAAAATCCGTATATATTTCATGTGGATTTACGTTTAAGTTTTGTCAGGAAAAATTAATTAACATGACACCTGATACATCTTGTAGCAATTATGACTGATAGATAGATAGATAGATAGATAGATAGATATTAACTGTTGGGCATGCATAGCAAGAAAGAGAGAACAGATAGAGTATCTGCTTTTCTCTCTCTCTCTCTCTCTCTCTCTCTCTCTCTCTCTGTTTATCTCATTGGATAGATATGAAGATAGATAGATAGATAGATAGATAGATAGATAGATAGATAGAAATGGTGATAGAAAGAGGGAGAAAGAACCGATACTCTTTTCTCTCTGACTCAGTACATATATATATATATATGTATATATATATATAAATATATATATATATATATATATATATATATATATATATATATATATATAGATAGATAGATAGATAGATAGATAGATAGATAGATAGATAGATAATGAATATACTAAGATAGATAGCTCTCTCTCTCTCTCTCTCTCTCTATCGCTTTATCTCATTGGATAGGTATGAAGATAGATAGATAGATAGATAGAAATGGTGATAGAAAGAGGGAGAAAGAACCGATACTCTTTTCTCTCTCACTCAGTACATATATATATATATATATATATATATATATATAGATAGATAGATAGATAGATAGATAGATAGATAGATAGATAGATAGATAGATAGATAATGAATATTCTGAGATAGATAGAAATCCGATATAATAAAAGATTCCTGGTTTGAAATAAGTAGTTCTTTTAAATGAGGCTTTTTCTTCAGGCGACCCATTATTTCACGCCCTGCAGCTCACGTGGTCTGATCAATGATTCCCTAACTTTCAAATACTCGAAGAATGAAAACTGGTATCATTCTTCTACAAAACAATGCCTGACCTGTCCATCTTAAAAAAGAATGAAAGTTACAGAAAATCAGATCAACTATTTTGATGACTGAATCATAACGTTCTAGATTGATATGAATAAATGATTTTGTCAGAAAATGTTTGCAATATTCCCAGATTAGGATATTCTCACAGACTCTCACTGATTCTCATCATGTGTTCAATACATGATAATTTGTTCAGCAAAGTTTCCCATGAATCAGTTCAATCGAGACAATCTCAAAGGTCAAGAGCATTCATAAATAATATTGGTTCTATCGACGCGAGATTGTTTAAGTCTCGCGTTAAAACGGAATATAAGATTGTTAGCAAAAAGAACAGTCAAACATTCAAATTACATATCAGCAATATCAAAATCAAACAACTACAACATTTTAAATATCAGGAAAGTGCTTTAGCAGAGGATAGAATGTGCGACACTGAAACCCAAAGTCGCATTGGAATAGCGAAAGGTATATTCCAAAGCTAAGCAGAATATCAAGAAACAGGAACATTTCGTGGGAAACAAAGAAAAGTGTACTAAACCATTACGTAATATCAATTCTTCTATGGGAAAAATGCTGGACAATCTCGTCACAGATGAAGAAAGTTGACAGAAATGTGATTCCACAAAGGAATACTGAGAATATCATGGACCGAACATGTGAGCGGCAATAAAGTTTTTTAGAAAATGGAACCAAAAAGGACATTTATACATAATATCACGAAGAGACAGTTGAAATTTCTAGGGAATATAATGAGGAAAGAAGATTTGGAAAATTTGCCACTCACAGGACAAGAGAAACACAACCCATAACCTAACTAGCAAACTTGAATAAATGTATGACGGAGCAAGGTTTAGGACAAAAAAAGAAGAGATCTACAAAGCAAAAAAAATTGTGGAGGGTCATGATCGCCTACGCCCTGAAGGGGCAGGGCACATAGAAGAAGAGGAAAAATCTTTAAACATTTTTATAGTAAATAATAAATTTAAGATATTTATTGCATTCATTTAACGATATCTACTGCTGAATGATATTATGAATAATTTTTCGTCTTGTTTATAGTTAAGTGATATTTCGTTACGGTAGAATAAGTTAATGATGCTGTTATTTTGTCCAAGTCAGGATGGTTGTGTCCGTTTTCGAAAATAACTGAAATCTAGTTAACTCCACTGAATTGCTAAAAAAAATGAAAATGTCATGATGAAAAAATTCCCCAAATTTAATAAAAACCATGTTTTATCATTAAAACATTTATGTTGTTATTAAGAGGAAACATCAAAGTTTTTTTTTTATTATTAATTATATTTTTTATCCTTTTTAGGATTCGAAATTTTGGTTAAAAATTTTGTTTTTCTTCCGGCAGTGGAGTGACAAAATTTTAGTATAGGAAATTTTAGAGTTGTTTTTTGCGGTGTAAAACACATTGATTTAGAAATTCTTACAAAAATTAAATTATTGTCGGGTTTCAATGGAATTTTCAGGATTTATTCATAGATTAATTAAATTATTTCAGAAATGTTTTTTTTTTAAAAATATCTTGATAAAAATATCTTTATATCAGTTACTCCACTCCTCCCAACTTAGATAATTTGAAGAAATTTCAAAACATTAAATGTTTTCCCAATTAATGTTTATATTAGTTAAAAGCAGAATTCATTGGAGAATTTAAATCATCAAATTTTTGATAAAATAGAAAACAAGTTACCGAAAATTTGTTCTGAATCGAAATAAAACTATGACATTATTCAATAAGAAATTCTTTTTAATTCCTTTTATGAATAATATATTCATAATAATATATATATATATATATTATGTTCACTATGGTTTTAAGAAAAAAGAAAATTCAATTAATGATGTATTTTTACAAAAATTGTCAGTTTTTACAATTTTAATTAGAATATTTATAAAGTTTCAAATCTTTTAAATTTCTATATAACTTTGTCCCCAATTAGCTGATACTGTTTTTAAGTTAAAAAAGTACATTTACGAATCATATATGAAAAAGATTAGTACAAATCATCAAGCACCACCGTTTTAAAAAGAATTTAAATTTTTTGTATGTGTATAAAAGTGCAGATATTTTTTATATACGGCTGTTCATACAAGATATCAGAAAATAAGAGCGATAGTTATAATAAATTTAAATTATCTAGACTACGGAGAAAATTTTCCTAAATTTTTAAGATTACTGCGTACTTAAAATTATATAAAAAAGCTGTTCACGCTATATTCCTTAATTATTTTTTACAGATATATCTTCCATAGAAAATATTAGATAACATTCCATTTGTTATTCAAGCCGTCTGCACTTCAAATAAAGAGCGACCTCCGTGTTTTAAAAAATATATTTCTGCGATATTTTAAACTTAATGTTTAGACGTAATATTTGTTTCAAATCAGATAAATTAAACTTTATTCAAATAATATTCTTCAACTAAACTTTCAGAAATAATATTTTATTTTTGTAAGAGAAAGATAATTACATTGCGATAAAAGATGACTAAAAATGGAGCTAATATGCTATTTTAGCAAAAAAAATCTTTCAAGTCGATTGAAATTAGTTTTAAATTAGTTCTGAAATACAGCAAAGTATTTTGCTTATTGGAAATATTAACTTTTATTAATTAGCTTGAAATAAAAGCTATAAGAAAGATTTTTCCTTTGTGGAAATTAATTTCAAACTTTACGCATCACGTTTTCTGTGGAGGTACTTACATGAACTTAATTTTATTTGAAAAATTATTCATAAGTAAAACCTGAAATTTGATGCTTTTACGCTTCATTTTGAACCGATGCTCGAAAATTTGAAAAAAACTAAAATGACCTCACTTAGATTTAATACAACTTCTTTAACTGAATTAATTCTACTTAAATAATTACTGCACACACATACATAAACACTTACACACACATACATAAACACTTACACACACACACACATACACACACACACATATATATATATATATATATGTATAAAATGACAATTGGAAAAAAATCCAATTTTTTTTTTACCGACGCGTTTCGTCTTCTGACTTTTTCAAGGCAAAAATGAAATCGAAATGTTTTTGTTGTTATAGTAACATTAAAAAAATCCAAATTTAAAAAGATAGACGCTTCTGCCTAAGCCTTTTTTTTCTGGTTAATGTAAATTACCTTTATAGTAAGGGATTTTTTTTTTCCATTTTTTTATGTAACTATAACAACAAAAACATTGTTGATTATTAAGTCTATAAGCAATTATAAAACCATTATCAAACAAAAGTATATTTTAATTTGAATTGATGATAAATTCCAAGACACGAAAATTTACATAGATAGACATACGTACATACATCCGCATATACATATACATAAGCATGTATAAATGCTGATATATACACATCCACATATACACATATATAAGTACGCACACATACACGCATATATAATAACAATAATAATAATAATAATAATATATATATATATATATATATATATATATATATATATATATATATATATATATAAAGAAAAACAGACCACTTTAAGGTTCCATTATAATAATTTATTTCACCAGAGACCTTTTAAATAACGCCGGATCATCAGATAGGACATCCCAAAAATGAAACGAATATATATATATATATTGAGCACTTTATTCCATAAATATAGCACACCTTAAGACTATATTTCTATATATATATATATATATATATATATATATATATATATATATATATATATATATATAGATATATATATGTATATATATATATATATATATATATATACACACACACATACACACATGTATGTATGTATATATATATATATATATATATATATATTTATATATATTCGTATATACACATAAACACAGACACATTCAACCATACATATATACATATATACAAATATACATATATACATTCATATATATATACATATATACATACATACACACATACACATACACACACTTATACAAACATATATGCATATATATACATCCATACCCCCACATACATAAACATATACATACATACAGAAGTACACGCAAATAGAAATATATGCATATACACACACACATACACACACATATATATTCCCTCCTCTCTTTTTCGCCTCCTTTCTTTTCTTCTTCTCCCCTTTTTTTCTTCTCTCTTTCTTCTTTTCCCTTTACCCTTTTCACCTTCTTTCTATTTAAAAAGACAAAAAAAAAAAAAAAAAATCTACGTACATATATTACAACCCCTATAGTAAGTTAAATTTATAGCGATGTTTACGATTTCTTTCTACACTTAATAAATACACTGATTTTCAAAATTATTCGCATATGTCAATAAACAGCAATTTTTATGTGTATAATTAAATTTTCAGCCAGTTAAAAAGAAAAGCAATAATTCATTAACATTGCTCCAATTGATTGGATTTTATTTTAACAATTCAAACGAAAATATTAGATGCAATACATTCAAAGTATATTTAACATTGCTTATTTGTTAGAATTTAATTTTACCACCCATATATATATATATATATATATATATATATATATATATATATATATATATATATATATTCTTATTAACTGCATTTCGTACCTGTTTTACCCACAATTTTCTTACGTCTCCAGTTTTTTCTTTATCGTTCCTTATTCTTACCTACTGTCAATTTATCTCCGTTATTCTTTTGCCCACTCTATCTAAATCAAATCCTGCCGCCATTGTCAATACAAGACATCACACAATGTTAATGTGCAGGCCTGATAGACTGGATAACAAGGAGACAAAAGATCGATTTCCCGGGAAACATTGCCACGATTGCTCGGGTGATTTTAGTCCCACGACGACGAATCGTGAATGAAGATGTGACCGTTTGATGTCTTTTTACACATTTTTGTGAGAAACGGGAAACCTTAAATGAATCATAATAAGCCATTAATTATTTGATCTTTTACGGAAAATAGTAGTGTAAAACGACCATAAAATTGAAAGGAAGTTGGTTTGAATTTTTCCGTCCCCTATCACTAAAAACTATATACATTTTACGAGCGCAAGTGACAGATACAATCTGGTTCTATTGTAAATTGCTAGTTTAAATATATTTCAATGCTTTTCTCGTATTTTCTTCAGCTACTGTAGAGAACTTTAACAGTTATTTAATATTCATTGAAAAAGTGAACAAAACGTCCTTAATCTCTTAGCATAATATTTCTGTACACTTTTAATTATACTGATATTTTCAGCTTATTTTCAGCTTAGCACAAATCTGGGGAGACTACGGCCTGTGGGCTGCATGCCGTCCACCAAATGATTTTATACAACCCGCCTTATGGTATTAAGAGTCCTATGTAACCAGACAGGTGATTTTGATATGAAGCGTTTTGCGTTTTCTACAAAAGACTAAAATTGAAATACTAGCAGTAGAGCAAGGCGTTGCTCGGGGATGTAACAGTAAGAGATAGATCAAGTATCGACCATCATAAAGACTGAAAAATAAAATTGACAAAGATTATTGTTTAAGGTTGACGGACATGCATGTCTTAATTAGATATTTTTTTTGTTTTTTTGTTTTGTTTTTTTTTTGTTTTTTTAACGAATTGGTCAAACCCAAACTCAAACAAAAACATTGTTTTCAATCGTTATGAGTCTACCAATTGAATAGAATCTTATTATAAACAATTGTCTTGTAAATGGAATTTTTAAAGCATTCTAAATGTAAAAATAAAGAAAAAAGTGTGCAAGACAATAAGAAACACTACCTGCCAAAAAAAAGTGAAGTTTTGTTGAAATCGGTTGAAAAATGTAGGAAATCCGATCCCATATATAAATGAACACACACACACACACACACACACACACACACACACACACAAACAACCTGGGTTTTATAATAAGTAAAATAATGAGTTTCATTCTGGCGCCTTAATCGTGTTTTCAAATTGATTTCATGCAAAAACAATTGTGTTTTTCCTATTTTTGCCGCTGTCAGAACCACCGCAAGGTAATTTTACGTAGTCCTGTGAAGTTTTGTTGAAATCAGTTGAAAAATGTAGGAAATCCGATCCAATATATAAACGTACAGACACACACATACAATCTGCGTTTTATAATAAGTAAGATTTATGATTTTCAAAATTATCCACATGTGTCAATAAACGGCAATTTTTTATGTGTATAATTAAATTTTCAGCCAGTTAAAAAAGAAAAGCAATACTTCAATAACATTGTTCCAAATGATTGTATTTTATTTTAATAATTCAAAAGGAAATATAAGATGCAATACATTCAGAGTAAATTTATAAAAATATTCACTTCTTATTTGTTAAAATTTAATTTTACCGCTCAACCTCCAAATTTATTTTTTTTCTTGAACCGTTCCCATAATTTTTGTCATCACTGTAATCTCAGCTTTGATATTAAAATGTCGTGTTTCTTTTTGAACTTTTGCAGAAGACATTGGAAAACGAATATCGATTGAATGTCACCAGTTTCTGCCATTTTAAAACATTCTGCTACTAAAGTATCGATCAATTCAAACAGGCCCGCCAAACAAACGTTAAAATAACATTCAAAAGCCTTTCCAGATCCGGACTATTGATTGGAGGAAATAACACTGCTCTCCCCTTGAGTGATAACTGCCTTGCAAGTTAGTCGCATTGCCAATCAAAAGAACGAGTTTGCTTCCAACGTCTGGCAAATAAAGAAAGAGAATTTATCCACTTTAGTAAAAGTAAACGAAACCACTTTATGGGTTGACGGCCATGCCTGCTAGCAAAACTTTCTAGCAGATTTCGTGGTTAATATTACACAAACTTGATCACACAGAAGGCACATGGGAATTTCCCAACACATCTACTGAACAATTGTTTGATCTGTGCTTTCCTGTCGGGTTTAAAGAGAAGATAACACAGCTTGGATTAGTTCTTTGCCTTGCTTTCTTCGCGGATCTATGTTGGGGGATGCAAATATTGTTTGCAGCTATTGAATGCGTTACTGAGTCACTATTACCATATACTTAGATCTAAGCAAATTTTATGAGAAAAGTCACTTATTTTTCTCCCTTTTAGAAGTCAGCAATATAGCTATACTAATAATTACGAAAGTTAGATGAGTACATAAACGGGATTAAGTACGAGCACGTAGAGAAGTATAAGAAGAAAAAATCGACTTCAACCCGGAATATCTCTGCCGTCTTTCAAAATCATTATTTGAAACGCTGATATAGATATGTGCTTGAACTCCGATGTCTGACAACATAGGAAAATACGACTTCTCTAATCATACAAGACAATTGCAGATTCTACGATTTCCAAGTAATTCAAGTTTAGAGGATGTTTATCTTTGTTGATCTAATTAGATCCGGTTCTTCCAGCAGAATTTAGCTGCAAAGTCTGACATTTATAAGCCAAATTTAACACAGGACAAGACTCTGCAAACAGTATGAATGCAACACATTAGTAATAGTTTGCGAAATTTGTAGATAAACCAATGCTACAGGGAAAAGAATAACCGGTCTTATGGACTACTAAATCTTTTGCATAATAGTTGCAATATTTATACGTTGCCTTTTGATAATCTCCAGACATATGAAAGCGTTAAGCATATTGTTTTAATTTACTTTATGACCCCAGGTAAGGCAGTAATGTCACTAAAACACAAGGAGTTACAGGGTCTGGCAGAATTAGGAACAGAAAAAATAATAATGAGCAGAAAGAGAAGAGAGCAATCAAGAAGACAGTAGATAACGATTGGCATTGCATTTAAATTTTTACAGATTAAAGTTGGCTGGAAATCATGGAGCCGGAAGGTAGTTCCACAAGCGAGAAATGGGAGAGAAAAATTGTTGGCATAGAATTTACGGCTACATCTAGCCAGCTCAACGATAAATTGATGATAACTTGACGCCAGTCTAATACGACGCTTAAATTCAAAAACTCTAGATACCATAGTAAAGAGCCCATACGAACAATTACCATGAAAGTATTTATAGCAAAGACACAGAGAGGTAATCTTACGGCTGTGGGAAAGTGGCTGTAGCCGAAACCGCCAGATCAGGACCAATAATATTGCAGATTCTTTTTTGGATCTTACCAAGGAACTCAAGGTAAATAGCATGGGCACCGGGCCATATGTGTCAGCAGAATTATAAGCATGAACGAATGATAGACTGATAGATTTGTATAATAGATTCTGGAGAGAAAAATGATCTCACCCGACATTCTTAGCAGTAAAGGATTCCAACGAAAGGTTCATAGCATTACATTAAAACCTGGCAGACATATTTTTTAATAACACCAAGTGCCTTAAAGTAAAAGTTGAAATGTGAGCAAACATGGGAATTTTTAAAAACTCATGTCTATATATTTTAACATCTTCGTTTTCTTCTATGTACCCCTGCCTTTCCCTCTCTATTTTAACTTCGATATGCCTTGTGAGGTTTACTTCTTCCAGCTTGCCTTCCTCATTATGTGTTATAGATAATTAAGTCATCTCTTTTTGCTTCCACTTTTCATAAGACTTCCTTCTGGGCTGTTTGAACGTAACGGTAATTCTATTCTCAGCATCCTTCTGTAGAACCACATTTCTGTTGTCTCCAGTTTTCGTTTCATCTGGGAGGAAGTTGTCCGGTATTCACTGCAATGCGGGAGAACTGATACTACATAACGGTTCAGTTCTCTTTTCTTTGTTTCTAACGAAATTTCTGTTTCTGATTACTTTGCTTGGCTTTTGAAAGGCAATTTATCCTATTCTGATTTGTGTGAGCATTTCGATGCTGTATTTTCCATCTCCTGTTTTAAAAAAAACAAACTTCCCAGCTATTTAAACTTAGGAGATGATGTAGTTTTCCTTCTTCTGTCTGCCACGAACGCAGTGCCACCTGCATATCTTATATTGTTAAGATTGCGCCCTCCGATAATAAATCCTGATAGAGTCTTCAGCTTCCTTAGGATAGCCTCACTACCAACATGATTTGGAATAATTATATAACGATATATATATATATATTTTTAAAGCAATTCACCCCAAGCAAGACGGGAGTGCTACTAGAACGCAAGGGGTTACAGAGGATTGAGAACAAGAGTAAAGATGCATGTTTGGGGAAAGGATACAGAGAAAGACGAGGAACCAGCTAAGGGTGTCATATGTCGATTGACATTACACTTGAATATTTGAAAATTATAGTCATCAGGGAAGCAAGTAAGGAGAAAGGAGTCTCACAGGCGGAAAGTGCGGGAGAAGAACCTGTTTGATTAGAAGAGACGGTTATATTAGACAGTCATGGGGTAGGCCCGAGAAGCCAATCTGGTGAGTCGCTTAAATACATGCAGTCAGGGAACCAGCGAAAGCAGCTCGTCGGAACATTTGCCGTGAAAATACTTGTAGAAGAGACAGAAGGAGGCCACGGCACATCTGTGGGATAGCGATTGTAGACCATAAGACAGATCAGACCTATCATCTTGCATATTCGTCTCTGGATTTTGTTGAGGTCCTTGAGACGTGCAGCAGGAGCACCTGACCATATATGACAGCAATATTCCATGCAAGGAAGGATGGTTGATTTAAAGATTTGGAGAATAGGCTCAGACGAGAAAAAATTTCTGGCACGACACAGAGAAACAAATTTCCTTGCGGTAGATGAAGCTACTGATTCAGTGTATTTATTCCACCTCCTATCAGTGGACAATCAGGCGTAACTAGGTGCTCTCGTGGGGCTGGGAATCAGCCATTCTGATTCTCCGTGATGTGTAAAGAAGAGCAGTTTCGTTTTGGAAGCAATACAGCTTACAAGACGTGTACAGTTATAAGAAAAATGATTTTACTGAATCATACTCAATGTCAATCTATTAAAAAGCTGCTTCATCAGGCATGTTAAATTCAAAAATATACCTGATTGTCTTTTCGAAATATTTCTGGAAATATTATGGGTTCTCCTTGGAAGTAGTCATATCTCTTCCTATCTATATTTCTCTGCAGATTTTGATGGAAAGGTATTAACTTTTTGGACAAAAATGGCGCGTGTCCGTAAGTCATCAAAATAAAAGATAAAATATTCATCAAAGAATAGAGCTTTCGCGAAAAATCGATGCAGAGAATTTTGAACAAAGATTAATCTCATCGAGGACATTAAAAGGTCATGAAGACATACTGGAAATGGAAAAGTGGAAATATCGCCGGAGAGATATTTTTCTTTCGGACCGAAGGGTAAAATTACATCAAATAACGTTATTCTCATGTGTTGTTGAAATTCTCGCGCGTTTGCTGCGTGTTATAAATACGTTCAGTGTTGATCAGCAAAGCGGTTTGCTGGTCATGGTTGCTCGAAGGCATGGCTGTGAAATTTGACAAAATAAGCTTCGTTCTCTTTGATTTAATCGGGAAAATTTATTTTTCTATTTGCCAAATGTTAACTGTAAATTCTTCCTACTGCTTGGCAGGGACAGTCTCTTGTAAGGCAATAAAGACGCGGGCAGTTGTGTCGGTCAATAAGCGATGATGTAAAAGAAAGTTTCATCTTGTATATGCAGGATTTTCTGCAAGGCTAGAAGTGCTTTGATTCTTGGGAAAATTCAACTCAATATCTTCGTCTTGAAAGTGCATAGAAATTCTTAAAGTTTGTCGTGGCTTTTTGATATTGGATGTCAATATTTGCTAGATAAAGGGGAGAAGAGTAAAATTAACATACCAAGGGTGCTGAAAACACCTCGGCTTTAGCAAAATCACCGAAATTTTCCAAATGGACAAGCATCAGAAATGTTTCAAAGAACTTCTTTGTCGTATCGATAAGTTTTCAACAGATCCAATAATATAGAAAATAATATAAGACATCCGACAGATTCGATTAAGTAAATCTGGCAACTGCTCTCGAAAGGGGTCTACAATCAGTGGCTGATTGGGGCAAGTAATGGTTTGTATATTTTAAAGATTTGATTTTACTTGCACATGAAATATTTTCCGATAGCAGTGATCTTTTATTCCAAATTTTTGATGATTTTTTGATGATCAACACGGCCATAAATGACACACACAAACTGCCATTTATTTTGACTTATTCAAGTTTTCGCAAAATTTAACTCGTTTATTTCCTATTTTCAGATTATACAATAAATAAATAAAAATGCCTAGCGTAAAAATGTAAAAATATTCCAAATAAAATTCTGCTACATAAGTGGCCCTAACATTTAAAAATAAGATATAATAGCCCTCTTGTTAGAAACTTGGAATCAAACTTGGGGCAAGCAATGGTATGTAAATGCTAACGCCTCTAAAACAAAACTGCTTTCATTGATCCCTACAGATCATAGGTGATGTTAAACCTCAGTATAGCAACACTTTGAGAATTCGTTTTCCACTGACATGAATTATGAAGTGATTATATTGAGTCAATTGTTAAATCTACTGCTAGGAAATTAGGTTCATTGCGTCGTGCCAGACTATTCTCGTCAGAATCCGCCTTTCACATTTATAAATTAAACCATTCGTCTGTGCACTGAAGTACCAAGCTTTGTTCCATTTTCAAGCGAAATTTTTTTTTGAATAAAAAATTCTTGAAATCCACGCGTTTTATAAGCATATTCATTATCAAAATCAAAATTACTATGGTAACGGCTAGAGCAATCATTTAAAAAAGTGGGGGCGTAAGGGTTAATAATTTGTATCAATATCTCAGTTACATTCAAAGAGGTCAAGTCAGGGTAAGTTTGGGGTGTCTAAATTTAAAGCGGAAGATGACATCGTCTCGTCTGGTTAGGTGTCTGTGGAGATTTTTTTATTTTTTTATTTTATTTTCTTGCCTGAAAGGCTTTTGTGTATATAAAACTGTCATAATTAGCTAACATTTGTTTTTTTGACAACTTCATAAAGGGTATTTTTTTTATATATTGGGTAGGACATTTAAACTTTTTATTTAGACTATGGAGTTTAAAATTTGTATTTATTATTTTATTGTTTGTTTTTTTTTATGCTAATTATTCAAGGGGAAAATTTGATGATGTCGGCAAAAAACCGTTACTTCATGTCTATTGTTTAATAAATTTTCATTATTTAGAAACTTGATAATGTAGTTTTTCATGTAGGAAAAAAGGGCATGGGTCATCCCAAGTTTTACAAGTTCTAGTTTTGTTTATAATTTTCTATTTTACTTTTAGTGTTTTATTCATTTCCAACAAATGCCAAAAATATTTAGATAGAGATTTCTGATTTCTTTTATTTATATTGTTGAAGGATCACTTATGCTTCCTCCACCTGGTTTTAAATTCATTCTTCGTAGACACAATGTATATCATATTAGGACTCTCAATGAATGAGATAGTACAATGGTATACCACAGATGTTACGCGGCAAATATATTTTCCAATGGGCAATTATATTGAAGTTTTCGGCTCTTGTTTTGAAACATGAGAACTCTTATGTACCGATGGAATCATTTTTTATATAAATAATTATATATATATATATATATATATATATATAGAGAGAGAGAGAGAGAGAGAGAGAGAGAAAGAGAGAGAAAGAGACAGACAGACAGACAGAGACAGAGACAGGGAGAGATTCTTGAAAAATTCAAAGAAGGATCTGTAATTCAATCGATCCTGACCTGACATCTCGACTTCAGTCACTTTCTCGCCGACGCGGCGTGGCTTCCCTCTGTCTTTTCTACATATGCAACCGACATTTCTATTCTTATGGGTTCTTCACTCGCACTCCTCCCCTGTGGAACTTACTTCCAATTTCTTGCTTTCCTGTCACCTTCAGAAATTTAAATACAACGTCAATCGTCATCTATCTTCGTGAAAACTGTTCTTATATTATTCTTTTCTTTACTTCTCGCTAAAGCCTTCTCATTCTCTTTCTCTTCCAGTAACTCCCAGCGTATGTCCATGAACCCTGCGCCACCATCTTTGCACTTATACCATTGACTGATACATTTCGTTACCGTCTGCGAGCTTATGCGGTGTCGGGCGTTGACCAATTCTGAGCTAACTTCTGATTCTCTGAATCGGAACAGAAAGTATTAATGAAATCCTTCCACCATATCACAATATATTTTGTTTACTGCAAATGTCGTGATACTAACAAAAGTTATTAGTAATTTTATAATGTTTTTTCAAAGCCCCCCTCCACCCACACACGCGCGCGCGCACGCGCGCAAACACCCACATATAACTGGTGTTCCAATAATTTGGACCTATTTAAATACGAATTAAGTTTTAAGCGTCTAATGATTGTTTTCTCTTTTTCTTTTTCTTTCGGAGTTGGCGGACATTTGGGCGATATTATTTTCCACACATAATTGGCATGACTTAAATAACATGATCCAATAGAGAAATAAAGAAATTTTCACGAATAACACTGATTTATTTACTGCTGACTTTGATCCGCGTTAATGAAACGCCCTTATATATAATCCGTTTTAATGAATCATCCTTTATATATATATATATATATATATATATATATATATATATATATATATATATATATAGGAAGAGAGAAACCGCAAACGTTTTTGAGATTGTAATGTAGATTTAAAAAAAATATATTATGCTTTATTTTTTGGTACACAAGTTTCCGATCTCACGACCTTCATCAGTCAAAAAGTGGATATTTCCACATATTAAAAGAAATTAATTTTTCTAATCGTTTTCGATGTTAAACATTCGCGATATTAGGCATTCTCTTTTTTTTGTGTTAGTGACCCAAATGTCTTCCTTGAATTGGCAGTGAAAAGTCTTTTTGCATAAAAGGTAATAAAACAATTACGATTCGTTCGAGAAGGGTGAGGAAAGATATCTGTATTCATATTTTTAATGACACCTGTGTGTTCTTAGATCTATTTGTATTTTTTGTGTTCTTGTCAGCATTCATATGTATACGTATATTCCCTCTCAATAAATGCATACATACTGTCTTATTATAGGGAATTAGTATACCCCCCAACACACACACACACACACACACACACACACACACACATATATATATATATATATATATATATATATATATATATATATATATATATATATACAAAAACACACATCTTAAGTTGTGTAGGGTTCGTGTGTGTGTCCGTGAGCAGTCTTTTTTGCCAATATGTGCGTATCGATATATATGGATATATATGGATACAGGCACTCCTCTCCATACATACATATTTTCTTATTATAAGGAATTAGTATACAAACATACACACATATAAATACATATATATACATACACATGCACACACTTCCTACGTTGTGTATGGTTTGCGCACGTCCCCGCAAATTTTTTTGTCAATATGAGTATACATATTTCTACTCTACAGACACCGCGTATCAGTGCGTGCGCATGCATGCCAATGGTTTGACCACTGTATTTGGCCATTATCGGTGCACGCTGTTTGTTTTTGCGTGTGGGGGTTATGATTTATTTAGTGCTGGTTTAAATTCATTTATGATGTTTTTTTTATTGTATTTGTAGGTACGAATAATTGTCTGTTTGATATATTAGCATAATTTTAAATTCACCCCGGTTACATTCATAAATGTGTTGTGTTACAAAGAGTTTTCTGCTGTAATTTTATGTTGCTTTTGTGGAGGGAACCTCTGTTGTTTAGTTGTTGGCTGATACTTATATATGACTGTGCATTTGAGTGCATAAATCATTTGGAGTTGCAGTTTAAATTTTTATTTATTATGAATGTTGTTTTGGGGCTTTCAAAAGTGTAGGATTTTCCTTCTCAGTATAGAGAATAACGATCACTGAGACGTCACGCTAGTTCCCTTTTTTACGTTTAAGTTGACCAAATCGTGATCTACTTATTTAATAATAGAATCATCTATGTTTGGTCACGAGTGATCTATGTTTAAACCCCAGTGTCGGCAACGACACTTCATGCCTAATGTATATATATATATATATATATGTGTGTGTGTGTGTGTGTGTAAAGTGTCGTTGCTAAGGTTAAAACTCACACACACACAGACACACACACACACACACACACATATATATATATATATATATATATATATATATATATATATATATATATATATATATATATAGGCACCATATCTTCATCCAAGCATGTTTGGGTGAATAAGGTGGACATATGTATATTTTTTTATTTTAATCTTCTCAAATTCACAGATCAATTTCTTAATGCTGATATTAAATTCATTAAGGAAGGCATCGAATTTGTTTTAATTTCTTTTGTTTTCCTAAGCACTTTCAATCTAATTCAAGATCATCTTCAAGGGTGAATTGCTAAGAAAACATTTAAGGTAACTGATATGTGTGATTTTTTTTTTGTAAATTCGCATGCAACGCGCTAAGGAAGTCACTGTAGTTTTTTTTAAATTTCTTTTATTTTCCTAAGTACTTTTAATCACATCTAAGATCATCTTTAGCAGTGAATTGTTAAGACAAAACATTAATGTAATTGATGGATAAGATTTTTTGTAAATGCGCATGAAACGCGCTCAGTTATAATCAATTTAAAAATTAACTGTTATCTAAGGGAGGTAACTTTAATTTACATTTGTAATTTTTTTAGATTACAATTTACGTATTTTAAAAAAATCATTGATGTTATAATTGTAATCTTTTTTTTTTAAATTACAATTTAAGTATTTTAAAACATTGCTTTACAGACATTGTAAAACATTTTTGCTATACTCATAATTAAACTTATTTAGTGTTAGTTATACTTTTTATATTGAAGGCTTCAAATATAAGAAGTTTTTCACTTTTATTTTCATGGTGGCGTAAAAGTGTATTGACAAAATTTCTCGACATCGTGAATGTGGACAGTAATGTTCATTTAAATGTTGCAATAAGTCTCCTCCATAAAGTCTCCTCCATAAAGTTTTTGTGAAATCAACATATGTCTTTACTTTTTTGTCAGAGATACAATCTCTCAAAAGACAATTAAATTGATATACAATATTGTTTTTTTTGCAAAACACTAATTGACGGAGAAGAGTTATTGCGTATGATTAAGTTGGTTGTATTAAATTTAGTAGAGTATGTAATTAGTTTTCTTTTTACTAGGATCGATGGGGGATATATTAGTACTTATAAGGGTTTTTTTTTAGTATTTATTCGTTTTGTTTATAGTTAGAGTGTACTTGATTGCGCTATAGTAGGTTGATATGTTTAGGATTATTTAGGAAATATTATATTCTTTTTGATTTATGTTAATATTTCAAATAACTCGTCTAATTTTTTCATCAAAAATGTAATTAGGAAAGTCATTATTAATGAGAGTTTAATATCTTTAATTCAGTGTAGAAAATTTTTTCAGGAATACTGAACAATCTCCTCCCAGATAAAAAAAGAGACTTAAAGCAACAGAAATGTGGTTCTACAGAAGGATGCTGAATATATGAGAAACGCCGAAGTTTTAGAGAATATGAAAACAAAAATAATACATTATATTTAACATCAGGATATGAGGAAAGAAGGCTTGGTAAATCTGGCACCCATAGGACATATTGAAGGCAAAAGGGACAATGGAAAGTAGCGTAATAACTATTTAACGATGTTATATAAATAGATGATAGTACTGGTTTAAGAGAAGAAGCAAAAAGAAAAAAATTCTACTTTTATATTTTTATATTTTCACCTTAATTTGAGTATTTACTATTTGCCCCTAGTTGGGACCCTAACAAGTGCTACCAACCCAGTACGGACCTGGGAACAACAGTAATTAAGAGGTACACACTACTCTAAACCTTCCCATCAGAGGCCTTGCTCCCGGATGTCGTTTATCGTCATACCCAGGACGAATGTGACTTGGAAGCCTTATTCATCAGGATGTTTTTTTTCAAAACTAATAACATTTTAAAATATAATGAATTAAAATATTTTTTTCTTTTTTATCTTTCCCTTCAATATTCTTATCTCTACACAACCTCGACATTCTTTTATTTTTTTATTTTTTTTCTATTTTGCCATCTTTTCTTCTATTACATATTTTCTTTCTTTATCTTTCTTTTCTGTCTTCTTTATCCCCTTTTCCTATTTTCTACGTCTTCTTTTACTTATTTCATTCTTTTTTCCTTTTCCTCTTTTTCCATCTATTTTTCTTACTCTTTCCTTCTTTTTGCTTCTAGTGTCTTTTTTTTTTCTTCTTTTACGTATCTCACTCATTTCTTCAACTTTTTTCTTTCACGTTTTTGTTCTTTCCTTCTTATTCTTTCTTCTCGTTTTTTCTTTCTACTTTTCTAATTTTTTACTTTTTTTACATCTCTCTCTCTCTCTCCTTTTTTTTCTTTCTTCACACTCTTTTTCTTTTATTTCTCTCATTCCTTCCCTCATTTTTTGTTCCCTCTCCTCTATTTTCCTTCTATTTTTTCTATCCTTCAATTCTTTCTTTTATGTCTTTTTTCTTCTTTTTCGTCTTTTTCTTTTCCCCCTCTGTTTTGTTTTCTTTTATTTCTCCCATTCCTTCCTTCTTTTTCTTTCCTCCTTATCTTTTTTTTTTTTCCTGATACTTTTCTCACTCTTTCCTTATTTTTTTTCTTTCTTCGGTGTCTTTTGCTTCTTTTGAATATCTCACTCCTTCTTTCTTCTTTTTTTTTTTTTTTGCTTCTGTCTCTTTTTTTTCTTTTAACTTCTTTATTCTTCCTTTTTTTTTCTTTCTTCCAGATTCAACTCTCACTTTTTTTTTCTTTTCTCTTCTTTTACTTCCTTCTATGTCTTCTTACTTCTTTTACATTTTCTTCTTGGATCTGTTTTTCTTTAAATCTAGTTTCTTCCGGTTTTTTCGGTTGTTTCATTTTCTATTATTTTTTCTTTTTTAATCGTTATCCGTTAACCTTAGTTATTTTTTTTTACATTCGTTTCCTTATTATTTCCCCCTCCTCACACACACCATATACCAAGATTTGTCTTTCTTCTATACCATTTTCTTTCACTCCCTCTCGCTTCTCTCCTGCGTCTTACAGCCTTCTCGTTCATACAGGTTTATCTTTCCATTTTTTTCTTTTTAGCCGAAACAACTTTATATTTCTGCTTTTCCCCGCTTTTCTTAAGTCTAGTCATTTTATAGATTTGCCTGTTCTGCCCTTATTACTTCTGCTAGCGTCTTTCTTTCTATTTGTAAATAGAGTCAAACTAACAAGTCATAAACTCATCAAACATGATCTTTTTTTTTCTTTCATGCCATCAATAACAATTACGGAAATACTTCTTTCCCTTCTCATCATTGACCTTTTCAGACAAGATCACCTTGCTTCCGTCTCTAAGCTGAACTGGAGAACAAGAATAACGGAATACACACACACACACACACACACACACACACACACACACACACACACACACATATATATATATATATATATATATGAATATATGAATGTGTGCGTTTGCCGAGGTTGATGCGAGCAGTAATTAGGTGTATTTCGTTGCGGATGTCGTTATGCCTATTTACAATATTGCATTTTTGAGAATGAGGAAATTCTTGAGTATGTTTAGGTTAATGAATATGCGCTTGCAACGAGCATCTCTCAGACCATTTATGTTATATATTATTCTTTTATTTTCCGTGATAATTCAGGACGTGGGGGATCACGTTGCTCCACAATTTCCTATCTTTGTAAATCTTAATAAATTTGTCTTTTGGCAATCTCTCCTAATGTATTTTCAGCCAACCATTTTCGCAAGCTCGTTCTTCTTCTTCGTCTACTGTCATCTTCTTCTTCTTCTTCTTCTTCTTCTTCTTCTAATTATTATTATTATTATTATTATTATTATTATTATTATTATTATTATATATGCCGTCCGGTTAGGTTTTGGGCGATCATGGCGCTCCGCCTATCTACTATCTTTGTAGCATTAACGTTTATATTTTTGCTATCTCTCCTAATCTCTATTCTGCTAACCATTTAACCAATCTCGTTATTTTCATTATTCTATGTGCCATGGCGATCATGACTATTCACACTTTCCTGTCCTTTTTAGACCTTAGTAAATTTTGGCCTCTTGTTTTCTTCCCTGAACCATTTACTCAAGTTTGCTAGGTCGGTTATGCGTTGCCTTCACTATGAACTGTGAGTATCAAAGTTTCCTCTACCATAGAAATTTCAACTGTTTATTCCTGATGTTAAGTATATTACCTTTTTGCTTCCCTCATCGTATTAGCAGGGGTACATCCTCTAGCAGGTCTGGAAGAGTGTTCGAAATAAAGTCCCTGTAGACAGCTTCTGTAAAACGTACTGGGAGAACATATGGACCTACCAGGCAGTCACCTATATTTCCAGTCCACACATTAATCGTAAACTGATGCCTGTATTGTACTATGGGGATACCAATCAGCCCACAAATGTTGGTTGAGTAAATTTGTTATTTCATATCTTCCAAATGTTTCCTCATCCGTAAACAAACTGAAGAGACAAACAAGTCATCGGCAGTTTGGGTGAAAAGACCATGAACACGTTGCAAATGATAAGGATACAGAAGCTCCCTAAAAGTACCGTCCATGCGGTACAGTGAGATGTATGACATGCTAGGTCCACTTGACGTGTCCTGATACCGGGATTCTCTCAGACAGCGTACAAAATTTGTTCTTCGTGGTCAGGCTTATGAGCGGATCTCGGTCTTTCTCGATTCATAGTTCATGGTCCCACAGATCCGCGACGATAAATAGCAGCAAAGTCTGGATGACTCCACTGTCTTTGGCCTGGAAACGCAGTTTGATACAACCGGGCAGCCTCGCGTCCATTACCATCGCGCGACTGTATGTAATATTTATATCTTCCTGCTCATGATCTGAATATCCTGCCATTGTTAAACGGAACATTTCTCAATTAAGTCACTACTACACACGATAACGTTGAAAACAACGACAAATGTACTCGAAAGACAAATGTAACCTAGTCTAGAGCGCCATCTAAGTATTCTTTAAACTTAATAACTCAAAAACGAAGGATTTACGGATATATGTTTATATGGACTTTTGTGCTTGTTCTATGTAACAAACTCGACATCAACGTTCCTAGAAGTGTTTTTATACACCATGTATATACATATATATATATATAATAGTGTATTTAGAAAGGAATCAGTCTTTTATGGATGTTTCATTACAAACGGCTGAAAAGGTATTGCTGTTAAGTTTTTTTTTAGTTTTTGTTGTGTTCTTATATTTGTCTTCTTTTCTGGACATAAATTATGTAGAAATTGTCCTAATATTCTGTATGTCCGAGCGCTTTTGTCTATGTTTTTAGGCATTACCAAGGATGATTTTATTTTTACTTTTAAGTGAATCTATAGATCTTTTTATGTATGCATCTAGAGTTATAGGAATGTTCTATTTTACAAAAACACATTGAGTGTTGACATTTTATTTTTTATTAATAATACTTTTATTTTTTATTTTTTTTTTACATGTGGTTGAGACTATTTTAATTGTTTTATCAACCAGTATATTGCGGATGGAGTTTGGTAGGTTTCCACGTGTATTAAAATGAAACCTAATTAAGCTGTGATCAGTCGTTTTTAATGAAACAGTCTCTTCTCCACTTCCCTAAGTATGGGTTAAATAACTGGAGAGAATAAGTCCTCTACGCTTGGTTACTGAAGAAAAGCTCTGAATTTAACATATACAGGTCAGTTTAGAGGTTTGTGTCAAACTGTGCAGCATTTCTTTTTTATCGGTATTTTTAGAAAATTGTGCCTGGTTCTGCATAAGCTTTCACTAGGATAATCAAAACATATGAGAGTAGTCTGTTGATTTACTTGTTAAATAAGTATGTTCTGTTGGACGTCGAAATCTACGGGAGAATCCACCATATTTAATGGGTATATTTAGGGAGCAAAGATTCCTCTAGACACGCGAATAAGATCCGTGACCAAAAATCTATATTCATTGCATATAAAAGTTAATTATTTTATCTTTAACACCACATCATTCGACAGAAGTAAGAAATGGGGAACATTTCGATTTTAGAATGCTTTAATCTAATAAATAGGAAATGAAACTTTTTGTGTTTGGAATCTTTTGGTCATTCTTAATAATTCTAACAACTAAAATCAGGAAGACATTATTTGAAAACATTATTTAACCGTAATTACTAACTAAAAAAGAACAATTTATTAAAGAAATGCATTTAAAGTATTCTATAATTAATATCTCGATAACTTAATTTATTTATTAAAAATCTTCTCTAAAAAATTATAGAAATATTTTAAAATGAAATGTGCTCCGTCCGTAAAAGATATTTGACCATTAAAGGTATAAATAGTACCAAAGATGAAAGCAATACATCCAGATCCAAGAGCTTTTCACTTTTTAAGCGAAACTACTTTGATTGGTTATGTCTTCATAGATGTAGCCCTACTGAACACGCGTGCCCAATTGTTGGTTTTTGAGGTTATTTAACACATAGCTAGAGGTTTCATAATTCAGAATTGCCAGCCTGTTTACGGTATAATAATAGATATCAACTCGGATTGAAGAATGTGAGAGTCCAGTTCGAATTCCAGTCGAGTTCATTACATTTAATTACTTGATAATAACCTTGGGAAAAATATGATTCAAACTCTTCACCCCCCCCCCCACAGTTATAGATAAATATTAGGATAGACTGGATTCCATAACATTGGATGGCAATCGCTCCAGGAGAATTTAAAACGCTATGTAATCCTGGCGAAGCATATAATATGCAACTAAGGAAAGAATCGTTCGCATTAACTCGATGATCCCAACTACAGTCGAATCCTTTTTGTTTTTTGTGTTTTTTTTTTACTTTTTTAAAACGTTATTTTCCTTTAGAATTAAAATCATTTTACGTAAAATCAATAAGTATACAGCGAGGTTTGAAATTTTGTTATACATCGGAAAATTTCAATCCGAAAAGTAAAGTCAATTATTTTATTTGCTAATATTTGGTAACAGTCTTATTAAATTATATTGTAGAGCTAAAGTAGATAAGTTAAAATTCTGACGCTAGTAATGTTATATTGATATTTAAAAATTTACTTAATCTTCTTCGACATTTAAAATGCTTCAAAAGTCTTCTTTCATTCTGTTTCAATCACATCGGAACAGCTGTTCTTCCATAACGAGGAAATCGACATTAGAAACGATTTACAAGACATTCAGGGAATAATTCAGGTCTTTTGTGCTAGCATACAAATATATAAACGTCGAGTTCATTATATTTACATACACGAAAATATCCTTATTGACGGTATGTATTCAACTCTATTGGTTAATTTGTAGAACTTGTGTCAGGAAATAATTATTATCGCCAAATAAAATTCTTACACTTTAAATTAGGATAGACTTTAAATAAACTTCAAACGGTTGATAAATCGTAAAAAACAAATCATTCCCCCCCACCAATAATAATAATAATACAAAATACGAAAAATATAGACAGTTGCCAAAAAGCCGTGGAACTTGTGGAACATGAAGAGGAATGTCACGTCAGTCCAAGCACTGTGAATAATCCCAAGGAGCCTGGAAAGGGATTATAGGAATTCTTCATTGAAAGAATAGTTGAAACCGTCTAGATAAAGGTATTATTCACAACAGTTAGAATGCTAACAAACGTACTGGAGTATTGAAGCACATTGCTGACATTTGATCTCTATATGTGACAAATATGCTGGTATGAACACGCAATGAGAAAAATTAAACGAGTCAAGTGGGCACCTCAACAGTTATGACTGGGCAGTAAATTCGATCCTCACTGGGCGCCCCATATTTTCACCCTTAGGCCTCATCTATGCTACGCTTAGGAAATCACAATATGATCGGGTAAGTTTTTGAGAAAATAAAACACCGTAAATTAAAGAACAACACTCAATAATCGATATGACTATTGCAGTAGACACAAATTAAAATGGATATTGTGGAAAGCTGGGAAAATATGTGGAGTTTACCAGAAAAGTAAAAACAAATTGTAGAATATATGTGAGATATGACCATCAATATTGTATCGCTTGGAATAGTTACGGAGAGTAGAAAATGATTTGAAAAATTATTTGTCTGAATCAGAATTGAAAACAGTCAATAAGAATACAGAGATTTGATATTTAATTTATAGCAATAATAATAAGAAAACACAAATACGGAAAACATCAAATCTAATCAAATATTCAGCTCTTTCAGGAGGTAATTGGAACGAATTGCAGGTGAAACATAGACATGGTAACGAGGAGGACATATAAAGATGGAAATTGAATCATTAGTAATAACAGCCCATAACATCTTGTTTCCTGTTTAGGATTGGGTTTCCGGTTCCTTCTACTTCAACTCCATACTTCTAACGTCAATAGCATATGCACAATCCAGAATCAGAATTTAACGAAAATAATCGTCTTGGACTTAAAGAGTGAAATGGATCAGCGAATCGAATCCAGTTCCTTTAAACACGGAAAAAAATTTTCAGAGGATGAATTTCAATGTTTTTTCCAGTCCAATGATAACGTTGCAAGAAATGAAAAACTGAAGCAATCTCTAACCTCACAAGAGATATGGAAGAAAGTTTGGGGCAGATCCGCTTACCTTTTGGAGCGCTTGTTTCCAAAGGACACCATAATGTCTTGAAAATGAAGTCTGAAGAAGAATTATAGATATCTAGTTAACAGCATTACCGAAGACAATTAGAATAGTAAGTTGGATGCTAGAGAAGTGAGGAGACTTTGGTCTCTAGTGAAATCCACCATTTTGGCGAGGTGTGAGCAATCTACGGATGACTGAATGAACGAATAAACGAATGAATGAATGAAGTAGAAGCTGATGCAAACAGAATATCATGGAAACGATAGGAAGAATGTTGATGAGACAAAGAAAAAGTCACATGGAAAAATAGAAGAAAAACAAGTTGATGAAGAAAAAAATGAATGAAAAAAGAAACAACAACAGCAACAAAAACAATGATAATAATGCTATGAATTTCATGATGGTCGTATGATGTGATAGAAAATGAAAGTAATGTAGAAAAGACATAACAAGACAAAAAGCAAGTAATATTCATTTTCCTGAGTTTTTCTTTCCTTTGTTGATCAGCACTTATCTATTTAGCTGCCACCTCCACCCCAACGGCTCATCATTACCCCCGTTTTCAAATTCTCGATATAATGGCGACCCATCCACAGTAATCGGCAGCCTCTTCCTGTTTGGCATGATTTGTTCTTGTTTTAGTCTCTCGTAATCGACAGGGACATTTTTTTCTCAGTCTTGTAATTCTCTTTAATTTTCTTTTCAGCTTTCTTCTTCTTTTTCTACTTCTTCTTCTTTTCCTACTTCTTCTTGGAAGAAGAAGATTCTTTTCCAAGTGTTTATCGATACTCGCTTTCTTCTGTTAAATATATGATTTCATTTGCGTCCTCATCTTTCTTCTTCGTCTTCATATTTTCTGCTACTTTTCTGTTGTTCTTTTTCTCATACAATCTCTCTACTGACTTTAACACTGAGTCGTTATTTTCTTTTGCTTCTTAATATCCTTCATACTTTATTCTCCTTCATTTTCTTTTTTGTCTCTTCTTTTTCTTTTTTATCCCAATTTTATGGTCATATCTTTCTCTCTCTATCTCTCTCTTTCTCTCTCCATCACTTCGTAAGGTTTCTTCTTAGTCTTTATCATGCAACTCGTTTAAGACGCCATGTTAACAAATTGCTTTTTCTTTTTTCCCCTTCTTTTCGTATTTTCATTTTTCTTTTTGCTTTTCTTTCTCTTTTAAAATCCCAATCGACATTAATTCTAACAACAGTTACTTTTATTTTAATAATTATTTTTATCTTCTTCCAATATTTTTAGTTTATTCTTCGCTTTTTCCATTAGTTTTTTTCTTTTTCTTTTCTGATTTTCTCTTATTGTTTATCGTTTTCTATTCGCTGTCTTTTTACATAAAAACTTCCATATTCTTGTTCATCAATCCTTTGTATTCCTTTACTTCCTTTTTTTATTTTTTAAGCATCTCCTTTCTCCTGACAATTTCCTGTTTTTGCTTTTCTTTTCACATCTCTTCCTTCTCCACCGCCTTCTACTACTTTCTCTTTCTTCTTCCTTTTCTTTCTCGTCCAGTTCTTTAAAAAACATCTTTACCTATTCTCCTCTTTTCTTTCCTTTCTCGATATTTTTCTTTTTATCTATGCTATTCTAGACTTTTACTTTCCTGAATTATTTATTTCATGTAATCCCTTTCTATATTTTTCTCTTATTCTTTTCCTTCTGCTTCTTATAAATCTTTTTTTTTCCTGTGTTTACTTCAATTTATTTCGGGCCCAATTTTCATCTCTCGTCTTCAACGTTTTAAACTTCTCATCAACTTCTTTTCCCAAATACTTTTATTCATTTATTTTTCGTTTTCCATCAACAAGATCATCTTATCATTTCCCCCCTCTACTCTTCCCCATCGTTAACTCTCATTTCTCTGTATTCTGACTCCTCTACATGCTTCACTCTCGTTCACCTTCCCCATCAAAACCCCTTCATAATCATTCCTCAATTGCTATAGCAAAAGCAATTGCAATGACTTCTTGATTGTTTTCGTTGTTATCTATAGGTTTATTTCTTGCACTGACTTCGCCGCCATGTTTGCTGGTGTGTGTCGATTGTTGACATTTGTCCGTCTTTGCTATAATAGCTTTCGTAGGATTTTTTACTCTATTGTTATTGATATAGTTACACTCTTTGTCGTTTAAGTTTCTTTCTGTGAGGCTATGGCGGAGAAGAGTCATTTTCTTCCCTGCGTAGAGTGGCGGTGGGGATTGCTAGATTTTTTTTTAGGCGGGAATATGTTATTCTCATCATTTCTCTTTTCTTTCTCTATTTTTACTCTTAAAATTCTGTTTCTGTTACTTCTTTTTTTTAACTTGTCGAGGGAAATTACCAGTCAATATAGTTTCAACTTGAAATAGATGAGATCAGTAAACGGGCAAGGATTGAATTAAGAACAAATTGAAGGGATTAACGGGCATATGCATGCAGAATTGGTTGCAGTGGAAAATAAATGCAGAGCAAATCTACATTCTAATATATATATATATATATATATATATATATATATATATATATATATATATATATATATATATATATATATATATATATATATATATATATATATATATATATATATATATGAGTGTGTATGTGTGTCTGTGCGCGTGCGTATATGTATGTGCATGTATATTTTGATGCTTGTTCTGAAATTGAATAAACATATGTCAATATATTAATATATATATATATTTACATATAATTCTATGTATGTTCGTATATATATATATATATATATATATATATATATATGCTTTCTAATAGTTGTTTCTTTATTTGAATATAACTGTATACACGCACACACACATACGTGTATGTGTGAGATAGCGCGCACGTGCGTGCGTGTATTTGTGTTTATATTTTGAAACTTGAATCAACGTGTGTCAGTATATAAATATATATTTTTTATATATTTTTATGTATGTGCGTATATGCAAATATATATGTATATCTCTATATATATATATATATATGTAAAGTGTAACCCGGATATAAGAAAGTTGTCGGGACCGGAGAAGAAGTCTTATATCCGGGTTTCTCTTATATCCGGGTTTGGTCTATTTTTTTAAGGCAGGTATGGCTCTGATTTGAGATCAGAAAAATCTCTCTTATATCCGGGTTTCTCTTATATCCATGTATCTTATATCCGGGTTACACTGTATATATATATGTGTGTGTTTGTGTGTATGTGCTAATGCTTGCTTCTCTATTTGCATATACCTCCGTCGATATATATATATATATATATATATATATATATATATACATACATACATGCATATATATATTTATATGCATGTATATATGTATATATATATATATATATATATATACATACATACATGCATATATATATATATATATATATATATATATATATATGAGACTGAAAGATTATTTGATTGCAAAAAATTACAATGTTATGTAGTTGTTAGTCTAAATTACCACTTACCTTTGTTATCGGGTATGTATTTGGTTAAGAAAACGTACTAAACACACGTCTCTCTTTCAAAAATCTGTATTGTTGGACGAACCGATAACATTTCGCAGCATCCTTCGTTTACAACCGCCGGCACACTTCGTGTTCACTTAATCTTTCTCTGCCAAGTCATGTCACATACAAGTGATAAGTCATTTTACCTACATATGTCACTCAGTCACAAACTGTAGAGAGAAATCTAGTACCAAAAACATCAAAGCGAATTGAATTTAATCGGGATTTGATGTCGATATTTTCTTCCAATTCACCCATGAAATCAACTCCGATTTTAAGATTAGTATTTGTGGGTTTTTTTATTGACATTTTGGAAAATGACACACTTCCTGAGCACCAATGTTTAACATTACTTCCCTTTTCTTTTTTATTTAAGTTTTTTTAACGTAAAAGAATTATTTACATTAAAAATCCGTTGTGTTTGTGCTGTGTTCTTGTAAAAATAGATCTAGATGAAAGTATATTTCACTGGCAGATCGACAAGATCTTGTGAGCATAGAATTTTCGTTTAGACGATGAAAGTAAATTTTCTTTCAATATATCAAATACTTTGAACAATGATTAATACAATCAGTTCTTCAGTTTTCATTCTCTTTCCGAAATTGATGTGGTAACTGCCACCTCTGCAATCAACTGTAATCTGCCATCAAAATCATCTTTTTTTTTCTTACTATTAGGTTGGTGCAAAAATAATGACGTAATAATGTCGTTTTTTGACGTTAAAAATACGTCAATAAACGACATTATTACGTCATTATTTTTGGACCAACCAAATAAAATTAAAACTGGATGTCATAAAAAAGGGACTGATTTAAAAACAATCATTGGTTAGCGCCCGTGTCTTTGATGTATGGATGTGTAGTGTTGTGTACTGAATATCGGAAGGAAATTAGAAATCGGGGAACTAAGTTCGTTACATTCCCCTTATGCGCGAATAACCTTAGGAAGGTTTTGAATCTATCTCTTTCCACCTATCTATGGGTTAAATAACAGGACAGATTGGGCTTGGGTGTCAGCTAGTCTGCCGCAGAAATAAAAGGGAATCATATTAAAGAAAATCTTCTGCCTAGTCATTCATGAATCAAAAGAGACATGATTGGCCAATCATGTATCACGTTTGGCACTTAGAACTGACTGTGATGCATAATTTATGTTTTAATCTTGGTTCGAGAGATATCAGGTGTATCTGCAGCGAGGCGAAGGTGAATTGGTATGCGGATCTGTACTGGTTCACGGACAATATCCAACTCTTACACATTGCTCGAAGAATTTGCATGGGCACTGCGACCGTCACGCCTCGATCGACCTACCTACTAAACAGTGTGAGGGTAGTCGGAATGGTTTCCCTACCCAGAAGCTGACGGTAACCGCCTCACCCTCACCCTAACCCAAGCGGCCATCGGCCAGTCGCCAGACTGTGCTTGGGAGCTGTACCTCAAAGGTCAAGCAGCGGAGGACCTTCTGGGCGAAGGAACGAGGTCGCTTCAATATCCCGGTCCTAAAGGAACTGGCAAGATATATTGCGCTATTTTGCTTTGAATGTCACCATGAAGAACAATTACGACAGAAATAGGGAAAGTGCTGACCACAGTGGCGCAAAATTAAAAGTGGCCAATTAAATTTTTTAAATGTTTTCATGGAATTATGGTCCTTGATGTGTGGCTTCATATAGGCAAAGAACAGTGAATATAAAAGTCGGTTACATGATGATGTGTAACTAATAATTTCATTTGAATAACAGCAGCAATGCGATGTCGCATCGAACTTTCCTGATGTTACGAATTGTTGCGTGTATATATCTATCTATTCAAACGCATTCTTATGATATCCAAAACTGAGTTATGTTGTTTTTGGTGAGACTAAACGGAAAATATGCAACATATTCCATAAATGTTCAATGGGATTAAAATCTACCGAGTCCAGAAGAAAATGAATTAGTTGCGAATCAGTTGAGTGTTCATAGAATCAGTTTCGTTTGACCCAAATAAAATTTGGCTTGATTGTCTTGTTGGAAAAACCCACCAGTAATTGGAAACATGGCGAAAAATTAAAGGATCTAATTGACAGCAACAAGGTCTGTATATCTCACAAGTGTCTTGGCAAAAAAAAGCGCCATTAGTTGTTCTTTGATCCCCAAGAGAAAACAGTCTTATTGCGGTGCTAACACCAGAGTGCCCGGTATCTGCTGATAGGCTGCATCCATAGACTTATCGTGATTTCGTTAAGCATGAGGTCAAATCTATGCAAAGGTGACAAGTTGGGTCAATCGACACAACACCAGTCTTCCAGAGTTTAATAAAGATCTCTATGGTGCAAGTTGCGCAGTAACTCTTGCTGGATCAGCTACGAAAAAAACAGGACGGAATGCAGTGTACAGAACAGTGATTGATGGGTTGAGAAGCATCGCGCTTCACTGTTTCTTAAATATTTAATACCTTTCAGTTGCCATCGGTCAGTTTTGTCCTCATCTATAGGATGGTGCAGTGATCTCATGCCTTTGATAACTTTCCGGAATTCAAATATTCCTAGTATACCATTACTACTCTTGCCTGAGAATAAACTATAGACTATGCCAGTTTGGAGATAGTTTGTGGTCCTAGCTGGGGAAAGAAGTGGCTTGCTAATTATAGTGCGTCCAAAATTATACTACTCTATGTTAATCATCTTAAAGAATCTATTTTGCCTTGCATTAACATGGCTGACGTTAACCTCCAGGAGAGCAACACAGGGCACCTTTTTGGTCTCACATATTCAAGTAACAGGAAATCGATTGATTATATTTAATCAATAGCTAGGTCTCTTAATAGCAAAACCTGTTCACTATGCCATGATATTCTCTATCTTGCGCATTTATTAATTTACCGTTTCCTATATCGAATATCGCTGTTACATCTGGTTTGTTGCTTCCGCTACATATCTAGAGATTCTTGACAAAATCCGAAGTGGACTCTGACTTGGTATCTCGATTTCAGTTCTTTTTACCAACGCCGTTACGTAACTTCACTTTGCCTCCTCTATAAATATTTTCACGATAGTTGTTCTGAAGATCTTTCCGCGTTGCTACCTAGATTGGCAGCTATGTATCATAATCCCACTTTCGAAATGGCTAGTTAGAACTCTAAGTCCTATGCTAATAATATCTTCTTTCGCACTTCTCGTTTGTAGAAGTCTCCTCCTGTTGCCCGCTTTTCTGTCAACTGCGATCTACAAAAATATAAATTCAATGAAAATGTCATCTTCTGTCTTCTTAAATCCTCTTCAATTATTGTCCCCTAATTTCATCATAGTGACCTTTATTGCCTTGCTTAGAGTGAAAAATAATACGACTATTAAATGATGTTAGACTCTGTTCTTTCACAAGCCTACAGAGATACACAGCTACACAACTTCGTTACCTATTACGTTACTCAGATATCATTTAGCTGAGTTAATTTCTATCAGGTGGAGGAGAGCAAACCTGTATAAATTGCTGTTGTCTTTCGCAAAACACACCTGGCAGAATTAAAAACAAGGCCTGTCAAATGGTGTATTAACATTCTTGTAGACTCGATTCTATAACTGCATATGCAACCAGTGCGGTGATGACACGTTACGCTGGAAGGAGAGTTTCTTAGACTGATGTCATCGGCTAGGTTGCAAGGTTCCCTCAACGGAATCAACGGTCATGTCCTTGACCAAGAAGAGCTATCAAGTTGGAAGAAATTGGCCGTGGTATGACTTGGGGGAGATGGGCTCTATCAGGTCTAATTGCATGAATAAATACCTATCCGTCTTTCAAGCCACATAAGTGGAGAGAAATGGTTTAGATGTCCAATTTGCGCAACGACCCGAGGGCCACACCTGGTCATCGGCTGTATTATTATTATTATTATTATTATTATTATTATTATTATTATTATTATTATTATTTCGATTTCTGATATGGTCACACTAACTGCAAAGTTTGCGGAAAAACGTAATGCAGGTCGTAGTGTATTGTTATATCTATATTTCGTGATTTCTTTTTTCTAACTCCCATAGCTTCTTTAGCGTTAAATGAACAAATTTCTTAATATGTGGACTGTAGTTATCAAGAACATTTTTTGTATTTCTATTAAACTAGGATTCCCAGGGATTTTTTCAATATATTATTTGTGTTCCATTTTTTATCATTCCAATCGCACCTAGTATGACTGGCATTATTCTTGTTTTTTCAATTTTCACATTTTTCTTTTTCGATTTCCAGGTCTTTATAGATCGATAGTTTTTCAAATTCCTTGGTTGCTATATTTCAGTCCGCTGGGCAAGCCATATCAATTTGAAGACAAGTTTTTCGGTTTTTGGCAATTATGTCCGGCCTATTTACTTCAACCTTCCAGTCTTAAAGATGGTGTAATCCCACAGAATTTTGATGTCTTCTATCTCTGTAACCGCTGCTGGGTGTTGTTGATGCCAGTGTTTAATAACATCTTTTCCAAGAGTTTGCGCATTGTCCTGTGTAAATATTTTTCCATTCTATTATTATTATTACTGTTATTATTGTTGTTGTTGCATTTCAGTTTATTATAGTATATTATATCGTTGTTGTTTCTTTAATTTATAGAGAATAAAATGAAAATATCTCCATATTCGCATCGTCATTTAAGCTCAAAACGATCAACAGTTGATATGCTGAAGTGAAAACGTTCGTTGTATTAAATCTCTCAGTCACCATTGATAGCTTCGTATTATAAGAAAAGGTCTGTTGCAAAGTATTATTGCAAGGATCGCATAAACGATGTTGCTTTAATTTCTCAGAATTGCTGAAAATCTTCATTGATTTCTTTTACATTTTAATATTACATTAATCAGAAGACAATTTTAAGCAAGCATATAAAATAATGGAAGGAAACTCGAGAGAAACCAAAATGTAGACATTAGAATGAAGAAACCATTAATTTTTATTATCTCGGGAGATTTTATTTATCACGGGAGAATTTATCAATCCGGCGAGAACTTATTAAAAATCTGAAGTCGTGCAGCTTAATCTTCGCGTCTGAAGTGTTTGGTTTTATTTTTGCTATATTTCTTCTTATTATAAGTATGTATACAGAATTTATTATAAGATCCTATACCCTTACGGTATAAAGCACATCTAACAAAGTTTTCATCAAATCTGGACCAGAGAGTCAGACGTATTTACAGTACTGAATCATCTTGCCCAAGCAATATATCAATGAATTTTGTTGCTTCTTTCTTATCTAGAAGGACTCTTTGCTCGCTTTGTGTGTTGGCTTGAAATATTCTATGACTGAAATCCTGCGAAGTTTTATTCGTCAGCTATGTTTTCTGTGTTTTCGGCAAAAGGCCATATCACGCTGAAACAGTGTTTCTCATAATATCACTGAAGTTAAGCCACGTCGAGCCCGGTTAGTATCTAAATGGG
>OZ010590.1:73405931-73408431 GCA_963932145.1 Acanthosepion lycidas
TGGTGGGTTTATATTTCCCTTTAAGTGAAGATAACGAACCCAACAGGAATTGGAACTCGGATCTTGATTAAGAGTCCCCAGCCATTAACCATTATACCACCCGTACATCTAAGTATACAGCAGCTTCTATTCCCAAGAAGTCACCCACCTCAGTACTGACCAGCATAGACATTGCTTGACTTCGGTGATCGTACAAGGAACTGGTAATATGACCATATGCCGATTACGCTAATTAGGGTCTCCTTTGACGAAATGTTTGGTCTTTTTTACTATGCCTAGCTAAGTAACTCTACGTGAATAATTTATAGCCCGTATAGCAGTGGTTCCTAAACGGTGCAGCCAGCCTCAAAGGTGAGGCGGAAGAGAAGAACCGATGAGGTAACTTTGAAAGACTAAGTTTTAAAAACAGTTTCAAAAAAGTCATATGCCAAAAATGAATACGATTTCAAAATTTAAAATATTATTATAGATTACTTGTACTGGTGGAGTAATGGATAGCGGCTCGGATTGAGGAATCGTAGAGCCCACTTCGAATTTCAGTCAAATCCATTAAAATCATTTACGTGATAATACACATCAGGTATGAATCCTCTTATTCTCCCACCAGCTATAGGTAAATAGCATGACAAACCTTGAAACCTTGAATGGCAACTGGTGTACCGCAGAAAGAAATGGCAACATACTGCGGGAAAAAAATCTGCCTCGTCAGTCATTTATCGAAAAATACATGATTGCCTAAGCGTGTATCACTCATAGCACATAGCTGTCGAAAGTTTCTTATGATTTCGATACATGACTTACGAGGCAGATTTTTTCCCGAAGTAGGTTGCTGCGGTAGACCAGTTGCTATTCAAGGCTATAGAACCAGGTCCTGCTATTTATCCATAGCTGCGGGGGAGAAGGAGAGGATTGCTACCTTACCCAAGGTGATTAGCACGTAAATGAATGTAATAGATTCGACTGGAATTCGAACTCGGCTCTCCAATACCTCAATCCGAACCGCCATCCATTACTCCACCGTTACTGTTTCTATGTAATTTTTTTCAATAGATTTAAACCAGCATCAACATATATTCTTCTTTCGCTAACGTAACTCTGAAGAATTCCTTGATGACAAATACTTCAATTTCATCCATTAAAGGGGAACGAAAGAAAATATATTTATAATATATTTATATCAGAATCTCTATCTATAAAAAGCAGGATGTGTATGTGTGTGTGTGTGTGTGTGTGTGTGTGTGTGTGTGTGTGTGTGTGTGACGAATGCACGGACGCAATTTTCGACAGATTTGCACCAAAATTTGCATGCACATGCTCCAAGTTAGCGGAAAAAGCCAAGACCGACTTTGCATTTCCCAACTCCCATCGATAGTGGAAATAATCGATTTTTTTATGCTTCTACGGCAGTTTTCATGTAGTTTGCGGACATTTTCTACTAGCCAGAGTGAGAGCCTATAGCTGGCTGCCACGAATAGACAGGAAGATTCTAATGGCCAGCGTGAGAGCCAACAGCTGACTGACAAGAATGTTAACTAGCATGCAAAGAAAATCGATAGCTGCATTCGTCACAAGTGGGAAAAATTTTAATCTGCATAGCACTTTACTCCAATTGGCTCAATCGCTTGCTTAAACTCAACGTTGATTCTGATTCCGCAGAACTGGGTTGGGTGTGAAAAAATATTTGTTGTTAACATTCTTTTTTCATTCCCTTTTTCCAGTTACGAGTCCTTTTTTTAAAGTTGATCATTTTGTGTTCATTTGGTTTAGTTCTTTTTTCGCAACAGATTTAATGTTTAGTATAGAGCTTAGAAAAAAATCGCAGTGTGTGATAGGCAAAAAGTAAGGCATGTAGCAAGATCAGCACGGCAAAGGGCACTCTTTTAAAGGAAAGGAAGGGCAAAAATATTTTAAGTCAAGTGATAGCGATTGCTGTATGAGTCGTACGATTTTTGAATCAAGGACGGGCAACGCCGGGCCATGCTGCTAGTATTATATAAAACTGATGTCATAAATCTTAGAAAAGTTTTTTTGAACATTGTATCTCTGGTTTCTATCATAGCATATGTCGAGTTAGCTCTAAAACAAATTTTATTTCTAGTTTGTGTTTCAGAGAGATCATTTAAAATAGATCAGTAGCATCTGCATATATAGTCGAAAGTGCTTTCAACCGCGTAATCAGTGAGTCTGTTTTTTTTTTATTTTGGCAGGAAGCGAAAACCTATTATATTTATTTGCATACATAAAATATTGATTTTTCTCTATCAGGCCAAACGGGGATTGGGAGCCGTGTTTTCTTGTTTACATCTGATGCCGCACGTAAGTAAAATGAAAAAGAAAGTTCACTGCCGTCATATTCTTATCGCTTCTTGGATCAACTAATCTTTTCATTCACACTTTCCACGCCTATCAATTCAATAAGGAATGATTAACGCGCAATGCAAACAATACCCACTTCTTAGTTTCTGCTTATTTAAGACGGTAAATCTCTTTGTTTTTCCCA
>OZ010590.1:73413431-73430931 GCA_963932145.1 Acanthosepion lycidas
GTCTGTATAAAATAAAAATCGCTTACGAAAATGCAGTTTTCAATGTTTTGATATTTTTCACACCATATTATAGGAAAGCATCTCTAAATTCGTTGATTTTATTAATGCTGATATGCAGATTGCAATGAATTTGTACAATATTTACGAAATATTTATAATCCTTTGTATTTATTCAATATATATTTTACTTATTTCAGAGAAATTTCGTTGCGAATCTTACTCAGCTTTGTCGGCCAAATCCAGGCTATACATTCAAGAAATAAAAACAATTGTTATTCAATTGCTTAAAATCAACTTCCGAGAGGCATTCATTTAAGTTATTAATATTGTTTCTCAGTAACTTTCCGATATTTGTGATACATAATTCAGAGTATGGTCTTTTTCGGAGGGCCCCGCCAAAAGTTAATATATATATATATATATATATATATATATATATATATATATATATATATATATATATATATATATATAACAGAAGCTAAAAATAAAGGGAAAGCGTTGATGGCGAAGGAAGTGAAAATCTCAATCGTTTGAACTAATGGACAAAAGATATTGCTGGCATGCAAAAAAGATTAATGGAAAAGAAAATGTGTGAGTGAACATTTGAGTATACAACATACTGCCTAAGGAATAACACAGTATAAAAGAACTGCTGCGTCCATTGTAAACCCCGATAAGCCAGAGAAAAATATAGGGCGAAAGCAAAAATGAAAAGCTTAAAAATGTGTTAGAATCAACCGAGAAAGAAAAGAACATAATTTCAACGAGGTTACATAGTTCCGATACTGATTAATATCAGTAAATATGTACCGAACTTTTTCTGAAAGTATATAAATACTTCAAGAGCTTGTTAAGAATTTTTTCCTTCTTAAACCTCATTTTGGTGTAAATGAATAAATGGCAAGAATTAGTTATTGAAAAGAGAACTTACAGAGTTCGTTTCAAGGGAAAATCCCTTATATTCCGGTTAATACAAGCGTTAGCATCTTGGACTTTTCATACGAAACATTGTGTTCTTTGCTGCTGTGAATTGTGTGGAAATTGTTGTTAGAATATGTTTCAAGTACCACAAAAATAGAGGAGGATTGAGGAGAAAAGAAAAAGAATGAATTCGATAATTGGGAGTAAATCTGTACATCAATACGAAAGAAAAATTGTTTCACTTTTATAAAGAACATTTTCGGAGAACAGAAACGTTCATAAAAAGCATAAGCAAACGCGTTAGATGAAAATTCATGTGCAAACACACACACACACACACACACACACACACACACATATATATATATATATATATATATATATATATATATATATATATATATCGTGTATAACAGCAAAAATGTCGAAATCGTGTAACAGTATCGGATATTGTTCATCCCACAAAATGTTTAATATCTAAAAACCCACGAAACTAATTGAATCTTGACACCATTTGTCGTAAGAATCACTGAAAAACCCTTTGAGTTATTCAGCAAGGAAGAGGACTGGTTAAAATCATTTTGTGTCAGCCTCACTATGTTTTTCCCCAAATGTGCATTGGTAAAAGGAGAGAGAGATCATTCAGGTCTTTAGTAATGCTACCAATATTCCTACTCTGGCTTCCGCCTTCACAGTCCATTCAAGGACCATCAACAGAACAGTGAATAAGTTTTAAAAAAGAGGGAACAGAAGAGAGAAAAACTGGATGAGGAGGACAAAACAGCAAGAGGAATAATCCTTTCAACTTAGAGCGAAATACATTCTTATTGTTCACAGTATCACGTCCATTTTCGTAATAAGCTTAGATAACTTTTACACGTTGTTTGATTGTTAATCTTTCCATGGTTGAAATTGACAAAGACTTAAATTCTTAAATATGAAAGAAAAAAAAATCATTAGACGCTTAAACTTAATTCACATTTGAAATCGGTCCAAGTTATTGGAACATTCTATATAACGCAAACCTGACATGACGTGCTTTTTTCTTGTTTTTTGTGACATAATATGAACAAATGCATGTTTTTTTTGGGGGGGGGGGTATTTTGCGTTTGTCTCTAATAATTTTTAATTTAATCGAAAAATTGTGCGCATTATAGTTTGGTTTTATTGCAATTGCATCCATCATCTTACTTATTATAAAACGCAGATTCTCTGTGTGTGTGTGTCTATACGTTTATATATTGGATCGGATTTCCTACATTTTTCAACTGATTTCAACAAAACTTCTCAGGACTGCGTAAAAGTAACTTTCGGTGGTTCTGACAGCGCCAAAAATTGGAAAAACACAATTGTTTTTGCCCGAAATCAATTTGAAAACACGATAAAACACGATTCTGTCGCCAGAATGAAAGGGGGACAACTCATATCGAGTTATACTTATTGTAAAACCCAGTTTGGTTGTGTGTGTGTGCGTTTACATATGGGATCGGATTTCCTACATTTTTCAACTGTTTTCAACAAAATTTCACTTTTTTTGGCAGGTAGTGTTTCTTATTGTCTTGCACACTTTTTTCTTTATTTTTACATTCAGAATGCTTTAAAAATTCCATTTACAAGACAATTGTTTATAATAAAATTCTATTCAATTGATAGACTCATAACGATTGAAAACAATGTTTTTGTTTTAGTTTGACTAATTCGTAAAAAAAAAACAAAAAACAAAAAACGAAAAAAATAATTAGGACATGCGTGTCCGTCAACCTTAGACAATAATCTTTGTCAATTTTATTTTTCAGTCTTTATGATGGTCGATACTTGATCTATCTCTTACTGTTACATCCCCAGGCAACACCGGGCTCTCCTGCTAGTTCAAAATAAACCACTACTTTGATATGAATTATTATTGCTCATACCAAACGTTACAACTAGAATATTCTAGTGGACGTAAATAGACGGATGGCATATCAGTTCAAAGTTGTTTTATATAATCATATTATCGTAGCATTATCCTAAAAAATTATATCTCATTTAAAATTTGATAAATCAGACAAATAAAATAAAACTAATTCACATTTGTCCTTCTAGATTAGTTGTCAAGCAAGGTTAGAAAACCTAATTGATACGTCTTGCTATAAAGCTGGGTGGAGGAGAATAGATCAATTCATACTTTTTCAAGCAAATTCCTGCGAAAGTGTACGCAATGTCGTCGGCTGGAGTTTGAACTCGGCCCGCTAATTCCATTTTTCGAGGCCATAGCCACTTAGACTACGCACTACACATCGATAACGAAAGGGAAGAAACTGGGTGAGTAAAAGCGATAACGACTTGTTAAACAGTAAAGAATGAAACTTGAGAAAAAGACAAATGATCTGTAATAAAAGCTGGAAAATTAGGAAAATAAATAGAGTATAATTTTATAAAACGAAAATAATGTGTTTCAAAGCAAAAGAGTCTGAACAATTCACTAAAACCAAAAAGATTGTTTTCAATCAGTTTACTGACATTGAAAAAAAAAAAGAAAAGATTTTATAAATTATTTTCTTTTGCTTCGTACGACAGAACACTACAATTGTAACAACATAGTCGTATGTCATAAAGAAACACAGAAATATGTTTTCCTGCGATGCGCGGGGACATTTATGTTTCTTTGCTTGTTTGTAAGGGGGTGGCTTAAAATATTAAAGCAGATTTTTCGGATGGTGCGAGAGGAAATTATAACGTTAGCTAAATGAAAAATGAATATTCACCAAAAACTGAAAAAATAAAAGTCAAAACGCAGGTTCCTGTAAACAAGCATGATATCGGATTAGAGAAATGCACAAAATACGACAAAGGGGAAAAGCTTTTTTTAAAGTGTTCGTATATAAAAGAAATAAGAATCGTATGCTTTGAGCTTTGTATTATATTTTATTATTATGTCATTAGGTATTTGTTTTCGACCGTTGTCACGAAGAAGGAGCTAAATATTAGTTCAGTGAAATGATGAAATCACACAGTTTAAGCTGTAAAATAAATCTGCATATTGAAAAGAAAGAGCAGCTACAAGACAGATAAGGTGCAGTGCGTTAACATGGAATAGTAACGCAACAAACACGACGAGATAAATAAAGACAAAGTCGGTTGTCTTAAACAATAAATCTTATTTACCAAAACGCTTTTATTTCCATAATTGGTTCTTTAAATTTAGTATTTTATTTTTTTTGGTGTCACACTTCTCAAACCTATGAAGCGATTTCTTGCTGATACGGGCGGAAACTAACTAAAGCAAAGAATCACGACTTAAAACGAATATATATATATATATATATATATATATATATATATATATATATATATATATATATATATATGTATGTGTGTATCTGTGTGTGTGTGTATGTGTGTATGAACGTGTCTCCCCTCTTTCTTTCTCCACACACACACACACATATATATATATATATATATATATATATATATATATTTATATGGAGAAAGACAGAGGGGATATATATATATATATATATATATATATATATATATATATATATATATATATATATATATATATATATATATATATATATGTATATGTATATATATATATATATATGCGTGTGTGTGTGTGTGTGTGTGTGTGGAGAAAGACATAGGGGAGACACGTTCATACACACATACGCAGATATATATATATATATATATATATATATATATGAACACACACATATATACAGGTATAGATAAATATGTAGGTCTATTCACGCATAAATATGTAAGTATTTGTATAAGACGGCATGCAAAGTCGATCAATAAGTCTGTGGCTGAATGTTGTAAAATGTATCCACATCATTTTTACTACAGATAATCACCTTCCTTCTCCATGCACTTAATTCTTTAGGGATTATTAATCACTTAATTCGAACAAAATATATTCAATATTTAGGACAAAAATTAATCTTATTCTTAGCTGTTACGGTACGAACTTACTGATTGGCCTTCATAAACACTTTCACCCACATGCACACACACAAAGCATATATATATATATATATATATATATATATATATATATACACACACACACATATAAGCAAGTGAAGAGTCCTATAGAGACCCTGATTCTTGCCATGATATACTACAGTGCGTGTCACGAACGATGCTGTTTTCGAAGGCCACATTTGACAATAAAAAAATATATTCTTATATAAACACGTTATAGTGCAATGTTGTCAACACAACAAAAAAAATTAAACTTCACAAAAAATGAGGCAAAATCTAAAAGAAGTGGGAAAGAGAAAAATGATAAACAAATGCGATCTCACACTGCAATCAGAAGAACATCTTTTAAGCAGAGACAAAAAAAAATAAGACCGAAAGTATATTTCTGCTTTGCCATGTCGCTCTCTAGGTAGAATGATATCATATTCGAGCCTCGTTTTGATTAGGAGATCGATTCTCACTTATATGTCGAATGTATTACACTGCATGAAAATAATAAATATCTGATCAATTCTAAATTTATTTTTTCGTATGACAGTAGAGTTGAGACGATTTACGCTGGAAAAAATGTCTTATATATATATATATATATATATATATAAAAGAGTGAACATCACCGTAGAATATATATATATATATATATATATATATATATATATATATCGACGCAGATGACATTGTGTTGATAGCTACAGGAATTCTTAGATAAAGCATTAAAAGAAAGCAGGAAGAAAGGACTAATCCTCAACAGCAAGTAGACATATAGTCGTTAGCAAACCAACAGCCCAAGATGCGAAATCAAGAAATATAACTCTATATGACATTTTATGCTTTATAAAACCATTCCTCACTTCAGGTCCGATACATTCAGCCTTGTGCAACATCTAAGCTACGCTTAATAAATCGTTATAAATCGATTCACAAGGACTACTTTTCTAACCGCTTTGCATAGGTCGGAGATTTCATGATATTGTTATCATTAGCGTCACACTTTTTTTAAAATACTGTTTGCAGAAAGATTTGTTTGCCAAACCAAGACATAAATTGAAAATATCTGCCAAGAGTCAAGAGAAAAATTTAGTTAATAATTAAAGAATGAACTAGCAATTAACTCCACTAAATTATTTTGACAATGATTTTGAAAAATGTGTCTCAGATATTCAGTTTTCTTTCAATAGTGTCAATATATTAACCACGGTATAATATTTTCAAATGTTCTTAATTCATTATATTGAAAGTGAATTACGTTTTTTCATACAAATCACTTTAGAAGGTTCATACTGACAAACGAAAAAATCCGAGTAGACAACTGACATCACTTGATATGAACTGATGTGGTGATTTTCTAAGCGTAACTTCGATGTGGCACAAGGCTGAAATCATGGGGTACCTAGTGACCAAAGATGCAATTAAAGCGTTCGATTGAAAAATTCTATCAAACCCAAATTTTCCTGATTTAGCCTCTTCAGACTATCATCTTTTTGGTCGTTTTTTTTTAACAATTAGAGAGGGTATTTCATTCAACAATTATGTGGAGTTTAAAACGTAGCTTCATGGATTATTCGACTCAAAACCTATTGATTTCTATCGTCGGGACATTGAACAATTAGTGGATCGTTGGCAGGAGATCGTAAGCAATGAAGGGGAATATATTGTTGGGTGAGTCATCAGAGGTAGTAATAAATAATACATATTAAAATAAATTATAAAAAATGGACGAATTTATATAACAACCTAATGCAAAAAAAATGGTTGCTCTGCATTAGTTGGAAAACAGAGATTAAAGCAAAAAAAAAAAAAAAAAAAAAGAACTGTGACAACAATAAATGTAAGAACCAGTTAAGTGTAACATGTCATATACGCTTGGGTGATCATGTCTCTTTTGATCCATGACTTGCATGAGAGAAGATTTTCCTGCAGGAGGTTGTCATTTCTTTTTTGTGGTAGACTGGTTGCCAACCAAGGCTATAGATGTAAGGATAGCGGTTCAAATAATTACTCGTCTAAAACAATATTTAATTCGAGGATTTGTTCTAACTATTGCATTAATCGGGTTTGGATGTACGATTAGTGTAATGGATAGCCTCTCAGGATAAGAACTCGAATAACAGCGTTCGAATTTTACTAGGGCTCGTTAAATTTACTTACGTACAAATACACGTGGGAAAAGGTATGAATCCATCTCCACCTTACAGCAATGGGTTAAAAAGTAAAAGTTATATCTGAAAAAAAAAATCATTCTTATTCTTAAAAAATTGTTAAGATTATCCGTTTTAGGGGTGTACAAGTCGAATGAAAAAATGTATTCTATCTTTTTTTTTTTTTTTATAAGTAAAACCAGTTTTCATTTGTTCTCTTTCCATAGGAACAGAACACTTCAAAAAGTCCGTAGGAGGGGACCGGCTGAAATTTTATAGTGACCGTAAAACCAATAAAACGAATGAGTTAAAAAAAAATTCCAGCAGTTTTTGGAATGATGAGTTTTCGTAAAAGTTAAGACTTCAAAGATGTTATCAGTAATCAACTAATTAACTTATATATATTTTAATGAAAGCATTGAAGATATAATAAAACTTCCGCTTTTATATCACGAAGACATTATTCAAATATAAGTAATGTAAAAGGCAATAAATAAATAAAAAAATAATTGACTTCAAGTGACAAGTATAACATATTAACATTCTATTTTCCATCAATTGCTCTTAAGGATTATTGCCTCTTCTCTATGAAAATCAAATCAATCGGTTATTTTCGGAACAATTCGGTTCCGGCCGGTCGTTATACTTGGCATTGTCGATTCCCACATTCTTGTAAAAAATGGCAAAAGTAAAAAAAAAAAAAAAAAAATGATAAAAAAGAGTGATTTGTTTGTGACGGGGGCCACTACTGATTTTCTGTTATTGTCAATTTCTCCTATTTTTCTATCGAGCTTGAAAATATTAATACAAATCGGAACGAGTGTTCTACGTTAAATAGATTCAACAACAAGTTCAGTAAGAGGCTATTTAGTGATGGCCGCCCGGCCACACGTTTCTTGCTAACTACATTAGCCCACGCGAGGAAGTGCCTATTTTGGTTTGTGTCCCACTCACGTTCGCACGAATCACTCAATGTCTGTCAGTGCCATTATACAATGATTGTGTTAATCCCATATATAAAGACCGAAAGCGCAATTCCTCTACGCTTGTCTTCTCTCTCATTTTTTCCTCTATACAACTCTCTATTCCATCTTTTCTCGTTTATTAACTCCCCTTGTTTTGTCTTTTTTCTCTTTCTATGTCTCTATCTTTGTGTTTTCATCTGTCATATTCTTTCTCTTTTATCGTTTTTCTTTTTTTTTTTCTGTACTTGGGATTTGAATGTTGTTTCTTTGGTATTAAATAACATTCATTTTTCTTATCCTTCTTAATTTCTTTGACTGTTAATTTGAATTTGTGTATTTTATCTTTCTCCATTTTTTCCTCTTTCTTCCTCAATTTTTTCTTTATAAGTCGCCATCTTTCTTCTTTCCAATAAAATATTCTCCTTTGCGGTATTTTTGCATCTTCATATAAAAGCATATTTTCTCCAAGTTTTCTTATTTTGATGCAATTTACTCTCAAAATTTTGTTCCATTTTCTCAATATTTTTGTCTTATTTTAGAATTATTTTCATTCTTGATATTCTTTCTTACGTTTACGATTTTCTCTTTGCAATTAGCTTTTTCTCTTAGCAGATTTAATCTCCTCGCCTTTTCATTCTGTTTTATTTTATTCTTTCTACTTTACGCTGGCTGTACAAATATATATTTTCTAGGTGTCTTTTGCTTTATTTTTCCCCCTTTTCGGTCATTTTTTTCAATATTGTTTCTTTCTTTCCTTGTTCTTTTTTCTTGTTTTCTTATTTTGCTTTCTTTCTTTTAATTTATCATTTATTTCGATCCTAAGCGTTTCAATCAATTCTTTCACAGAATTTCTGTCTTTCGCCCAATTTTTTATTATTTCATTCTCTTTTCTCTTTGTCCCTTTTTTCTTTTTCTTTTTTTGGCTTCCATTTTATTATTTCGTTCTTAGATCTTTTCATTCATTCTCTTCATTATAGTTCGTTTCTTCTTTTCAATTTAATAATTTTTGTCTTTCTTTAATTGGCTTTCTTTTTTTAAAGTTGCATTTCCTTTTTAGAATTTTTACTTAATTCGTTTTTCCTCTTTTTTTTATCTGTTATTTATTATAAATTTCTTTCTATTTATTTTTTTATTAGTTGTTTCCAGTCAAATCTTTCATTCTTTTTTTATTTATCATTTTTTTCTAATCTCTAATTTTTCGTTCTTTTGTTTTCATTCTTTCTTCGTTTCAATTTCTCACTTTTTTTATGGAACTTTTCAACCTATTTTCTTATTTTGTACCTATCCGTTTTTCTTTCAATTCGTATTTTCACCTTCTTTCTCTCTTTGTTCTTTTTTGTCTTCCTTTCTTTCTTAATATTTTTTATTCTATTTTTTTTTTTAAATATCTTTCTATTTATCACTGTCTAATCTATTTTCGTAGTTTCTTTCTTTGTTATTTATTTCTTATTTTGGAAACTGTTCTTATTAATCTTATTCTTTATTCTCAAACGATTACTTTGTTCTCTTTGTCCAACGATTTGTCAACATTCTTTCTTTCCTTTTCTTTCATTATATTCTTTATTATTAAGAACAATTCGTCTATTCATTTCCCTTTCTCCTTTCTTGTTTGGTTTTGATATTTTTTTTTAACAAAAAAAACCTCAACTGAATCAAACATCTTCAAATATAGACAACAACAGCAAGCAGCCACCTTTGCGATTTCCCAACACCTCCATCCTATTCCCAACGCGAATTCTTTTCCTCGTTCTTCACCTTCATATCTTTTGGCCAACTTCCTAACGCTTCATCCATTCAATCTATCAGCCATTTTGTGGCCATTTTTTTCCGACTCCACCCTCAGCGCACATTAATTCGCTCTCCCTAGTTCTTCATTTTCCTGCTATAACGAGATTTGCCTGCGTGACTCTCTTATCAACACATTTCAGTATTGGCTTCAAATCAGTGTGACCACTCTGACAAATGAAAGATCGGCCGAGAGAAGATAAATTTAAAGGCCAGTGTAGTCCGCGTGTTGCACATCTTCTCTTTTCTTTTTTTTAATAATTTTTTCTTTATAAAGGGCGGGAATGGGGCCATGTTGAGATTAAATGAAGAAGGCCTCTGCTACTACAGCGCCCTTGGTGTCGTAATAGAGGGACATCAGAAGATCAATGAAGTAAGGGAAAGGAAGTGGGCGTGCATCTGATTTGCCAATCTCTGCCTGGTTCATTGACTTAGAGAAAGACATCTGTAGATCACTTTGTCCAGTTATTATTTGCTCATCAGCCATATTGCTAGCTAGAATGTCCGCTCAAAATAAGTTTAAGAGCAAAACTGTAAATTGTCATAGTTACTATCATGATAGAAGTTGTAGAAAAAGTTGTTTTTTTTTTTTTTTTCTCTCGGGAAGTTGTTGACAAGCCACTTGGGAAATTGTTTTATGGATGCGGTAGTAAAAATTGTGAATGTGGTAGATGTCGGAAAGATGGAAAATGTAGTAGGTACTATTTAAATTAACTGGTCCGCTTGTAAAAACAGGAGGAAATATTTTATAATCTTTTATAGATTATAATTAATTAAACTTTCCTATGTCTACGACATTTGTCAGAATGGAAACATATTATTGTTAACAAAATATTAATGTTCGTAATATAAAAACATATCGATCTGTGATATCTTAAAGTGTTATGTGTACTTTATTATTATTTACAAATGTCAAGTTTGAAACTCTACTTACATTATTAATAACAGCAGACGATTGATGTCCATTTTTCCAATGTGTAATAGTATGCAGTTAACAATAGCTTAAACGCTGTTTCAAACTTAGCATTTGTAAATAAAACTAGAGATAAATCAAGGATCTATTTGAGACAGTATTGATATTAGAAACAGTACACATCTAAAATGAGATAAATCATTTTTTTTTCAATTCTGACAAATTTTATGGGTTTAGTTTCTTGATTCTCTAATTGATGTGATCAATATTTTGTAGCCAACATTCATGACATATCACTCCTATCCGATTATTTGAATGCTAATTAAATGCTAGCTAATATCAGGTAATTCATTAAGAAAATGCATATTAAGTTTGCAGTTGATAAAACTGGGATTTACTCGGTAACCATAATAATTGTTACCTGATGATCTGTATGGCTATTAAAATTAACTCAATATAGCATAGGATTAGTGTATCGCCGGGACAACATTGAACTCACCAAACCAGTGAATGCTATGTTAAAAAAAAAGACTTCTAAATATTGCTCTACATCATGTATCGTTCCTGTTTATGTTGACATTTTCTTGTTTAAACTAATACAGGATTGCAATGTTAGATCCCGTAGAGAAGACCAAAATCCAAAAAAACGAATATCTAAACCATCTTACTAAGCGTCGCCATATTGCAGCCAGGCTGATGTTTCTCTACAGTTAGTTACCTTTGAGCATCACTTAAACGAGGCGGGAAAAATTATTTGTCATTTGTGTATGTTAAGATTATGTAATCATAATCTTAACAACATACCATACGCAGATGGCATTGTGCTGATAACAAACACAGAAAGAATTCTGTATAGAAAATTAATTACTTTAAATAAATTTGGGATGGAAAATCAGTTTTAATTGCAATTACTTTTCGAAACATTATGCTTTTTAAAGCATGGAAATTATACAATAACAATAACAATACCTCGTGGTGGATTAATATATACCGACATAGTCTGATAGATTATAATAATGCGCAGAGTTGGATTTTAACCGAGAGTCCAAAAGTTATGCCCTTGTTCCACACCTAATTAAAGCTTATATAAATAATAATTGTAACCTAGTAAATACAGCGAATTATCGAATAAGTTTTCCGGAATGTATTCGACTTAACAGCAAGGAAATACTCTAAAATAATTCCCAGGTACGTTGAGATTTGAGTAAAATCCGTTTCGGGGGATCAAATATTACGAAAACAGTGTCATCCTAACTTAGTGTTCATAAATATTTCATAAACATTGGTGACACTTTTGATTACATGCGACAAAGTTCAACGCAAAGGACATGGATTAATCCACCAGGAATATCTTTATTGAAACCGCTCATTAAATATTAAAGAAATGCCAGCTTACTTAGGTACCCCCATGAGATCGCTAAAAAAGAGCATAGCAAGATGAAAATGACGTCAAAACTTGATGAAAATAAAAGTTTATCGTCTAAATGTTTATATTATTATTAAGAAGAAAGATCAAATTATTTTGGGGGTATTTTTTTACATTTTTTTACATTTTTAATCGTTCCTAGTACGTTGGAAATTTTCGTTAATTTTTTTTTTTAAGTCAGCAAAATTGACAGATAATCATGTCAACCATTTTTTCCATTTTATAAAATATATGAAAATCGCAGTTTCAAATTCTTCTAAAAATCAATTATAATTTTTTCATAACTAATTTTAAGAAAATTAGAAATTATAATGTTTACTTAAAATATTTTGAAACAAGCATTACTTAGTTTCTGCGCCGAAAAGATATAGTTTAAAAATAAATCAAAGCAGGTTATAATATTTCGCGTCACCTAAGGAAAACTTTCAGCCCTCTAATTTTTTTGTACTTAGCTTTCACCTTTATGTTTACGATGCTTTATGAAAAATATATTATAAAAAAATTAAAATAAGTCTGTTGAGATTAAATTTCATAAGAAAGTTACCTATAAATTAATTAGATACCTTTCTTATGAAATTTTATTAGAAGTGTACATAAAATACTACAATTTTATGAATATTTATTACATTTTGCTATGTTATTTGTATTTCCATTGATTTTATTATTAATTTTTATAGTTCATTTAGATTAATATAAAAATAATATCATATAAATTTCATAAGATGATACTAATACTTGTAGGTACCCTTCGTAGTTAAAATTGAAAAATCAAATTAAATTCTCCATATGCGTTTCGCAAAAATAAAGTCCTTAAGAGAAAAGAACAATGCTTAACTCAAATAACGCGACTTAATTGTATTCTTGCTGGTCTTCCTTACTTTTTAATTACAGCCGTTTTATGAACACAAAATTACATTTCCTAATTTGTGCGGGTCTTTTGACTGGTCGAAGCGATACAATTTACAATGCTGTAAAAATGATCTAGCTCATAAGATCATTTACGAAACTGAATGTGGTTTTAACTAATTATATAATATTTTAACTTAAATGTAAAAATGTAAAATAATTAAAAAAGTAACAAATAATTGTATTAAAAATTCATTTTTCATCGAAAATGTTTTCTGCTTTCAGAAAATAGTATCCATATTAATAAAAATAACTAAAAACAAATGAAAGCAAATTAAATAATATCTTTGTTTCATTGAGTTTTGCATGTTACAATCCATCAGTGATTTTCAGGTAGTGGGGTCAATTTAATACAAAAATACATGATTTGCTTTCCTCAAAGCCTTGTGCTTTTAAACTAATATAATCACTAAACTGAATGCTATTTGAATTTCTAGAATTTTCATAAAATTAGTTATGGGGTGGTAATAAATATAAAAGATATTTCTGCCATGAATTTAAAAAGAAAACATATTTATAATAATTTCCATCATTTCTGAATAATTTCTGCAAGTTTCATTAACATCTGACAATTATTTTTATTTTTGCAAGATTTTCCAAATTAATGTCTGTCATACAAAAAAAGTGGTAAAAGTTTATTTACTTGTTCCGAAAAGTAAAAAAAGAGAAAAAAGGTTGGTTTAATCAGAATTTAGAATTTTCTAAAAAGAAGGAACATTTTTTTTAAATAATTAAAAAATACTTTGTTCTTTCCTCTTAATAATAACATAAACACTTAGACGATAAAATTTTGTTTTCGTCAAGTTTGGCGTCTTTTTCATAATGCTATGCTCTCTTTTTAGCGATCTCATGGAGGTACCGAACAACAGGAGGTACGTTAGTTTTAAATTGACAGACATTATTTATTCTGAACACTCTCGATTGGCACCCAGTGAGAATCGAACTCAGTATACTTGAGAAATTTCTGTGAGATCTACGGTAAGCTCACAAAATTTAGTTCTTTCTTCCGCTAGATTTAGTTTCATATAAGTATCCAATTGTGTATACTTAGCGACTGGATGACGTTTTATCATGAGGAATTACACATGTTTGTTTGTTTTATTTGGTTTCGTTTTATCGAGTGGTTATTATTAGGTAATATTTTTTCCAAAACTATATTGCTGGTAATATTTTTTTCTTCAAAAATGTATTGCAAGGTGAACTCTATTCATTTGGACACGCAAAAAAAATGCAATGTTAATTCTACAGAGTTGAATCACCATCATTACCTTTGCGTTCGAAATGTAAGAAGAAAGTTATAAGATAGCTTTTTTTCTAAGAGCTAATAATTTGTGGGAAAGAATCCCGCGTGAATGCTTCCCTGGGTACTAAAATCTTAACCTATTCAAATGAAGATGAATCGTTACCTATCATTCTTGTTTTCATAATCTTCACTTACTAACACTTTCTCTTCCATTCATATCTCAAACCTCATTCATCATTACTATTTCAACATAATCTCTCTACATTGATCGTCTCTGGAGACTCGGTTAGTGTGAATCTTAGTATCAGGTTCGATAGCTGCAACTAAGTAAAACTGACAACTAAGGACCTCCAATAAGTTGTTAACTGGGGCAAGGAACGGCTTGTATGTTTGAACGTCTCCTAAACAAAACTGTTTTTATTTAATCATCACAGAGAATTTTTTCTGCTCGACATCAGCATAGCTGATGTGAAACAAAAGAAGACCAACATTGCCCCATTCTTTGACTCAGGTGGAATGATTATATTAAATCAATCTCTAGGTCTTCTCTTCGAAAATTTGGTTCACTGTGTTGTGCCGTGCAGTTTTTCTCGTTAGAATTCATCTTGCACATTTATAAATCTACAATTCGCCCGTGCATTGAATACTGCTACCATATCTAGTATGCTGATCCTGTTGTATATAAAGAGATTCTTTATAAAATTCAAAGAGAGCTCTTTAATGTAACCGATTTCGACTTCAGTCACTTTCTCACTGATGTAATGTGTCTTCTTTCTGTATTTTCAACAGATACTTTAACGGCAATATTTATGATGGGTTTTCGTCCTCAGCCTTGACTATGAATTCAAGCTTGCTAATAGATTGGCCACTAGGTTGTACCGTTTTACTTTCGAACTAGCAAGATGCAACCGTATGTTCTATTCTAATAGTTTATTTTCTCGCGCTTCTTACCCGTGCAACTTCCGTACGATATCTTGCTTTCCTGCTACATACAATTTCCAAAAATGTAAATGCAACATCAATCACTAACTTCTGTCTTGAATCTTGTTCCTTCATTGTCTTTTACTTAACTTCTCTTGATTAAAGTCTTTTCATTTTCTTTCATTCCCTCTAACCCTTTGCATTCTAGTAGCATTATCGCCTTGCTTTGAGGGAAAATAATTAAAAAAAAAAACATATTTACCTTTTCTGGTGATAGAATAACACAATTAATTCACGGCAGCTATTCTAGATATTCTAGATATTGTTGCATATGCGTTTGTAAATGGGTTTTTTTTCTAGTATCCAAACGAGTGAGTTGTAACTCTCTGAAATCTTGCCAGAGCCTGTCTTATTATGCATTAAATATATATACGTCTTAACATCGTCTATATCTAAGCGTATCTTTTTATCTGCTCTGTATGTAAGGAGAGAGATTAAATGACTAGATTATATCGGACTGACAGTAAGAAAAAAATTGTATATCTTACAGAAAAGATAATCCGAGATTACTAAGTTTTGTGCATGCTCTAGATAATCGACGTTGGATTCGTCGTTTTAAACTGTAGGCAATCAAAAGCATGCTTATAGCCAAAACAAAGGAATTAAAAGCCAAACTAGACGAGTAGAAAAAAGGAAGCCACTGCTTAATCTAAAAATAAGCTTATGCGTTCAAATCCTGTTTGAAATCCAAACGAAAATTTTATGATAATTATGTGGGTAAGCAAGAGAAATCAGAAGAGAAATCCAAATTTAGCAAAGTATATCTCCACTGGTAAGTTAGAAGGATAATGTAAGGGAAACGAAAAGACATTATCAAGGTGGATAATATTTTTGAAGAATATCCCTTATAGCTGAAGTATTCTTGTGTACCAAATGCCAAAAGAATAAAACGATTTTCTTTAATATCTCCCACAACTAGACATTTCTTATTTTGTGTGGCATACATTTTTCTTTCAAATAATTTTCTCTATCGAACGATTTTGTTCTTATATAAAAATTCTTAAACTTTTACAGTTTTAAAATTCCGATTACTAGATAGCCTTATCGGTTGGGGTCAAAAATACGCCAGATGCATCCCTCTGCAGAGAGGTAACTCCTCTACAAGGAAGGTTCGCCTTTGCACAGTACCTGTGTCTACCTTTTTGTCTCTAATGCAAAACAAATCTACGTTTACTTATTGCCATTTACGCTGACGTGCCTTGAACGCTCGGCCACTCTCGGCCACCAAGGATCGTTCGGTAGGCAATGTTCCGTATAGGATGCAGGTTCGAATCCTGTCCAAGGACGAATATTTTCTATGAAAATTTCTCGTACATTCAGGCCGGTAAATGTTATTTAATACTGTTTATTATAAACAGAGCATTTACTTAAATACTTGTATCTATAAAAAGAACGTTAAACATAAAAATGTCTTTAATAAATATATATATAACACTATTGATATTAGGTTGGTGAAAAAATAATGTCGTTTTCTCACATATGTTACTATGTGAGAAAACGACATTTATTTGTAAAATAACTATCTAACAAATAACAATGCCATTAGTATTATTAGTAGCAGTATTACAGAAAAATATTCCTTTAAAATATCTTCTTTGGTACATTAATTGCCGAGTATGAAACAGTCACCTGGAACTAGGAATGGCTAATGGTCAGTCAAACACCAGCACCCACCCTACGCAAAAATATGCACAAAATCATCAGCCACACCTTACCAGCAACTACACCGACAGAAGCTCTCCGTAATAAATGGACAGTCCCAGTCCATATTATTTTGGACTTCACGCAAAGACGGTTTTTCCAGGTATCATATTCAGAAATGTCTTAGTTTATATTTTTTAGTCATTTTCTCTTATTACAGGGAGTGATGATGATGAGGATATTATTATTATTATCATTGTTATTATTATTATTATTATTATTATTATTATTATTATTATTATTATCATTATCATTATTATTTCCATTTGATTTCTGTTGTAAGAACATTTCCTTCCGAATCTCAACCAGAAATTGCTTCATATTACCCACTGATCATTTTATTTTAAAAAATTAAATAAATAAATAAAAATTAAGATCACACACATTTTACATAGATAGTTTACATTATTATTATTATTATTATTATTATTATTATTATTATTATTGGGAATTGAATAATATTCCTGAGGAAACAATTATTAAGATGTATTCCTTTAACCAATATCAAGTTATGGTTGCAGTTCATACAATGCGGACCAA
>OZ010590.1:73435931-73440931 GCA_963932145.1 Acanthosepion lycidas
TATATATATATATATATATGCATGCGTATGTGTATAAATTTGTGAGATTAAAGTTATCTGAAGAATCCGCGAAGAACTATAAACGAATAATTCTTTTTGGAACCAGTCCAGAACTTATTGTTATTTTTCTTCCATTTTTCCTTTCAAAATCGAAAGTTTCTGGACGCATTTCAACGTTCACTTTCCAACTTGAATGTCACCTAATGAGATTAGTATATTGTCACACGAACAAGAAACGAAGTTAAAACGCGGAAGTTCTTTCCACTATTTTGGCTGCTGTTTGCCAAATTACAAATAATTCATTCTGTTGAGGAGGTAAACAATTCTCTCGGAAGGGAATAATTAACAGAGCCTGGCCTCTCAGGATTCGACAAATTCATTAAAACTGCAGAGACAAATGTCTAACTTCTTAATTTATTGGTCGTTTCAACAACCTAAAAAATTGTTTTATTTTATTCTTATCTCCTTTTTAGTCTGAATGCTTCTCAAACGAACTGATATTCACACTAATTGAACATTTTGACTTGTGTATAAAGATTAGGGGATAATCGACTAAAGAAGACAGTGTCGCGTCATTTATTTTACTAAGAAGCGTATACTCCAATATTCAAAAGGTTAGCATTTCGTAAGCAATTATTTTCACAACTTCCTCTATTTCGTTGCTTTAAATATCTTTTGTACCTTTACGATCTCTCTTTCTCCTTATTCTATAATCCGTGTGCATATTAAATCAGTTTCTCGTTATATTAAATAATTGTCTTGTTTTCTTCATTATACGTCACAGAAGTTCCATCTGTGTCTTTCCTGTTTCCTTAAAATGTCTTCGTTGCTCACATAGTCTATCTGTGGTAGGCTCTGTATTCTGAAGAAAGACATATCTGTCGCGTCAAGTCTCTTAGTCGATGAAGAGATTGTCCAGCAATTACTACCATAGAGAAGATGTATTTTATTACTCCCATAAAAAGCTCGAGAATTATTCAAGGTAGAGTGAAGAGAGAGGTGCAGATACGAATCTAAGAGAACGTAACGATTATGAGAATAGATAACCATTGACTCTTGAAGAGAAAAAGTTAAAATTTTAATTTACTGGGAAGCACCTATGCAGGAGCCTGTCCAACAAAGTAACAGTTCTTGGGAAAATCTGAGTAAAACTTCCTTCTTACTAGTCGAATATAAAGGGTGAGGCAAAAGTCATGCACCATAGGCATAATTTATTAAAAGTATAACATTTTATTTATTAGTAATTTAATTGTTATATATGCTGCTTTTTTTTCCAGAACATATTTCAGTTCTGTACCTGTATCATTCATTAACACATCTGTGACTTTCTTTTGTCATTCATATTTAATTCTTTTTTTAAATTTCTCAATATTTCTTGGATACGCCTTATAAAAAGATTCAAAGGTATGAGGTCTGATACTCAACAAGACCTTATGACCTCTCCATTAATACCTATAATGTGCGACTTTTGCCTCACCCTGTACATGAAATGACGATGACACAACTCTGTAGATGTAACATGGCGTATCTTTGCTGTAAAGGTCTGAACTGGTGGAACTAGAGAAATAATTTCAACTGAATATTTACCATGGAAACAATGATAAAGTTGGGATATGTTTGTGCACATTGCTGCAAAGTAGAAAATTTAGCAAATTTTTCAAGACAGCATAAAAGACATTGAACTCTATCAAGGCTGGAAAGTGAAAATTAAGCAACACAGACATAAAAGCAATACTGGTCTAATCTGACTCTTGTAAAGATTAAGCATAGCTGAAGCCAAGTACTTTCTAAAGCAAGACCATTCGTTCATGCATGAAATACTGTTGACATATATGGTCTGGTGCCCCCATCTCGAGGTTCTCGACAAAATCCAAAGACGAATATCGGCCTTGACCTGATTTCTCGACTCCAGTCAATTTTTCACCGACGTAATGTAGCTTCCCTCAGCCAATTTTTCCCCTAAATAACGTGGCTCCCCTCTGTCTTTTCTATAAATATTTTCTTGAAATCTACTCTAACGAGCTACTTTCACTGGTGTATCGAGTGCATGAATTTAAGCGTGCTACTAGGTTCGCATCTCGGTCCCACCCTTTTACTGTCGAAAGTGTTAAATGTAATTGTCGCCCCTACTCCTAAAGCTTCTTTTCTCGCACTTCCCAACAGTTGAACCCCCTACCTCTTACTTGCTTCCCTGATAACTATAATCTTCAAAAATTTAAATGTAATGCCAATCGACATCTTATGTTGCCTTGATATCCGTTCTTCTTTTTGTTCTTCTTCGTTCTTCTTATTATCCTTTCCTGAACCACCTCTATACCAAGACTTTTCCCTTACTTACACATCCTGTAGGGTCTTGCGTACTAGTGGGTCTCCCGACTTGCTTAGGGTGAAATGCTTAATACATACACACACACACACACACACACACACACACACACACACACACACACACATATATATATATATATATATATATATATATATATATATATATATATATATATATATATAATAAAAAGGCTTAAACACTAATATTCCATGGTCATAATTTATTCAATTGGAATCGTAAATACGATCCAATTCATCCGACCTACAAATTCAAAAAGAAAACAGAAAAAACAACTCCGGAAATAAAAATAGAATTTAGAGAGAGTGTAAGTATGGGAGTGTGGGACGAATGTTAGAACTAAAGAGAGGGGTAACAGACGAGAGATGGTGGGAGATTAAACCTTAACAGAGAGAAGTTTTAAAGAGGTGAGTGGAAGAGGTTTAAGTGAGAGAAACATGAACTTTGTCGGATGTCTAATATATTAAAGATACATTTCGTGGTGACATACACACACCATAGACAAACTAATGTTAAAGATCAGAATAAGAGGGAGGGACAGGAAAGGAAAGAAGAAGGGATGGGGGAGAGAGATGGGGCGGGGAAAACTAAAACTGAAAGGCGTTTACTAAAAGGGCCGCTGTGTAATTAAGAAAATTTGACAAAATTAATATCGACTACAGGTTACAAATCAAATATAAACATATAAAAAATAAATATAACGATTATCTAATCTAGCAAGTACGTATATTTTTCTGTTCAAAAACACATGCGTATACACATACACAATAACATATACACGTACATACATACATATAGGCGTGTACCCACATACACACATATATATATACCCATGTAGACACACACACAGACATATATATATATATATATATATATATATATATATATATATATATATATATATATATATATATCAGAAGTATATAAAATTTCTGGAGAATTAGACCGTTGGTGATTTATACCAAAATATCATATACGATGCTACTCACAATAAATTGCGTCAATGCCCAAACTATATTCGGTTCATTCATCTCTATCTAATTCCTTGAAAATGTGTCTAGTTTGTCTTAAGTAAGCATTAATTTAATCAGTGGAAGACGAATCGCCATAGTTGTCCTGCGATATAATAAACTGAAAGGCTATTGTGTATTACAAAGCGGTAAAACGTGAGTATGTCTTTTTGTCAGCAAGAGAAAAATCCGAGGTTTAACCTACGAATTGTTGACATTAAGCTTACGACCAGATCACGTTGAAACAACGATTCTCGTACAACCAACGAAGTAAAGCAATGACGAAGCTGGTCAGTACCGAGATCGGTGATCGCCTTTGTGCTTGGTGTAATGATAACGGCGCGGAATTGGAAATCGGAGAGCTGAGTTCCAATTTAAATCGGGTTTATTATATCTATTACAGGGTAAATAACATTCGAAAAGTTATGAATCCGCCTCTCCCCCAGGTATGGGCTAATTAGTAGATCTTACATCAGTAAAATCCTTATTATTTCCAAAATATTTTTACAATGTAAATATATTTTCCAGCTTTAAATAACCTGCTATTGATATGCCGTAAAAAATAGCAAATCAACCAATCAATGAAGCCATCAGAATCAAGAAAACACAAAAATCTAATTATTTGGGTGGTATCCTAAGAAACGACGGTAATATGTTACGCAGAAACCAAACCGCTCGTAGTAATAGTTGAGGTTGCCATCGAAAAGATAAACCAAACATTATAAGAAAAATAATTAGTTACAATAAAAAATGGCCTCAAGTGCTATTCAATACCTATTATTTTGTATGGCAGGGAATACTGGACAATTTCTTTAAAATGAAGAGGAGATACAAGGTAACCGAAATGTGGTTCTACAGATGCAGATAAACTGAAAAATGTGATTCATTCATTGATGATACTGAGAAGTGTACAACTGTGAGCCTGTCTGCGCTTGATATTGCGTTAGAAAGATCATTGGAAAGATGAATACATAGAGATGTGTTCCATTGAAGAATTGTGCAGTCTCTCAGATATCACAGACGAGAATGTAAGTTTCACATATCGAAGAAGGGGCTCTGAGCGGCCGAACAATAGACGGACTGTCACTAACAAACTATTACAGGGAAATAAAATGCGACATTAAATAAGAAAAGTCTCGTGTTTTGGGGGTATATGTATATGCGTGTGTGTAAATGAAAAATAAAACTTGGCCATGAAATATATGTCACTGTTTTTCAGCTGACTTCACAATCCGACGCAAGAAAATATCGTCTAAATAAAAGTCTTCGAGAATGAAACGAAGTGGATAAGAATCGCCAAAGAAACTCTTGTTCCGTCAACGTACTGCTTCAAATCCAAAAATTTCATCCACCTTATTCGAAAACATTTGTACCAAGCAGATCGGCGAGCGCATAAATTTTTTTCAAATTTGCACTGATACACATTTGAAAATGTACGAGGAAACAGTTTCTAATACATGAGATACTGCTACTTTCTAATACTGCTACGGATACCCTAATGCTTCGGAAAGCATGTCAGTTAGTATATGAAGGGGATGAATAAATTTGCATAATAAAATCCTTTACCACCAAATACGTTATTGCACATATTACTAATAAATAACAATTTTATAAGCTGGAATTTAGATTGTATATAATATACA
>OZ010590.1:73443431-73448431 GCA_963932145.1 Acanthosepion lycidas
ATAGTGCTGCTTTAGATCAAGAGGCTGGCTGCAGGAAGACCCTATGTCTAGCAACAGGATTCTGCACCATGCCACATAAGCAAGAGAAACCAGTCATCGCTGTCAGACAATTTCTGCAACCACATCGCCTCTTACAACTAGCCACCTAACTCACCGAAACTGCAACCCCCTTAATTATTATATGTGGGGCAAAGATGAGCCAGAGACGGAAAAAACTGCTTGTAGCACCAAAGATGAACTGAAGGCTAGTATTATGGCAGTATTCACAAATTTAAACCGCCTAGAAGAGTTGCAGAAGATTCCGAAATCGTTCGGAGGCCATGGTTGAAGACAACGGCGATTTTATTGAATAAATTTATTCTTCGGCATTTCAAGATTTTTTTGTGTAATTTTGGTACATATATATGTTAAAATAAGATGTCAGCGTTATTTTTATTTTTGTATAATTTAGACGACATTTTCTGTAATTTAGACGTCATCCATTGTACCATATATATATATATTCAAAAATATATAGTTAAATATAACAGACAATGGAGGGCTATTATGTTTGATCATGAGCTGTTCTAAACTTCGTGTAACTGCTTTAATTTCAGAAGAAAATTGACAAAAATTGTCTAACATTTGGATATTTTTTATTATGCTTTTCCTTGAACTAAGCTTTCAGATAACATACTTTCAAAGTGGTTTTATGTACATTTAAACAAATATATTCACTATCAAAAATGATATCCTGTTATGTTGACATGAAAGATTGCTATGCGACGATAATATTCGCAAAATAGGTCACGTGATCCGAAAGCATAATAAAAAATATCCAAATGTTTGACAATTTTTGTTTTTATTTTCTTCTGAAATTAAAGCAACTATAGGAAGTTTAGAATGGCTCATGATCAAACATAATAGACATTCGTTAAATATATTTAACAATATATGTTTGAATAATAATCTGCTAACCCAATACATTATTAAGCTCTTGAAAAATATATTTCAATTGAGCACCATTGAGAGATTCTATAAGCAACAGCCACCTGCACTAATGCAAAGCTCTTCGGTAAAATGAATTCGAAGCCTATGACTGATTGACGTTTGTTTACATTCGTAAAAACAATACGCTAGAATTAGCTGTTTTGCACTGCTGAATGATGATATCTCAGTGGTAGAAACTCTGATTGACAAATCGGTTGGGTTTCGGCCCTGGCTTGAAGAATTCGCAAGTCTAGTTGAACTGAGGAGTTGTGATACAGCCAAACAGTACTGTCTGCGAATGCGGTATCTTATCAAGTAATGGTGTTGATTGCGAAATAAATTGTTTTTTTCTTTTTTTTTTTTTTTTTTTTTTTTTTGAAAATTCAAAACCAAATAAATAGGGGAAACATTGACGACCAATCAGAATACAAGTATATGAAAATTCAAAAAACGTGACAGTATATTCTAAATACAAACCATTAGTGTATTAAAGTTAATGTTAGGTTAAACTAGAAATCAATATGAATTTCAAGGTAAAATTAATGTTTAAAAATTACAATTTTCAAATTCTAAATTTAATCGAGCATTAGGTTAAAAAATATTATAAAGTTATTCAAAAATAGAATGGAGGGAAAATTATATACAGCCTTGGCCAAAATTATGGAGCACCAATGAAAAATCGAAATTATGATTCAAACTTATATATTTAATGGTTAAGAATAGTGGAGTAAACATTAATAACAACAATCAATATTTGGTATGTCCTCCTTTTGCCTTTATAACAGCTTTTATTCGTTTTTGCATATTATTGACTAAGTTGTTTCAGGTGGTAGGATCTATTTTCTGCCAATCTTCATGAAGTTTGGCCTCTAATTCTTTTTTTGATGAACATTTGTGCATTCTCACTCTTTTCCCTAAATGGGACCACAAAGTTTCAATGGGATTGAGGTCTGGGGATTGAGGGGGCCACTTCATCACTGTAATCCCTTTTTTCTGAAACCAACCGATTGAAACTTTTGACGTATGACATGGAGCATTGTCTTGTTGGAAGATTATATCACTTGGAATATTATTATTAAATATTTTAGTCAAAGAGGTTCGGTAAACCTGGTCCAGCATGTTAGTATAAATTGTGGAGTTCATTCTGCCCTGACATGTGTACAACATTCCAGTGCTTGAAGAAGCCATGCAGCCCCAAACCATTACGCTTCTTCCTCCAAATTTTACAGTTGGAACCACACAATCAGGATGAAATGTCTCTCCTTCCGAACGACGAACATAAACCGCTCCAGGGGTGCCAAAAATCTGATGAAAAAAAAAAGAATTTGTTACAATTTTGAATAAATGTTATGGATGTGTATTCACATAAAAATTTCAATTATTACATCCAAAGTTTAGGAAATAGAAGCTGCTAACTTACCTCAAAGTTACTTTCGTCAGACCATACAATTTTGCCCCAATCATCAGGTGTCCAATTTTCATGGTTTATTGCAAATTCCAGTCATTTTTTCTTGTTGGCCTGAGACAAGTATGGCTTCTTGCTGGCTTTGCATCCTTTTAATCCCACTTCTAATAACTTTCTTCTCACTGTTCGAGCTGATATGTTTTTGTTTGCATCCTCCCTAAGTTCAGCAGCAAGCTCTGAAGAACTTTTCCTCCTATCTGCAAGGGATGCTCTTTTCAAAGATCTGTCTTCCCTGGCGGTTGTAGACCTTTTACAGCCTTGTCCTTTTCTGTTTTTCAAAGACTTTGTTTCCTTGTACCTTTTAATCGTTGTTTAAACCCCATTCCTTGAACATTCCATCTTCCTGGCAATTTATACCTGAGAATATCCTTCACCAGATAAAGCAACAATTTGTGCCCTTTTAATCTCTGAAAGCTGCTTCTTTGGAGGCATTTTCAATTAAATATACACTGGTAGGAACCAAATATTACCCGAAAATTACGAAACAACCTTTAGTATGACAATAAATCATTTTGAATATTGGAATGAATTTAGTACGAAACTCAGCTAAAGCTCTTGAGAGAGGCTTTAAAGCAAAAAAAATAATACAATCTACTGTTAACTATTTTACATTTGCTCTCAATTGTTCACTGTACCATACTCAACCTTGAAATACGTAGGTCTAAATTATTATCTCAAATTTTTATAGGTGCTCCATAATTTTGGCTATGGATGTATATATATATTATTAGTGTTCTTAGCTAAATAGCTAGTTATTATTTGCTCTACATTGCATTGAGCACTTTTTTGAAAATAATGTTTTTGGTTATCAGAATATTATTCCTTCTATACCAACCCTGTATTCGTATATATATATATATATATATATATATATATATATATATATATATATATATATATATATATATATATGTATGTGTGTGTGTGTGTGTGTGTGTGTGTGTGGACAAATGAATGAATTACTTAAGGTTTATATTTTATTTTAGTTTTAATTTTCAAATTAATATTTCCAATGGTGCAAAATAATTTGCTGTATTTCAAAACGAATTTAAACTGATTAGTATTATTTACAAATCTCTCAAAACAACTTAATTCTTTTTCGGGTTAATATTTCCATGAACTTTTCAAGACGAATAATGCTCTCACTCTTCCAACCAACTTTTTCTATAAATTTGATGTTAATTCTGTGTCACTTTCAAAAGGATTGTTTTTAGACGAGTCAAAACTTCAATTATTACCTTGAATTACAAATTTACTCTCCTGCGGACAAATATGAAAATATTTGCATAGTTTTCACGAATTTTCTCAATGCCACTCCAATATAAACTTGGAGGAAGCAGAAAATACGAAGAAAGAAAAAAAAAATTAGCCAGTCTAATTTTTATTTTTATAGATATTTTTACTATAATTTTAAAAATTATTTTAAATGTTATTAACAGAAATTTATTTCAAGATGGATTACACTATATTAGCCAGGACATAAATGCTGTAACGAAGAAATTACTTCACTTTCAAGTTTTCGGCTTTAAAACATTACTCTTTTTAATCATTGCCGTTAAAGTTCTTCTCATATAAACGACTAATACATTGACAACAAAGTTTTGCAAATGATACGTCTTATGTTTAAAAACCATTTATTTAATTCGCAGTGACTAAATGATGTAATGAATATGCATACACCTGGGTTCCCCTCACAGTAATATGATTGGCTGGTGTCAGCCATAAATACAGACTGATGTGGAGGTACAAGACGACGCCTATTGGATACGCCTCTTGTCGACGCCTATTGCCTACGCCTGTCGCATACCACTACGACGAGGACCACAGTCAATTACGGTTACTTGCTAGATTGTCCTACTCGATTACAGTAATCCAAAACCACTTTGCTACTTCGAACAAATGTATCCCTTTTCGGGACATATCACTAAACAATCCATTTGCTGGGATACACTTACAATCTATTTTGTAAATTCCTGCATAATTTTATTGCGTTGAATAAACCCTTGAATAATTTTAAAGAAGGTGTGATAAAGTTTAGATACCATAATTTCGATTTATAAACGTTATTTATTTGGTAGTTAATTACTAAGTGCTATTATTTATGAAGATTTTTTTCTTTTATTATTTACGAAACACGTCTCTTGGATTTAAATTATTTTCACTCATTTGCACATATAAATTCTTATATCTTATATTTCTCTTATCTATCTATCTATCTATCTATCTATCTATCTATCTATCTATATATATATATATATATATATATATATATATATATATATATAGGTAACTATACTCGTTTCGAAAAACCCTCGAATTTTTGATTTGCCAATAATCAAATCAATCCCGAGGGAAAAAAGGTTTTAAAAAAAGAAAGAGCTAGAAACATGAAAGTCTGTCGAAAAAAAATCGCACAGATACAGGTTTAAAGCCCAAAGAAAAAAAAAACCGACACAAGTAAAGAACTAACTAACCAACCAAAGAGCTCAATACAACCGTAGAACAGAACTAGATAAACCTAGTGAGCCAGACAAACCTACCCAGGTTTCACCTAAGCGGATCGTCA
>OZ010590.1:73453431-73480931 GCA_963932145.1 Acanthosepion lycidas
GCCTTTACCGTGACAGTATTTGTAGAAAAGACACAGGGGGGGCGACAGCACGTCTGTGAGAAAGCGATTGTAAACGAGATGCCAGATCAGGGCCAACCACATTACATGTTCGTTTCTGGATTTTGTCGAGGGCCCTAAGACAAACAGCGGGGTCTCCGGACTATATATGACAGCAATATTCCATGCAAGTGCGGATGATTGATTTATAGATTTGAAGGATGGACTCGGACGAGAAAAACTTTCTGGTACGACCCAGAGAACCTACTTTCCTTGTAGATGATTTTTTTTTAAGCATTGCGCCCCGAGCAAGGCGTGAAGCCACTAGGATGCAGGGGGCTGCAGAAGATTTGAAGCGAGAGCAGATAGGAGTGATAGAAGAAAGGATGAGGAGAAGGATAGTGGGTAGATCAAGGTAACTGGAGATGTCGATTGACATTACATTTGAATAGTTGGAGATTATAGCTCTCAGGGAAACAGTAATTGGGAAGGGTGTTCCAGAGGCGAGAGTTGCGAGGTATGAAGCTATTGGAGACGGCTACATTTAGTAGTTTCTACATTGTAAGAGTGAGAGCGGGATGCCAGCCTCGTAGGGCGCTTGAATTCATGGAGTCTGGGAACAAGTGAAAGCAGCTCAGCGGAGCAATTACCATGAAAGTATTTGTAGAAAAGACAGAGAGAGGCGACGGCGCGTCTGTGAGTGAGTGACTATAGACGAGATGTCAGATCAGGGCCAATTATATTACATATCCGTCTCTGGATCTTGTCAAGAACTCCGAGGTAAACAGAAGGTGCACCAAACCATATATGGCAGCAATACTCCATGCAAGGGCTAATGGTTGATTTGTATATTTGAAGTATCGATTCCGGGAAGAAAAATTTCCTGGAGCGGCACAGGGAGCCAACTTTCCTCGCAGTGGACGAAGCAATTGATTTTTTCCATCTTAGGTCAGCAGTCAACGTGAGACCGAGCAGACGCAGAGAGTTGCTCTCAAGAATTTGACTATCAGACATTCTAATAGGGACCAGGGAAGGATCTCTATGGTGATTAATAGAGAGTAGTTTAGTTTTTGAGGCGTTAAAGTTGACCAGCCAGTTGTTGCCCCAGTTAACAACCGATTGGAGGTCCATTTCAAGACGAGCGGCCAGGTTAGTTATGAAGCTATTGATTCAATGTAAATATTCCATCTGAGGTCAGCGAACAGTATGAGATACAAACAGTCGCAAAGAGATGTTCTCGTGGAGTTGAGAATTAGACATTCTTATGGCAGGCAGGGAGTGTTAGTGGGTAATAGAGAGCAGTTTTGATTTTGAAGGATTAAAGTTAACCAGCCATTTCCTGCCTCAGTCAAAAACCCATTGGAGATGATTTTCGAGACCAACGGCCAGATTAGTTTTGTCAGTGATACCAGAATTTCCTATTTAGGCTGGAGTAAATAGTAGTGTCGCTTGCATACATGCCTACTTGGAAATCGGGACAGCGGGAAGATCGTTAAAGAAAGATAAGGAACAATGTAGATCATTGCAGATTCCTCGTAGCCCATTTCTAAAAACATTTGTTTTATTTATAACTCAGTAGTAGTTCTTGTTATTATCGAATAAGCATACCAGTAGACTTGAATTTAAAATGTTTAAAGAAAAAACATTTCTACTCAAACATGTGTATTCGCTGAATATAATGTTTAAATGATTTGTTGTATATATATATATATATATATATATATATATATATATATATATATATATATATATATATATGTAGGGTCTATCATAAATACTTTTGCAAACTTTGGGCGCGAGTTCCTCACACCAAAACAATATAAACATATTTCTGCAAATCCTTCGTTTTTGAGTGATAATTTTTTTAGGAAAGTTTACGGTAGATGGCACAATGTTGCTATGTAGACTAGGTTACATTTGTCATTCGTATATATTTGTGGCTAGTCTTTCTTTAAGGTTTAATGTGTGTAGTAGTGAGTTAACTGAGAAGTCTTCTGTTTAACAATGGCAGGATATTACTCTCGTGAGCAGGCAGATATAATTTTTTAAAGGGTAATGGACTCGAGACAGCACGGCTGTATCAGATTGAGTTTCCGAAGGCAACCGAGTCAGCCATCTTTTGCTGCTGTTTATTGTCGCGTGGCTGAGAGGATCAGTGGCACCACAAACTATGTTAATAAGTATTTTTGGATTGTGTCTTGGATTGTAAATTTAATAGCGTCAACCGTAAATTTTAAACGTAATGACTCAAAAACCAAGGATTCGCAGACATGTTTTGGTGTGCGCAATATGGAATGTGCTTTCCCAGTTTTGAAATTACTTGAAGAAGTCTACGATCTATAGAATTTGTTAATTGTAGGATGTCATTTGCTGTAATGCCGCGAGATATGTCAAGAATTGCTTCTTACAACTCAGCGTTGCTCCTGAATTGTCGTCCGTTGGCGTACAGTCTTCGCTTCATGATACTCTAAAGGTTTTCGATTGGGTTCAAATCCGGAGAATTTGCTGGCCACTCCCTTTTTTGAGGTTCATCGAAGCCTAACTGTTTCAAATATTCAGTAGTCTTGTGAGCAGCATGTGAGCGAACATTATCTTGCATAAAAACAATGGCCCTTCTGAAGGCAACTTTTTGCCTTTTCATCCACGGTTCAAAATGCTCCTTCATAAACGCTATGTATGCATCAGCAGTCATTTTGACGCCATCAGGTACTCTCCATGGGCCCACTAATTTTTTTCCAATAATATTATCCCAGATCATTATGCCTCCATCGCCTTGTTGGCGTCTCAAACGCTGATGGCGATTCTGTCCGTTCATTACCTAGTCTTTGCACTATCTATCTGGCCCATCAAGTGTTGCTCGAGTTTCGTCTGTGAACAAAACTTTCGAGAAGTCAATCTTCATATTCTCTTCGGCTCATTTCAATCGATTTTGAATGTGATTTCTCGTCATCGGAGGCTTCGATACATGTTTGACTGTTGTTGCTATTTCCCTCAGATACAGACACCGAGTACTTTCAGACACAGTAGGATCCCCATGGCGACTGAAAAGCTCTTGAATGGTAAGTTCAGGGTTCTTCGTGGTCTCTCGTTTAAGTCCTGACATGAGACGACGTGAAATAACCCTCGGCTTGCCTTTATCTGCCCTATTGCGTATTTGTGTAGGGTCGGCGGTGAACTTTTTCACTGTTTGATGACACCTCCCTATCATTTTAGAAATTTCTAAGATAGATTTATCTTTTGAGAGTTCTGAGTAGATAGTTTTCTTTTCAGCATCACTTAAACTGCTTTTACGGTCCATCTTTTCACTAAATTCTTACACTTTTCTAATAATTTGGTACGCTCAAATCACCGTACTGATAACAAATATGGCGTCAGTTTGTTTACATTTAAATTTCAGTGATTGCGCAGGTCAGTGTTGCCAACATTGTGTGAACATTTTGTGTGAATTGATTGGACGGTTTTTGAAATATTAGAAAATTAGTTATCTCGATAATAAATTGGCACGCAGTGTATATTGGTCCGTAAGTGTTTTTATGTATAAGTATGTAAGTGTGTATGTGTATTTTATTTCTCTTTGTATGTGTGTGTGATTTAATGTACAAATATTTGTGACTGTAGTTCAAATTTACACACATACATACAAGGAAAGATGAATAAATTGTGTGGCATGCTGCAGAGTCCTGTTGCCACATATAGGATCTTCCAGCAGATACCTTCTTGGGCCAGGACAGCACTACGACATTAAATGAACTTTGTCTAGGCGTCCGCGTTGAGTCTGAGGTACTGTGGGAAGATGAATAGAGGAATAATTCGCTATCGCTAGTAATCACTCTAAATACTTTCATAATCACCATTAGACTCATCCAACAATTTACGAATCCTCAGCACTGTCCTCAGATTGACACCGAAACATTTTTAAATGCTGGAGTCTCCAGGTGAATGCCAATCAGCACCGCATGCCGTTTCTTGTGGAGTAAATTGCGTCAGCTTTATCTCACAGATGGTGCACAGCTGATTTTACTGTATTGTGCAGTCGAAAAAAACTAAAAATAAACAACGCGCATGCGCGAAATTAAAAATCTAAAATAACGACAATTTAACCATCGTGCCTTGTTCATGTGTCTGTGTATGTGTGCTGAACGTCATATAGCTCTGAGATATTTCTAGCTGTTAAGATTTTTAATTTCTAATTTTTTAAGGAACTGGCAAAGTAATACGTACTAAAACATCTACGCACATCCGCTTAAATCTCTTATCTGTTCAAATAGATTTACTCTATTCAAAAAATAAAATTAACATTAACTCCCACTCTGAAATCAACACCTTCCCGTAGAAGCATCCATGAAAGATAGGAAGGTATGCATTAAAATATAATGCACTAAACACACAATCGAATATATGTGCACATCTTCAGTGGGACAGTGTTTGTACATGTGTTCGTTTATACGTGTTTGTGTGTAAGTGCTTGTACGTGCCCGCGCGCGAAAATAAACATAATTTGGTATTTGATGAACAAGAGAAGATAATTCTTAGTTTTGATAAATAAACACAAATCTATTGAGACTCCAAAATCCTCGGCCGAGGCAATGAAAAGCAATCGGGAATGCAAGCTTTTGATCATAGGCAAACCTTATCTAATTTGCCGCCATTGTCTACCGCTATCAAATGAGTTTACTTTCTCTTATTCTTTCTTTTTTAAGTTATTTCTTATATTTTTTATGACGCAGGAAGTTACGCGGTAGATAGATCAAGGGAGATAAGAACGAGGAAAATATTTCTGACTCCAGTTTTCTTTTCTAACCTAACCACATATTTCTTCAACGATTTATGTTTTTTAACGTTCATTTACTTCTACATTCCTTTCCTTCTATTCCTGTTCATATTTATTTAAATTCTTCCTGTCTCTTACCGCAAATCTATATCAGTCTATTCATATCTATCTCTCTATCTATCTATCTCTCCATCTATCTATCGATATATCTATCTATCTGTCTCAGTCTGTTCATATCTTTCTGTCTGTCTGTCTGTCTATCTATCTATCTCAGTCAGTTCATAAATCTCTGCCTGTCTACGTATCTATCTCTATTCGCATCTATCTCTCTGTCTCAGTCGATTAATAAGTTACTGTTTCCTATCTATTTATCTATCTCAGTCTGTTCATATCTATCTATCTATCTATCTATCTATCTATCTATCTATCTATCTATCTATCTAAGTCTGTTCATAACTGTTTGTCCGTTTGTCTATCTATTTATCTATTTCTGTTGGTTCATAAGTGTCTATCTATCTCTCTATCTCCCTCTCTCTCTCTCTCTCTCTCTCTCTCTATCTATCTATCTATCTGTCTGTCTGTCTGTCTGTCTGTTCATATCTATTTATTTATCTATCATTAATTTAGTGAAATAGAAAACGAAATATAAAAGAGGATTGTTTTAATATGGATTATATAAAACAAAAAGAGAAAACAACAGAAAAGATTTTCACGCAAATAAATCCAAAGAGGTATGCAATGTGATAGCTCCTGACCTGGCATTTCGACTCTAGTCACTTTCTCACAGACGGGATGTAACTTCCCTCTGTCTTTTCTACAAATATTTCCATAGTAACTGCTATTTTCACTTGGACCCCAACTGCATGAACCAGGTTAGCATCTCCGTTCCACCCTTTCACTGTCGAAACAGTTAAATGTAACAGCCTCTTCTACTCCAACAGTTTCTTCTCTCAGACTTCCCGACAGTGGAACTCCTTACTTGCTTCCCTGATAGCTATAATCTTCAAATATTAAAATGTAATGTCAATCGACATCTTCCAATGTCTTGATCTTGATCCCCGTCTTTCTCTTTATCTTTTCCTCAAACACTCTTCTTTTGTCTTACTTTCACTCTCTGTAAACCTATTGTGTACTAGTGGCACTTCCGCTTTGCTTGGGGTGAAATGCTTAAAAAAATATCGAAATTAGGCTTTCATATCTTAAAGACTGTAAATCCTGACTTTTATCCAGGAGCAAACATTGACCGTTAATGCCCCTAGGAAAGATTCAGACACTTATCTATCTATCTATCTATCTATCTATCTATCTATATATATATATATATATATATATATATATATATATATATATATATATAGGTAACTATACTCGTTTCGAAAAACCCTCGAATTTTTGATTTGCCAATAATCAAATCAATCCCGAGGGAAAAAAGGTTTTAAAAAAAGAAAGAGCTAGAAACATGAAAGTCTGTCGAAAAAAAATCGCACAGATACAGGTTTAAAGCCCAAAGAAAAAAAACCGACACAACTATCTAGCGTTCTGTGGGTTTATTTTATGATAGAGTTACTTAAATTACCCATTGACAATGAACTAATATTAAGCGCCTAGTCCTGGAATAATGGTTAGCAAGTTAATCTGGTTAAGGATTCGTGAGAACGCACCACCTTGATGTAGGCTTCTGTATTGAGTCTGAAGACCTCACCAACAAATTCGGGACCTCTTTTCTTATTATAATGCGCGAAATTAAAAATATATAATAGCGATAATTTACTCATTGCACCATATATATCAGCAGTCAATATATCACGAAACACCCTTGAGCGCTTAGCCTTGCAGCGGGTAGAATGGAGATCAACGTGTTTTAGTGGACTCAGCAATTTTCAATCTGCTTGTCTGAATCATCTTCAAGAAGCGAAAGCAAGATCTAAAAGGTCAGCCAATCTAACAGTGATCTCATTTCACAATCCTCACACTTGATCCATATGTGGTCTCCTTTGTAAATCACTAGCGGGTCTTAAATGCCACTTAAGATTATCACACAAACTTTCATAACTGAATCAATAAGCTGTCAGATCCTCATACGTCGAAACCGACGGGAGCGTCCATTATATATATATATATATATATATGTATGTATGTATATATATATATATATATATATATATATATATATATATATATATATATATATACTAAGGGATGGGTAACACTGATTGCATTAAACATGTATGCCTGTCAATTAATGATCAATCTCTCCTTCTCCCCCCTTCATATCTCTCTCTCTCTCTCTCTCTCTATATATATATATATATATATATATATATATATATATATATATATTTATATATATATATATATATATACTAATAGTAAAACTCGTTTCCTCAGATAGATCAACGAGTAGATATATCAAAACAAATCGTTACACGAGGAAAAAATTGGAAATAAAAAAGAACGAACAAAAAACATCCGAATAGCGCGAAATAAATCGTCCAGACTCTTAAGTCTTTAGCCCCCACCTCCCCGAAAAAAAAAACAAGCGAATAACAAGACTAAAACGTAGAGTGCTCAATACGCGAAGTAGAGCGGGAATAACTAAAATAAATCCTAAACAGGTTTTTTCCTAGGTACGTAAATACAAAAAGATAATTATTACATGCTTCGATATATATATATATATATATATATATATATATATATATATATATATATATATATATATATATATATAGTGATGTTCGATAAAAGTGACTCACCTGATTTTTTTTTACTAAATGTTCTCTTATCCGATGAAACGAAAGTTGAGCTAAATTCAAAGGATAAGCGATCTAAAATCCGAAGAAGAAGCTTTGAAAGCTCTTTGAATTTAGCAGTAAGTACTGTCAAGCATCCGTTCAGTATAATGTTCTGGGGATGCTTTTCATGGAACTGGTTTCTTAAAACCTATTGAAAAGACCCTCAGAAGCGAGCAGTACAAGAGAATTTTAGAGTCTTGTCTGCTCCCTTCTGCTGAAAGGGTGCAAATCGACCCCACCAAGCTCATTTTTATGCAGGATAATGATCCCTGTCACAAATCAAAATTGATGAAGGAATACTTTGATGAGAAGCAGGAGAGTATTATGACATGGCTGCCGCAATCACTTGACCTCAATCCCACAGAAAACTTATGAAACATTATAAAGTACAGGCTCTCGAGAAAACAGTTGAGCAACATGCTCCATAAGTTTTCCATGGGGTTCAGGTCAGGCACCCATGTCATAACACTCACCTGCTTCTCATCAAAGTATTCCTTCATCAATTTTGATTTGTGACAAGGAGCATTATCATACATAAAAATGAGCTTGGTGGGGTCGATTTGCACCCTTTCAGCAGAAGGGAGCGTTCATACTTAGTATTCCAGCTCAGCTAAACATCTAAAATTTGAATGCTCATTTCCACTCTCTTAATCTGAAAGAAATTATGTATTTTCTATATTCCTCCAAAATTACTTTTAGTGATCAGTTACTTTCATTTTTACTTTCATTTCTTTTGTTACAATTGTAAAGAATGGAATTAGTGGAGCATATTATGCATCGTGCAAATTGTGAGATAAGCATGAAATTTGGCATAATTGTCCCTGATAGGTCATTTTTTCAGAAAAAAGTGATAACCACGAAAAAATTTCAATATGGCAGCCTTTTTTCAAGATGGCCGCTAAACGGGCCTCTGTTTCATGGTTTTACTCAAAAACCATACTACAAATTGTGATATAAACTTGAAATTTTATAAAAGTTCTGTCATTGTGAAAACTCAATATGGCGGCCATTTTTTCAAGATGGCAGCCAGTGACTCATAGTGGCAGTTCATCGAGGAGGCAGAGTAGGGCAGTTAATTGATAAGTTTGAGTCGTGGCAGTTCATCCAGGAGACAACATTCAAAGTGAAATGTGAGGAGATATGAAGAGAGTGTATGTCGCTCACTACCAGGGCACACTGGTGACAGACACTGCTGTGGAACTCAGCATGGTGTTCAATGTCAGCTAAACATGGAGTTTAGTATCCCAAATTCTATCTAGTAAGCCCCTAATATATTAGATAGATGTACCTGAATGGACAGGTTGTGCCAACGCGGGAGAGCCGAGCCGAGCCAAGGATAACAGGGGCTTTTGAAGTTATCTGGATGGTGTACAGATCGCACGTGATTCAAATGGCATTGGATGAACGATCCGGCTACGTGTAGGGCAGTTGCGTGAACCTAGTTGTATCCCATAAATCAAAGTGAGAGAACGGTGGTAAAAGGATAAACCCTCGGCCGTTCCTGTCAAATGATGGATAAAGATTCCACATCGAAAACTGAAAAATGCAAAGAAACCCTCATTCCACCTCTTAGTTCATTCCAGAGGAAGCAAGATTATGCTGCATACAGTAATATTGCAAGAAATGTACCCTTGTTTTATGCCATCAATGATATGCCGATAGCACTTGACCCTTCAAAGCTTGATGAAGGTGAAGGTATAGAAACCACTCTGGTTCGAAATGGAGCTAAATATCATCAGAGTTGCCGATTTCTGTTCAACAACACCAAGTTAGAAAGAGAACAGCAAAGAAGAGCGGTCCCGAGCTCCTCCGGAGCAACAGATGAACCTCGAAGCAAGAAACGAATATCTGCAGATATTCCAAAAGTGGAATGTTTCTTCTGTGAAGAAGATGTTATTTCGAATCAGCAAGAGGGGATGACAGAGAGACTAAATGAACACCTCAATCAATGTGCCAGAACACTGAACGATGGAAAGCTCCTTCCAAAATTAAGTGGCGGAGACGTTGTTGCACTGGAGATTAAGTACCACCTTCGATGCCTCCAAAAGTCATACAATACTGAAAGAGCGTACCTCAATTCCCTAGAGAAAGCAGAGAGTATTGATTCAGGGGAGGATTTATACCCAATGGCCTTTTCAGAACTAGTTATCTACGTCATGGATAGCAAAATCACCAACACGGTAGCAGCACCGGTTTTAATTCGGCTTGCTGACCTAGCCTCACTCTACAAGCTTTGCTTGGAACAGCTTGGGGTTGATTCCCCGAATGTCTACTCTACCAGGTTGAAGGAACAGCTACTTGCTCGGATTCCAGAACTTGAAGCCCATAAGAAGAGACATGATGTACTCCCTGCCTTCAAAGCGGACATAGGACCAGTGCTCCATGAAGCTAGCCAGTATAGCAATGATCTCCATCTATCTAAGGCAGCAGATATCCTGAGAAAAGAAATGCTCCAGCACAAGACAAAATTCAGCAGCGAGCTCAAAGATGGCTTTGGTGAGGAGGCTATCCCATCTGCACTTCTTCAGTTCGTGTGCAGCATTGAACATGATGTTGATATAAAATCACATCTGACGCACGGAATAGCGAAGTCAGACTTAGCTATTGCTCAGCTTTTACAGTTCAACTGCTACTCAAAATGTAGAGAAGGATTGACAATCCAAATACATTCTAAAGACCGTGAGGCCCCTTTTGCTGTCTATGTTGGGTTGAAGGTGGACGTCAAGACACGAAAAAGAGAGTTGACAAATTCCATGAGCATGGACTAAGCATATCGTATGACAGGGTATTAGAGATATCCAGTAAGCTTGGTGAAACTGTGATAAAACAGTATGTCGAAGAAGATGTTACGTGCCCACCAGTGCTGCGAAAAGGGCTGTTCACTACGGCCGCTGTCGACAAAATTGATCACAATCCCACGGCCACCACAGCTAGCACGTCATTCCATGGTACAAGTATTTCCATGTTCCAGCACCCAAGTAAGGCAAATAGAGGACAACAGCGGGTTTCACCGGAAATAACAGACAGTAGGACAAGAAAGGTTCCTGAGCTTCCAGAGCATTATACAAACATCGTGGCAGCCTACTTCAAGAAGAACCCAACCCCAGCCTCAGTAGATGAAGTATCACTGCCTGTCCCCAGTCTCTTCCAAAGGAACATAAGAGTCGAATACGAATGGTTGGAAAAAGTTCAAGGTACCACCGAACTAGATGATGAATCCAATGCAACATGGTCAGCTCATCATGCGAGCCAGAAACGGACTAGCGAATGTGAAACCAGCATCACTTCCTTGCTACCTCTTCTCCGAGATCAAGCTCACAATAAAGCATGCCATGAATAAAGTAAGGGAAGCTGTAGCAAACTCCCCTCCTGGCAGCTGATCGACCTCTCTATGCCATGGCAAAAGAAATACAGTGGTACTGGCCAGAGGAATATGGAGAAGACACGTTTGTGATCATGTTTGGTAGGCTGCACATTGAGATGACAGCACTGAAGTCTATTGGGTCGATGCTAGCGATGGACAAGTGAACATGTTGAAGCTGATGTAGCCTCTTCCGGAACTGCAGATTCATTCCTGTCGGCAACCAATGTCACTAAAACACGTCAAGCACATCAGGTCACAGCATGCAGTTTAGTTCAGCTCCTGAAGAAAGTCTACATTTCGTACCTTGCCGAACATTCTGATGGCGATGAGGAGGAAAATGCTCTTCCAAGTTCCAGCCATCCTGATACCAAGATAGACGAATTGGCTCCTTCCACACATGAAGAGGCAGATACCCGGTTATTTTTGCATGCCTGAAATGCGGCTAATGATGGACACAAGTCTCTCATGATTGAAGCTAATGCCACGGACATTGTAGTCATAGGCTTAAGCCTGATGTCTTCTTTCACTGCAATGGGCATGGAGAAAATGTGGATCGCCTATGGCAATGGGGGAAGCACACTCGATGGATCCCAATACAAGACCTTGCATCTTCTTTGGAACCAGAAAAAACCGAAGGGATACTATTCTTCCATGCGTTTTCCGGATGTGATGTGGTATCTGGATTCAAAGTCAAAGGGGAAAAAAGCATGGCAGACATGGAATGTTTACAACGATAACTCGGCTACATTTGCGAAACTCAGTCACTGTCCTCCTGAAATTAATAAGTCTGATCTGCAAGTTCTAGAGGGATTTGTTGTTCTGATGTACGACCGGTCAAGTGCTGCTACTACAGTAGATGAAACAAAGTTAGATCTCTTTGCCAGGAAGCAGAGGTCATACGAATTAATCCCGCCAACACAAGGAACGCTAAACGAACATGCCAAACGTGCTGCCTTCCAAGCAGGACATATCTGGGGGCAGTCCGTCGTTCGTGATCCAGAGCTTCCATGTCCTTCCAAGTGGGAATGGTTGAAAGACGGTAACAAATGGAAAGTTGCCTGGACTTCCTTGAAACCAATTTCTTAAAGCTGTCGTGAATTGACAAAGTGCGAATGTAAGATAAAATGTGGTGTAGGACGATGCAAGTGCTCAAAGGTTGGAACAGGCTGTACTCCGCTTTGCAGTTGCCCTTTAGTAAACAACAACGAATGAACTTCGGACTGAACTTTTGTCGCCAGTTCTTGGAAGGTTAGACTATTGAAATTCAAATGCAGAGAGTTGTAAGAATATATATTACCTGTAGATATTTTCCCAGATATGAACAATTTCCATGCTGGGTATTAGCACAGAAAGTAATTTTGACGTTGAATTGGACATTTCATCAGGATTGTAAATGTCGACTTTAAACCATTTCCTGTAATTGTCCACCCTAGGGTATGGGCGTTATATCATGCCAAATCAATTGAAATAGTGCAATCATTGAGTTCTCTCACTCAGATTTAGAACTGATACGGCAATAAATAAAAAATATTTCATCAAATTCAACTAATTTAATGATTTCAGACCAAAATCATAAAACAGAGGCCCGTTTGGCAGCCATCTTGAAAAAGTAGCCACCATATTTTTTACTTTTTTTGTGGCTAGCACTTTCACCTGAATGTGTTGCCTACAAGGAACACTCATGACAAATTTCATGTTTATATCACAATTTGCACTATAGTTTTAGTGCAAAACCATAAAACAGAGGCCCGTTTGGCAGCCAACTTGAAAAATGGCTGCCATGTTGAATTTTTTTCGTGTCTAGCACTTTTTTCTGAATAAGTGACCTATCAGGAACACTCATGCCAAATTTCATGCTTATCTCACAATTTGCACGATTCTACCCAAAATTTACATTTTCCTGCTCCACTAAATGTACAGAGTTATAGTTCTTACTGAACCAATGAATCAATCATGGCTGATCATGTATGAATGAAAAAGTGTTGTCATAAGCATTCGTATATTTTCCCCACTCTTGTTCTGTTTTTCACTCTCTTCCACCTCCTTCATTTCCTGCTTTCTTCTCGCATGCACACCCTCTTTATATTTTCCTGTTTCCTTCGCTATGTTTGCACCTCCCTCATTTGTCTTAAGACTTTCTCTTTATATCGAACTTCTCTTTCCTCCTTTCCTCTCTCACTCATATTTTCTGTTTCTTTCTCTTTCTATCTCTTATTTATTTCCTTCAAAATCACTCTTCCAGTTTTGTCCCTCATTTCTCTCCCAACTTCTCTCTCTCTCTCTCTCTTTCTGCCATATCTGCTCTCCAAACTCACCTGTCATTCTCTGACGCACATTTCCTTTCTCTTTTTCGCCCTGTTTCGCTTAAACTTCCCACTTTCTCCTCCTCTCTGTTTTATTGCTTCTTTTTATCTTTCTCCCTAAATTCACGTTTCAGTCTCTCATTATTTATACTCAGGCTTCTTTTCTTTGGCACTTGTCACCTCATAAAAATAAACTTTTATTAAAATCATGATTATTTCACCAATGGAAACTTTTTTTTTCAAAATTTTGGACAATGGCAAACACAGAAGGAAAGATAAAGTACCTCCTAGATAAGGTAGTGTGAAGCAAGGACTAATCAATTGTAGCAAAACAGAATATAAACTTTTTCGCAAGAGAAAATACCCACGGTACTAACTAAAATAATTTCAACATCATGGAGGTAGAGAAATTTAAATTTCTGGAATGATTTTAACAGAGGATGGAAAAAGGGATACATTTGAAAATCTCAGCAAAGAACTCATAAACAATAAATCATTTCACTTTTGGTCTCCTTTATGTCTTAGTGGCTTTATCACCATGCTTGTCGGTAAAAGATTTTCAAAAAAATAATATCTGATTATCTTTTTCCCACAAGACTCCCTTGCAATGTAACTTACCATATTTCAGCACTAGTTCGATTATAACTCTTCGAAATATGTTGATAATCTTTTTTCTGATACACCTGCCCCTGTTCAATGTTTTTTGTGACCTCTGCTATTTTATCTTTTCCTGTTATACGAATGACGAAAAGCAAACATCCGTTCCTTATCATTTCCTCCAATTTCTAGGATCGTTTTGTGCTTTATGACATTTAAGCATATCTCTACACTTCTGCGAGTCCCAATCACACGTAACGCATACATTTATTATTCATCTTTCTCCCTTTATCTGTCCTTTTCTTTCTAGCTTTTGTTATATGGCTCCTGCTTTTTTTTTTTTTTTTCTAATTTTCTCTACCTTTTTTCTGTCGCTTTTTGAGTCTTATTCTTTCTCTGTCTGTCTCTCTTTATCTTTCTGTCTCTCTTTCTCACACTTTCTCTTTTTAACTCTCTTTGATTCGCACATTCGCACAATTTCTTTCATCTCTCACTTTCTTTATCGTTTACAATATTTTTCTTTCTATATTTTTCTTTCGATATTTGTCTATATTTCTGAGATGAGCTATTGTAATTATTTTCGGGCTGTTGTCCTCATCATTATTAGCTTTACGCTTCGGCCTTCTTCACGTGGTTGGGATTTTGAACTGAAGCCTTTATTTCGTCCCTCAGGAAAGATTGTTCTAGTTCCACATGTCATGCCTCTTCCGGATGTCTCAGTTATCTTTCTCTCTTACATTATATATATATATATATATATATATATATATATATATATATATATATATATATATATACATACATATATATATATATATATATATATATATATATATATATATATATATATATATATAATTAATAGAAATCTTATAAGCATAAGAAACTATACTCGCTCGGAAAACATTCGGTGTCTTAATTTACAAATAAAAAAGCCAATACCAAAGGGAAAAAAGATATATAAAAAAGAAAGAACCAGAACATGTACCTAACCGAAAATAATCGTCCAGCATACGAGTTCAAGGCACAAAGGAAAAAAACCCGATGCGAGTATCCAAAACAACTAAATAAAGTGCTCAATACAATGAGTAGAGCTGACCTAGTTAAATCTAGAGAGCCAGACACACCTAGTAGGTTTTGTCTGGCTCTCTAGATTTAACCATATATATATATATATATATATATATATATATATATATATATATATATATATATATATATATGAGTGTGTGTTCTCTTTAAGATTCTTTTGAAATATATCCATGAAAAGAACATTTGAAATAAGAGTGGGATGATTTTAGAGGATGAGGATGCGATGGACGAAGCAAAAAGGAAATTTTAACGAGAATAAAAACAAGAAGAGGTCTTATTCTTACAAAGGAAAAAAAAACTGCTGAAAATTCTGTGTCATAAGAAAAAGATCATGGAAAATATAATACTCACAAGACATAATGAAGAAAAGAAGGGAAAGAGAAACATCGTACACTATTTACATTATTCGGACTATTGTCCTCATCTTTGTTGCTATATTTATCACAGAGTTTCGACCGTTGTACGCTCCGGCCTTCTTCAGGTGGTTGGAATGTCCGTTTTCCCCCCATGCGTGGTCGGCCAAGCCTGATTTTTCCATTTTCCACTCGTCCTTTTTGGTGCTCTTGAAGACTTACGTTAAGGAATTGATAACTGACATCCATTAGACATGGCACATGGAACTAGAATAGTCTACTCCACTGAGCGAAATAAAAAGTTCAGTTCGACATTCCAACCACCTGAAGAAGGCCGGAGCGTACAACGGTCGAAACGTTGTAATAAATATGACGACAAACAATAGTCCGAATAATGTGAATAGTGTACATAATACCTCATATCAGAAATATAGACAGATACTGAGAAACAGTGTGTAACCTAGACTAAAGTGTTTGTGTAAATAGATGGCTGAACAGGAACTGGGATCGTTAGCAAAGAGACAAGCATTATATAAAGATACGAACCGTATGAATCCGTGGAAATCCATGATTGTCTACGCCGTGAATGTCGTACAATAATAATCCATATTTCTCTGTCAATGTGCACGGTGGCTGCGACAATAGCTAGATGTAATGCCTGAATCGTATATTCAAGTTAGGACAAATTTCGGAGACAGTTTTTCAAAGAAGGGATCTTGGCATTTCAAAATAGACTTGCCATCTTCAATACTTTGTTCTTTTTCTAATTACGCCATATCTAGATAAGATTTTCTTTTTCCCTCTTTCAATACTAAAACTCTTTTTTGACATTCACAAATGACCTCACACAAATAAAATGCGTGAACTTATGGCGAGTGAAGTTTACTACTTCAATTATTTGCATCCTCCCAGGTTTCGTATTATTGTGAATACACATATAAAAAAATAGAAATACGCATGAGTGTGTCAAAGTGTTTCTGTATAAGTAAATATTAATATCAACTTGGGGATCAGGTTGATTTACAATCAATAAATCTTCCTATTGAGTGAGTTTAAAACAAAACAAACGTACATGTCTAGGGAAGCTCGAACGGACGGAGTTCAATACTCTTATGCAACACTTTAGCCACCATACAACTGTAAGCTTATATTTTCTTTCTTTTATTTTTTCTTTCTTTCTTTCTTTCTTTCTTTCTTTCTTTCTTTTTTTTTTAGTCTGGTCATATGTATGTATGTATGTATGTATGTATCTATCTATCTATCTATCTATCTATCTATCTATCGTTTTTTTTTTGTTCTTTCATTTTTATACATTTATTCCCATTCTTCATATCTATCTATATATGTATCTATCTATCTATCTATCTATCTATCTATCTATCTATCTATCTATCTATCTATCTTTCTCGGTCTGTTTATATCTGCATTTCTATCAATCCCAGTATATATCCCCAGTTATCTATTTATATATGTAACTGTACCTGTAATTCCTCTCTAAATATGAATTTGATATATATATATATATATATATATATATATATATATATATATATATATATATATGTGTGTGTGTGTGTGCGCGCATGTATGTATGTGTGTGTGTGTTTGGGTGTGTGTACCTTATAGACTTCTTTCTTTCAAATCTTTCTCTTCTCTTACCAGATAAGTTTTTCTCTGTTTCTACTATGAATCTTTCAAAACAGCTGTATTCATATAGCAGCGTGTTCCCTCTAAACGAAAAAAAACCGCCAAAACACCAAGGGACTGTTTGGTTATCGCTGTTACGTGATGTCTGTGTAATCATTGGCAAGCAAAATGCCTCTCAGCTGGAAAAATAATTAGTTTTGTTATTCCAAAACCGATTTGTGTTCGAAATAATTTTACAGAATTGCCGGAGACAACGAAAGGTAACGCAGGAGAACCAGAGAGAGAAATAGAGTCAGAAAGTGAGTGAGTTAGAGAGTAAGAGAGAGAGAGAGAGAGAGAGAGAGAGAAAGAGAGAAAGAGAGAAAGAGAGAAAGAGAGAGATGGAATGGTTAGTGGTGATAGGTAAAAGGTGGTGCGGCGTCAGGAAAAGCATGAGAGAAAGATATGTAAGTAAATTAGCTTTCGTAGCACCTGGAACCTCCACACAACGTGACACAACCGATCGCTGACGGTGATTTCAACAGAATTACCGCATGTGCAAATACATCAACATATTGAATTAGAGCGTTTGATCAGAGCGGACGCCATGTTGGTGTTATCGGCCTAACAGATCTTAACCTTTGGGCACAGAAGCTTTTTCCTGAGTAAAATGAAACAAAAAAGGCAAACACAAAACCGACGCATATGCATATATTTATGTTTTACATACATGGGTCTCTGTGTGTTTTTATCTGGGAAAGTCAGTAGTAGAATTTAAGTAAGGTTAAAGATGGAATATAGTCGGAAGGCTAATTGAAATAGATTAAAAAAATTGATGCTGATTAAAAAGATGGAGAAATGATAATCTGAAAAAAGAAAGAAAAAAATATGTAAATATATACAGAGGACAAAGTTTGTAAGACTATCCAGACCGCAGCAATTCTTGGGTCCACGAAGAGACTGTGCAATATGGAAGTTTATAGGTTTTCTCTCAGTGAAATCTACAACAAAACCCCTTGTGTGAATGTGAAAATTTATACAGTGTAACCCGGATATAAGAGACCCGGATATAAGAGACCTGGATATAAGAGAAATCCGGATATAAGAGATATTTTCTCTTGTCCTAAATTTGAGCCATACTTACCTAAACAAAATAGACCAAACCCCGATATAAGAGAACCCCGGATATAAGAGACTTCTCCTGTTGACAACTATCTTATATCCGGGTTACACTGTATTAAAGACTGGACGCCAAGACCAGAAAAATGCTTACCAAAATGAGGATGCACCCCACAAAATCAGATGTTGATAAGCTATACGTACCAAGAGCTTTAGGAGGCCGAAATCTAAACCAACTTAAAGTAACTTTAAAAACTACAACAATCGGATTCGAAGCATATCTCAAAAATCAATGACCTTCTCCTACGCCAAACCACCAAAACCATTCCACCAACACAGAAACTGCACGCTTCAAGAAACAGCTTAAACCTTTGAGCCCTGGCCACTACTTTACCGGTATAGAGAAAATTAACGTAATGCCCAGCCACCGGTTGAACAGTGGTAGAGTAAAATGATTTAACGCGCAGTGATCGCTTGAACGGCGGGTAAACACTTGTAACTATTTTCATATCTATAAACCGAGAAACATTACATAGCAATCATTTGCGAATTTTGACTCAGGAGCTCAGGGTAAAAATCGTTCAGAAACGCAGGGCTCAAAGGATTAATATACCTGATACCCTACTAACAAATACAAATACCATCCATGTCAAACGAGTAAAGTAGTAAGAAATACAACTTGACCAAAAGAAATTGCAAAAGACTGGAAGGACGAGGCGTTGCATAGCAAATACAGTGTAACCAGGATATAAGAGACGTGGATATAAGAGAAAACCCCGGATATAAGAGAGATTTTATCTGGTCCCAAATTAGAGCCTGTGTTAATGTATATATAATAGACCAAACCCGGATATAAGAGACTTCGTATCCGGTCCTGACATCTCTCTTATATCCGGGTTACACTGTACCTAAAAGAACGAAGGAAGCAGATGTGGACCAACAGAAAACACATCAGGAGCACCGGGTTGAAAGCAGAAACTGTAGGCGTAATTATTGCAGTTCAGGAGCAAACTATCGTAGCCAGACTTTATCGCTCTCACAGGATAGAATGAATGAAAGAACTAAAGCGAAATCTAGGATCTGCAGGAAAATATGATGAAACTGTAGACCATATAATCGCAGGATGTCGGGAAGTAGCAAAAAAATTAATACACCTACAGACATAACAATGTAGCAATATATGTGCACTGGAAGATATGCAAGAAGCACAAAATTGAAACCACTGAGAGATGGTATGAGCACCAACCAGACACAGTTTACCAAAATACCGATGTAACTGTCCTCTGGGACATGCCAATTCAAAATGACATGGAAATAAAAGCCAACAGAAATGATATTATCATAAAAGACAAGTAATTCAGGATGTGTATATTTATAGACATAGTAGTACCTTCTGAAAGAAACACCTTCATAAACATTATCGAGGAATTGTCCAAATACAACAACATGGATATCGAGATTAACAGGATGTGAGAAATAAACACTGAGACTGTAGCAATTGGAGCTCTGGGACACGTGAGAAAAGGAATGGACAATTTTTTTACTAACAGTGTTCCAGGTAATATCAACATAGAAGTTGCCCCATTAGAAACATCCTATATACTAAGAAAAGTGCTATCAATTAAATCACATTTCTCCTATAGGACCTAAGGACAATAGCTTGGACCGGCTCTACAGTTTACAAGGAAACATAACATACTTTTGTGATGTCAACGAATACTCGTTGCCAGTCTTGTAATGCTCGATGTAGTAGAGACTTTGTTACTTTAGTAACGCCGTTGAACCATACTGATGTCAGACGCCTTCGAATAACACTCACACTAATGGGACTTGATCGATAGCTCGTATAGTAATCCGTATAGTGATTCGAATAGAGAGATAGTATAGTGATCACTTAGACACCACGCTAATTCCCATATATACATTTCCTTTACCATCACGTGATCTACTTATTCAAAATAGGATCGCATGTGTTTGCTCTCTGGTGATCTGTGTTTAAACTCCAGTGATGGCAGCGACAGTTTGTTCCGATATAACACTTACACAAATAATAATAAAACACTTGACATAAATCCTACTGCTAGATGCCTCAGACCAAACCTTGGATACTAATTTATTAAGTGGATTCTGACAATCCAGTCTGGTAAATAAGATGGAAAATTTCACTTACAGCATTAACGTATATGGAATGCATATGAATATAGAATACAAGCGCGTCTATGATAGTATGGACTCTCATTTACATTGGTGTTTACGTAGCGCTTAAATGCTACCGTTACAAAAAACAAACTGATCGAAAACAACCAAGATATTCTAGGATTTCAATATCCACAAATCGCATTCATGGGACCAACAAACCAGACCTGAACGAATTTGACAAAGAACCAAGACATTGCCCTATCTTCGACGTGGCTGACTGGTTTTATTCGTTTTGACGCGTTCATTACCAGTACGGGCCGTTTTTGTTTTTTTGGTTTTTTTTTTTTTGGTTTTTTTTTTGGTTTTTTTTTTCATTACAAGACAAGTAACGTTTGTACAACGACATATTTTCTGTAGATTTATGTATTTTTATACATTAACATTTTAAAAAATATATAACTTGAAGAAGACAGATATTCTAATGAAATATTGCTTAAAATTGTGAAATGTTCTTTATTTTCTTTTTTCTTATCTCAAATCGTTCTCTTGAAAAACTGTTGAAAAATATTGGAAGATATTTTTGTTCACTAATATTATTATTATTCCTGGTGACCATAATATCTTGGTAAAAGAACTTGATAAGCTTGAATCTGCTCGAATATGGAATAGTGTCCGAGTTATCATCGGGGCGTTGGGCTCTATGCCATCAACATAAAATTCTTTTATTGAGAAAATGAGAATCAAGTGTAATATCCCATTGCTTCAGAAGTCTGTTTTACTTGGAACTGCAAATATTCTACGTAAATTGCTATCTGTCTAAGGAAGTACAACTTAAAGAGCACACATCATGCAAGATTTCCGAATGAAAAGGAAAACCATGCAAAAGAAGACAATGATAATAATTATGATGATAATAATACTAATAAATACTCTTATGCTATAACAGACAAGACTTTCGTAACTTCTTAAGTGATTGGTAGTATTACATTTTTTTTCTTGGTGCATTAGGATAAACTATATTAAATATCCCGTTCAGTACGACAGTTGCCTGGTCATAACCAGCTGGGCATATTCCTTAGTGTCGGTGTTCAGGAGCTAAAGTAGTCGGGGAGCGTAATGACCGCTTGTCATGAATTTTTTCTTTTTTTTTTTTTTTTTTGTAAATTTTGGATGATGAGGCAGTGTCTTTTTATAGCAGTGGCATACTGTTACAAGAGACCTACGAAGCATGGGCAAAAGATTTAGATCAAAGCAGTGAATATCTTGAAATATTTGTGGATCAAAAAGAGAAAGAGTTGGAGAAACCAGGAAGTTGTGGACAGATATTAAGCGCTCAACTCATGAAATAACACAGCTCATGGATAGATAGATATTAGGTTGTGCAAAAATCATGACGTAATAATGTCGTTTTTTACGTTAAAAAATACGTCAAAAAACGACATTATTACGTCATTATTTTTGCACCAACCTAATAGATAGATAGATAGATAGATAGATAGAGAGAGAGAGATAAAGTTCACTGGAAAGCTTAGAAGCATATAGGCAATTTCGTCGTAATATCGAATCAGATACTTTATTTTTCTTCCGTCTCGTTCATACCATATGATATTAATTCAATTTAAAAAAAAAAAAACAGCGCATCCATTCATCGTTAGGGTAATAGTGTCTGTTTTCTTTCTTTAGTAACACTTATAATTATGTAAAGAAATAACATTGAACATTAGTTAGATAATCTAAAATACTGATACTTTTTATTCCCGGATTAAACATCAAATATTACATATAGAATCACTGTCACTTTGTTTCCGAGTCGTCAGATACCCGCTTAGGTTCATTCGAGTTTCTGCAACATCCATAAATCAAACTTTTGGTTTAGACTACAAATATGCTGAGCGGAACTTAGTTACAGCTTCTGGTAGACGGGCCGCATAATCCGGCATGATCAATAGCTGAACCAGGTCAATACGTTCGAAACGTCGATTACAATGGCATTCTGTTAGCAGAAGTGGTGAAGCTTTCCAAACAGTCTAGTCAATTTCATTCACAATTTTGAACAAGCATATGGAGTCACATGTAGATACCTGAGAAGCCCCTAAATCGAAGACCATCTGAGCTGATTGGGTTTACCGATTATAAGGTATTTCTAACTGTGTATTTAACAACTAACGTCGAAAAAAATGTTTACAGTAGGAGAATATATCTAAAAAGTATTTCTTTTTATGAAGGGATCAGATGAAACACATGGAAGAAAAATGCTTTAAATCTTCAAAGCGCTGATTTTGCTCCACTGCCTTTTATTAGGTTGGTGCAAAAATAATTTCGTTTTCTAACATATGTTACTATGTGAGAAAACGAAATTATTTTTGTACCAACCTAATAACATCGGATCTGTCATTCACGTACATTTTTGTGAAGACTTACTTGACAAGGATTTCCTCTCTGCCATAAAAAAAAAATCTTATCTTGTCATTATTCAAGTTTTCTAACTAAAACTTGTGAAAAATATTAAAGAATAGTAAATAAATCAAACCGAAAAAAACATGATGTAAAAGCGTTTTTTTTTTTTTTTTTTTTTTTTGTCTTGTTTTGTTTTTCTCGTTACTTTTTTTTATTTTGGCTTTCAATTAGGCGAAACTTCTTATCTTAGGACCACTACAGCAGTTGTTCTTGATTCTTTTCTTGAGTCTTCTCTGTCATAGATTCTTGTCTTATGGAAAGAATGAACAACACCAGACTCTCGGAACGACAGTTATTTTTGCAAATACGAAGCACTTGCTGCTTATCGTGTGGAGAAGTTTAAAATTTTCCTTTCATGTTTGTCTCCAAGCTCATATTTTATAGCACACACACACACACACACACAGAGCGTATGTCAGCATATATATATATATATATATATATATATATATATATATATATATATATATATATATGCTGATACTTCCTGAAGTGTGTACAGTTGTGTCCGTTTACGAAACTTTTGAGTCGGGATGTTGAAGGTAATATCAATCAGCTAAGTTATAAATTTTTACGTAATGACGTAGAAGCTTTCTTGTTTCATGATTAAAGGCAGCAAGAAAGGAAGTGCGGTTATATTTATTCATTTTTAATTTATCTGAAAACTTTCGATATTTTACAATATCATCATTAGGGTTTTGATGGCAAAGACTAAGAATTTATAACTAAACAGATTGAAAACAAGTAAATTATAACCTTGTATTAACTTTTTCAATTATTAACTAATTTATCTTCCTTACATTAAAATATGTAGTTATATGTAGTTATGTATGAAAGAGTATGGGAGCAAATAAGTGAGAACGAATCAATCAGTTTTTTTTATATATATTTAACAGACCTGTTGTTAGAGTTATGCACTTTATTGAAGATGTTGATTCACAAAGTAGTACTTGGATGCAAAGATAGAAAACTTACGAAGACTACAGACACAAATTATGTTATCTTATGTGTGGTACACAACGAATATATTTGGGTTCACACTAGACTTCACCGTCCATCCCCAATATCGTGAGATTTGAGAAAATCCGAATAAATTCGATCGAGACAACACACCGGTTGAAACTAAGGAAGGAAAAGAAAAACAAAATTGGTAAGGTCGGTGTTACTCGAAAATCATTAGCCAGGCCAGCGACCGAGATTAAGAAACATAATGGTATCTTCCTTATGAAATTAAGTTTGCCATTCAGAAAGACCAAATAAGCCGGAGTTTTTCCATGACTGATTTAGATTCATTCATTTTCTTAATGAGTGCCTGATAATGTTCTCGTTTCATTATTTGATTTTAGAAATTAATTTCTTCTTTTAATTCCATTAGTTCTTCAGATATCATTTTTCTGTTATGAAAATACATTTCTCATTCCTCCCTTTCTTTCTTTTACTTCATCCTAAGAAATTCACCTTTGCTAAATATGTTATATATCAGGTCATATAAAATGCACCATTCACATTTAATGTTACTACACAGCTGGATATATAATCCATAAAAATCGCATTCTGCGCTCTAAATTTATACTACGTTTATGAAAGCTTCAGCATTATTCTTTCCTGGATTAGGTTATTGTTGTAGCATACCTACAGACGATAGTCGTTATGTCACCATTCACATAAATACAGAAGTAAATACTGTATGTTGATCTGCAGTCGAAGATTCATCTCCAGCTATGCTGGTCAAACTCTCTTTGGATCCCGGCAAAGAAGATCCCTAGATGAGGCTATGTCGAAGGGTGGAGTCTCGTCTCGGGAAAGAGCTAACCGACCCCGTTTTATACGGCATCTAAGGGAAATTTTTTGTCGGTCCTACGGGCTCGGATACACATATTAAATTCAGCATTGTGCCACATCTAACCGCGTGGTGTGGTTGAGAGATATCCTGCAGTTGGAGATTCGTCTCCAAGTGTGCTGGTCAAACTCTCTGCCTCCGAGCAGAGAGGATCCCCAGATGAGGATATGTCGAAGGGTAGAGTCTTGTCTTGAGAAACAGCTAACCGATTCCGTTTTATACAGGGTCTAAGGGAAATTTTGGGCCAATCCTACGGGCCTGGATACCCCATATTAAATTCAGTATTGTGCCACATCTGACCGCGTGGGGTTGTTGATAGATATCCTGCAGTTTGAGCTTCGTCTCCAAGTGTGCTGGTCAAACGCTCTGCCTTCGAACAGAGAGAATCCCTAGACGAGGCTATGTCGAAGGGCAGATGTTTGTCTTGGGAAACAGCTACCCGACCCCGTTTTATACGGGGTCTACGTTTTCGGAAACCCCACATTAAATTTGGCCTTGTGCCATATCTGACCACGTGGGGCGGTTGGTAGATATCCTGCAGTTGGAGATTCATTGTGGAATTCAATTGACTACTACTTCTACGCGCCGCTGGGGAATCTTATATATGTTGTTCTTGTCCTAAGTATTATCGTTCATTACCAAGCTTATTATTCTATTCAGTAATCTTCCCAAGCTTACAACAGTTATGATTATAGAAAATATCAATTATCCCTTTATTTCTTTATGCATTTCGTTAAACACTTTTAATCCATTTGTCCTTTTGTATTAGCTTAGTACAAAGCCACTAGTAAGGAGGTATTCAGTTTGCATTCAACGCAGAATTAATTATCCACCATGTTTAATATTATTCCAAAATGAGACTCATAGTTGTTTATTTTTCTGTTTATTTTTATTAGCCTACACATTCCCGACTTTTTGTAAATCTCCCCTAATTATATTTTATTTATTATATTTTTTATATATTTTTATTCTATTATCTTTTGAATTTCTTTCTTCCTATTTCTGTAATTGTTTGATTGCTTCTCGTCATCGTTATTCTTCTTTATTTCATTCTTTTTAATCTTTTTTTCTTCTTTTGTACCACTCTTCTCCCTTTAATCATTCTTCGTCTTCTTGAGAGTCTATTTGCGGAGTAATTCTTCCTTTTGTTTCCTTACCACTCTTCTTCTTCTTCTTCTTCTTCGCCACCTCACCCTCCTCCTCCTCCTCCTTCTTTATTTTTCCTACTCATTTTGCATCTTTTTTTACTTCACTACTTCTTTATTATTCCTTTATTCTTTATTATCATTCTTCTTCCCCAACCCCTTCTCCATTTTCTTTCTTGACCACAGCTTCTTCTTTTTTCTTCTTCTTCTTCTTCTTCTTCTTCTTCTTCTTCTTCTTCTTCTTCTCCCCCTCCCCCTCCTCCTTCTTTATTTTTTCCTACTCATTTTGCATCTTTTTTTTACTTCAGTACTTCTTTATTATTCCTTTATTCTTTATCATTCTTCTTCCCCAACCCCTTCTCCATTTTCTTTCTTGACCACACCTTCTTCTTTTTTCTTCTTCTTCTTCTTCTTCTTCTTCTTCTTCTTCTTCTTCTTCTTTTTTCCTTCTTCTTCTTCTTCTTCTTCTTTTCCTCCTTCTTCTTCTTCTTCTTCTTCTTCTTCTTCTTCTTCTTCTTCTTCTTCTTCTTCTTCTTCTTCTTCTTCTTCCCCCGATCCTTTTACAATTTCTTCTTTACTATTCTGATGACATTTTGTAAAATATTTTTTCTTATTTTTCTCTACTTGTCGTATCCATCGACGTGTTCTTCTTTTTGTTTCCCCGCTTTCTGTGATTAATTCGGCGTTGTTCATCTAATTCCTCATCCTTTTTTCCCCCTTTTTTTTGTCTTCTTCTATCTCAGGCTTACCATCTTTGGCTTCCCATGAGTATTACTCTTTCTCACCAAAAACATCTCAGCTTCGATTTGCAGGCAACCAGCCAATGGCGATGACACGCTGATAAGCAGCAACCACAAAGCCACTCACAGCATCTTCAACTCTAATACTGCTAAACTAGAAAACGTACGAATTCCCAGTTTTATTCCCCAATGATTTGAACTCGGAAAAGAAAAACGCCATGAAATGAACCTATCACCTCCTCGGAAATAAATAACATAACATGAAAAAACTATGAGCAAGAGATCAAGGCTACACACTAGTCTTAAATAAACGGATCTTGTGAGACGAGGTTACATTGGTTTTCCTATGATCTTAATGTCTCTTTCATCTTTCCAAGGGTTTTATCTTGTTGAATGAAGAATGATATGCAACCCACATACAGTAAAGTTGCAAACAACAATAAGATTTCATCGACAGCTGTCCGTTATCATTTAGGATCGAGATTTTCTTGATAAATCTAAAACACACGCGACACGACTGCTTCCAAAAAAAGAAGCGTATGCAAGTCGAAATATGTATTTTTATTTATGCTTGAGTTTACTTGTTTGCATACGATGTGAATATTTCCCCTTACTACATATAATCAGTTTCAGTGTTTTCATCTATCTATCTATCTATCTATTATATATATATATATATATATATATATATATATATATATATATATATATATAAAGCTATCTCACTGCATTCATATATCTATCTATGCATTTATTTCACTGCGTTCATCTATCTATCTATCTATCTATTTATCTATCTGTCTGTCTATCTATCTATCTATCTATCTATCTATATATATATATATCTATCTATCTATCTATCTATCTATCTATCTATATATATATATATATATATATATATATATATATACATACGTACATATATATATCAGCATATATATGTCAGTCTCACTTCATTCATCTATTTATCTAAGCATATATTTGTCTATCTATTTATCAATGCATTTGTGCAAATGCGTTCATATATCTATCTAGCTACTATTGACCCTAGAAATGTTAAAGGTTTAACACATCAAACCCCGTATCAATAATTCGACTCCATTGAATCTGGCTATTAGTGGGTATCAAGTAACATAAAATCTAACATCGCAATGAAACAAAA
>OZ010590.1:73485931-73520931 GCA_963932145.1 Acanthosepion lycidas
ACAAACCTGAGCAGACGACTGGTCATCAACCTTCTATGCTTCAATGCCGGTTTTCAATTTTTCAGGTAAGGCTTAGTAACAGGTGACGTGATATCAATAATTGTATTCAGGTTGGGGGGCGACGACGATACTCAGACAGACAAGAAAAGTAAAGTACTATATGATATGGATACTCCGAATAACTCTGGGCATGAGAATGGCTCATTCTTTCCATTGAAGTTATATACTTGCAGAATACGGCATAAGAATGAAATGACAAGTTAAAAAGCAGATAACAGATTGAAATCAATAGTCCGAACAACACTTGGAGTTGGAATGACTCGCTTTTCGATAGTAATAATGCCCTTCAAAATGAAGGTATATTAAAGACACCGAAATATCAGAGTAAAAGTAACATGAAGCTAATGGAATGAGATCAATAGTCCGAACAACACTTGGAGTTGGAATGAATCGATTTTCGATAGTAATAATGCCCTTCAAAATGATGGTATATTAAAGACACCGAAATATCAGAGTAAAAGTAACATGAAGCTAAAGGAATGAGATCAATAGTCCGAACAACACTTGGAGTTGGAATGACTCGCTTTTCGATAGTAATAATGCCCTTCAAAATGATGGTATATTAAAGACACCGAAATATCAGAGTAAAAGTAACATGAAGCTAAAGGAATGAGATCAATAGTCCGAACAACACTTGGAGTTGGAATGAGTCGATTTTCGATAGTAATAATGCCCTTCAAAATGATGGTATATTAAAGACACCGAAATATCAGAGTAAAAGTAACATGAAGCTAAAGGAATGAGATCAATAGTCCGAACAACACTTGGAGTTGGAATGACTCGCTTTTCGATAGTAATAATGCCCTTCAAAATGATGGTATATTAAAGACACCGAAATATCAGAATAAAAGTAACATGAAGCTAAAGGAATGAGATCAATAGTCCGAACAACACTTGGAGTTGGAATGAGTCGATTTTCGATAGTAATAATGCCCTTCAAAATGATGGTATATTAAAGACACCGAAATATCAGAGTAAAAGTAACATGAAGCTAAAGGAATGAGATCAATAGTCCGAACAACACTTGGAGTTGGAATGACTCGCTTTTCGATAGTAATAATGCCCTTCAAAATGATGGTATATTAAAGACACCGAAATATCAGAGTAAAAGTAACATGAAGCTAAAGGAATGAGATCAATAGTCCGAACAACACTTGGAGTTGGAATGAGTCGATTTTCGATAGTAATAATGCCCTTCAAAATGATGGTATATTAAAGACACCGAAATATCAGAGTAAAAGTAACATGAAGCTAAAGGAATGAGATCAATAGTCCGAACAACACTTGGAGTTGGAATGACTCGCTTTTCGATAGTAATAATGCCCTTCAAAATGAAGGTATATTAAAGACACCGAAATATCAGAGTAAAAGTAACATGAAGCTAATGGAATGAGATCAATAGTCCGAACAACACTTGGAGTTGGAATGAGTCGATTTTCGATAGTAATAATGCCCTTCAAAATGATGGTATATTAAAGACACCGAAATATCAGAGTAAAAGTAACATGAAGCTAAAGGAATGAGATCAATAGTCCGAACAACACTTGGAGTTGGAATGACTCGCTTTTCGATAGTAATAATGCCCTTCAAAATGATGGTATATTAAAGACACCGAAATATCAGAGTAAAAGTAACATGAAGCTAAAGGAATGAGATCAATAGTCCGAACAACACTTGGAGTTGGAATGAGTCGATTTTCGATAGTAATAATGCCCTTCAAAATGATGGTATATTAAAGACACCGAAATATCAGAGTAAAAGTAACATGAAGCTAAAGGAATGAGATCAATAGTCCGAACAACACTTGGAGTTGGAATGACTCGCTTTTCGATAGTAATAATGCCCTTCAAAATGATGGTATATTAAAGACACCGAAATATCAGAGTAAAAGTAACATGAAGCTAAAGGAATGAGATCAATAGTCCGAACAACACTTGGAGTTAGAATGACTCACTATAAAATCACCAAATTTTATTTCTTTTTACTCATTTAATTTCCTTAGAGAAGAGATTATTATTATGTATCTACTTTTTGTCTTTAATGATGGTGATATTTTACATTAATTGATTTTTTTAAGATTCATTTTTTAGAAAAAAAAAGTGGTGCTGATCTTCAACGTGTTCGGAAAATACCAATATTCGAAGCATAGTTATTCTTTTATTTAATATAAATTTATCTACAGCATTTCTTTCGTGTTTCCTCTCATGAAGGAAACAAAGGAAAACCCGACTGTTTTTTTGTTTTTTTTGTTGTTGTTGTTGTTGTTGTTTTTTTTTCAATTGCTCAGAGGAAAGCTGCAGGCAAATCATGATTCATTAATGAGACTTAAAAAGAAATGTTAGTTGACCAGAAATTATGATGATGATATTTTTGTTTTTCAAGCAATATTTGCTTGTTTATTTATTACTGATTTATGAATGGTTTGTTATCTGGTTGTTTCTATATTTGTAATTAGGAATATGTTTTGTAAAGCGTTGCACTTTTGCTTTTTTTCCTTTTTCTCGTGAAGGTGCAAGCCAAAGGCGATTTGTTAACAAGTGCAATTTTTTTCGTGTTATTTATTTTTAGATCGATTTTGATTTTCTTTGTATCTTTTATTATTTGGTATTTGAAATACGTATTGCTAAGAACTCGGGAGGTTTCATTAATAGCGAATCACTTTTAACAAAGAAAGCATTGATTTTTTTTTTTATTCATTTTTCGTCGAGTTTTGTACCAAGAGTATTTTATTTCTCTTTTCTGGCAAGTCACGCGCGGTTTTAGATATATTGTTGAAAGAATACAGCGCCCTTATTTAAAGCCAGAGAATCTCTTTGTTACTGGGACCTAACAAAGTGTCCTTCTGCCTTGCTAATTGCTTTATGACATATATGGGGTTTACTCGGTTGCAGTGGTAATGTCCGTCTCTTCTCCATTCATCTACCTGGTATTAGGTAAGAGCTTATCAGTAGAAAAGAAACTCCGTAATTTGAATCTTTGTCTTCACCTCTTCCTGTCTTCTATCATGATATGTTAGTGACGAGAACTTTTTCATGATACCGGAAAAGAAAATTGCATTCATTCAATGTGAGTAAAAAACAGAATTTTTATTCGGAATTAAACTTGCTTTGCAGAATTTATTTTACGCGCTGGTAAATGTTACATCAACTTCCAGTTCTACTCAAGGGGATGTAAAATCGAGAAAATATCCTATAATTCTGTGGCGCTCCAATATTCTGATATTGTACCAGACTCAATCAAAGTTGGTTGTTTTCGATGACCGTATCTGTTGGTCATTAATACCATAGATGTTTTTCTCTTCGAGATCTGGTAAGCATAATCGATCCTGATCTTTAATGGTAACAGAAGGTAATAATATTAGGTTGGTGCAAAAATAATGACGTAATAATATCGTTTTTTGACGTTAAAAAATACGTCAAAAAACGACATTATTACGTCATTATTTTTGCACCAACCTAATATTTTCCTTTGTGTGTTATTAAAAGTTTTCATCCTACTTTAAAATCCTTGGCCTCGAGGCCCTAAATTTTTAAATGTTATGATGTTTAGAAGTTGACAGATTCCTTTTTTTATCCTTTTCGGTGTATAATCACTCATCCACCCCACCAATATGCAACGTGTCGGGAAGTGTTGACAATAATGTTGAGGATTTCGACAGCGCGAGAATGAAGTTTTGTCTCATCGTCACTGGTTAACATTCCCTATTATCCTATTAGTAGATTCGAAACGGCAAAGTGGATTTCTCTATTATGCTCATTGCATGATACTACCGGAATGATAACTCACAACTCATTGATAGAAAAACTATCGTAATTAGATTTTATTTTTGGAAATTCTATGATCTTGCATAAATTTTATTCTCAGTTTCGACAGAGGTAGCGACATTGACAGGAATTATAGTAAAAACACAACCAGTGAATTAACTTATACCAGAACTTTATTTCACTTTACTCTGACAGATATTAGAGGGTGCTTTTCATATCTCCTAGATCTTAAGGGGAGGTAACTGATGATTTATTAGGTTGGTGAAAAAATAATGGCGTAATAATGTCGTTTTTTGGCGTTAAAAATACGTCAAAAAACGACATTATTACGTCATTATTTTTGCACCAACCTAATACTAATACATCCTCCCCTACTTATTTTATTCATAAGGAAGAAAATTTCTTTGGTATCTTCACGCTTTACAGATTCTCTGTGAACGCCTGGCTAGTTCTTGTATTGGACTATTCTGTCTGGAAGATCTCTCTTTCTGAGCTCGCCTGTTAGTCCGGGAATGGAAGTATCGCGTCCTTCTTGATGGACGAGGCCGAGTTTGAATGTGAATCTTCCTGATCTGTGTCTGGATGTATTCGCTTCTGGGGCATTGATCGCTCATCCGCTCATCAGAATCGTCTGTAGTTCTCAGGGTCTTGAATGTTAATTCCTCTGAAATGTCTGAGGGAGGCGCAACGGAAGCTGTGTTATCATACTGAGGTACTGTGCCGGGAGTGATTCCGACACAGTGATCTCCCGATTGGTTTTTGGTATCGAAGAGATCAGATCTCCTCACTAGGGTCGTTTTAAGATCTGGTACATCTCCAGCAGGAGCAGGATCTCTAAGAGAGATAGTAGTTTGCCTTCCATCCGGGTGTCGCACGGTTGCGTATTGTGGGTTTAATTCTATTAGTTCCACCTCATCTACCGGGGGCGGTCATGTTTGGTATAGCGAATGTGGCGTACCTCATTGAAAGAGCAATGTGGGATCGAAATCCCAGCCGAACTCCGTCGTTGGAAGGGTAGAAATCTTTTGTGTGGAAGTGCCATTGGTGACCGTATATAATAGCGATCTGATGGCATAGAGGGCTACTGGAAGAAGAATTTCCCAATTATTCATTGAGCATTAGTGTATCGATGCACGCAATTGAATTGTTTTCCAAATTAAGCCTTTATATCTCTCGCATTGAGCGTTACTCTGGGGGTTGTAAGGGGTTTTTCAACTTACTGCTACTCTGCGTTCTTGCAAGAATTGCCTAAGCTCTTCGAACATGAAGGAAACTCTTCTATCTGAATGTATGTATGCCGGTACTCCAAAGACGGCAAGTAGGGAACAAAGTCATTGTATAATTGTTGTTGCAGTCATATCTGGACAGGGAAAAGCAAAAGGAAACCGTGAATATTCGTCTACAATAGTTACCATGTATCGGTTTCGTCTTTTGTATGGTAACGGTCTTTAAAGTCCAGATTGAGTCTTTCAAATGGCCGCGTTGCTTTTATTGGGATGCCAGGCGTAGGTCTGTAAAATTTAGGTTTTATTTCAATTTTAGGTTATTCTGACGTGTTTAAAGGTGGGAAATCCTGGACAGGAGAGTAAGTCGAATCATCATAGAGATGAGGTTATAGTAGGAACAAGTTGTTTTAGAGCAGCACCCAGAGTAACGGATTGAAAATACGAGATGGACTGTTGAACAAGTATAAGCTTGTTCATAAGCAGCTTTCAAGGTAAGGGTCTTATTTTCAAGAAGGCTTTGAACATTGCGTAGGCCATTTACGAAGGCGTCTAGAATATGTTCCACTTGTTTCTCCAAAGCTGCCATGGGACGAAAATGACAGTCCCTGCTTAATGTCCGAAGGGTCATTAGGAAATGATCTAACGTTTTGCTAGATTCCTGTCGGCGGGTAGCAAGTATATGTCGGGCGAATAGTTCATTTTGGGGCTTCACGTAGGTTGTGCGTAATCTTTCTATCGCTTCTTCCTACGTTTTACAGTCTACAATGATATCGTTGATTGAATGAGACACATAATCAGAAGAGCACGCTTGTTAAAAAGCCGACTCCAGTTCTCAAGGAGTAGAATTTCAAAGAAGTTCGTAAAAGTTTCGAACCAGTGTGCACAGCGTTTATCTGCTGCTTCGCTTTCTAAGTCATAGGTAAATCGTTCTGGTCGTATATAAATTTCCACCAAAAGAGCAATAAATTGTAGTAAAAACAGAACCAGTGTAAAAACTTATACCAAAGATTTATTACACTTTACTCTAACTACACGTCTACTGACAGATATTACAGGGTGCTTTTTATACATCCGAGATCTTAAGGGGAGGTAACTGATGATTTATCAGTACAAATATTAAAATATGGATACAGGTTAGGATAGGATAGATTTCCCAGCTTAAGAATTCCCATCAATTTCTACAGGAATTTCTCTCTTTCAGCGAATATATCTGGGGGAATTTACTTCACCAAGCATCCTTATTTTCATCTATCCACATTCGTAGTCTTCGCTACGAGACATTGTTTCATTCGCTTCACACGACAGAAACATATAGCTATCTTAACAACGGGAAAGATCCTTACGTGCGCAGATATTAGCAGGAGCATATCAAAAAAGGAATAGTTAACACTTTGATGAAATACACATGATAAATAGATGACGGCCTCCCAACAGTGGATGAGCTTTCTGCGCTCAGTGTGTGACATAGCCGATAGAGCATGCTCTGGAAACAATGTCCCGGTCAGCAGTAATATTTTTAAAAAACTGATTCCGCTTTTGACAACGTCACCTGGATGCTGAATATTGGCGCAAGCATCACCCAAGGGATGGGTGAGTAAGAATAAGTGCATTAAACATGTATATCTGTCAATTAATGGCCAATCTCTCCTTCTCTCCTCCTCCATATCTTTCTCTTTCTCCAGATATATATATATATATATATATATATATATACGGGTATATAAACGCCTATCTGTATATGTAAACTTTTATCATATATATATATATATATATATATATATATATATATTCATATTAAATAGACAGACAGACAGACACACACACGCATATATATATATATATATATATATATATATATATGCATATTAAATAGACAGACAGACAGACACACGCATATATATATATATATATATATATATATATATATATATATATATATATATATATATATATATATAAGCATTTCATCCGAAGCAAAGCAGGATTGCCACTAGTACGCAGAGAGTGAAAATAAGCGACAACCCTGGGAAGTATGAGAGAAGATTTTGGTGTAGAAGAGGGGGTTACATTTAAGTCTTCTGACTGTAAAAGGGTGGACTCGAGTCTCCAACCTAATAGTACGCTCAAATTAATGCACTAAGCATATATATATATATATATATATATATATATATATATATATATATATATATATATATATATATATATATATATATATATATATATATATTGTTAGAGTTTTGGGGTACCTTTGTGTAATAGAGTGCCAACCAAAATGAGCTGACTCATTATAGTTCAGCAATAGAAGGGTTAACCAATCAGAAGACTCAAAATATTCAATGCGACGTGTATAAAGGCGGCCATGTTTTTTTCCCGAATACTCACTGCCAACCTTTGTTCGTGGGTGTTAATCTTTAACGTTGTTTCATTGAACAGATTACGTACTGTCTGTATTCTATATTCCTAGACTATGGTGAACATGATCAACATATATATATATATATATATATATATATATATATATATATATATATATATATATATATGGATATACATAAAAAAAATTGTCCAAATCGTGTAACAGCATAATTGTCCATCTCACAAAACATCTAATATCGAAAAAGAATCACTAAATTGATTCAAGGTGTTCAGAAGACGTTTAGTCATCTTGACACCATTTGTCATAAGAATCACTAGAAAAACCCTTAGAGGTACTCGGCTAGAAAGAGAACAGGTCAAATTCGCTTCGTGTCAGCCTCACAGTATGCCCAAATGAACAATGATGCGAGTAAAAAGATCATTCAGACTTACAGTAATGATACTAATATTTATACTCTGGCTTCCATGTTCAATGTCCATTCAAGATCCATCAAGTGAAAGGTGAATTAGTTTGATAAAAGAGGGAATAGTAAAGAGAAAAACTCGATCAGATGGTTACAACAGGAAGAGATATAATTTGAATTTAGAGCTAAAGTGATCAATTACAAAAGATACAACTCAGTCCATAAGTTTAAGGTTACGCGGGAGATGAGTTTTACCTATGAATGTCCAAATAGCTGTGGGAAAAGACTTAAGAATGAAATCGTACGTTAAACATGTGAGGCACCTTGTTACACCAGGATATAAAATTCGAAGGCTAGAGAGCGCGAAGATCATCTTCAATAAGTTGCGAAATGATCCTGGAATAATATATACATATTTGAACTTTATTGAAATCGTTGTTGAGCTTCCTATCCTTAGCTAAGTTTAATTAATGATGAATTTGTCATTTTTTTATACTCTATTTCATCTATTTAGATATCTTTAATCATTTCTAATATAGAACGCTTCAAATCTTAATCTATCAAATAGTCAATTTTGATTTTACACGGTTTGGACAATGTTGTTGTTACAGCCAGTATACTGACCTGAGATGGAACAAATACAGTGAGTCAATTTCTTCGTCCACCGCAAGGAAAGTTGGCTCCCTCTGCCGCGCCAGGAATTTTTTCTCCCCGGAATCGATCCTTCAAATCTACAAATCAACCATTCGTAGTATTGCCGCCATATATGGTCAGGAGCCCTTTCTGTTTGCCTCGGGGTTCTTGATAATATCCAGACACGGATATGCAATATAATTGGCCCTGACCTAGCATCTCGTCTACTGTGACTCTCTCACAGACGTGCTGTCGCTTCTCTCTGTCTTTTTTACAAATACTTTCATGGTAACTGCTCCGATGAGCTGCTTTCGCTGGTTCCCAGACTTCGCGAATTCAAGCGTCCTACGAGGCTGGAATCCCGCTCTCACCCTTTCACTGTTGAAACTGCTAAATGTAGCCGCCTCTTCTACTCCAATAGCTTCATATCTCGCACTTCTCGCCCGTGGAACTCCCTTCCCTATTCCTGTTTCTCTATAATATCCAACTATTTAAATGTAATGTCACTTGGCATCTCCATTTGCCTTGATTTATCCACTATCCTTCTTCTCATCCTTTCCTCTTTCATTCCTATCTGCTCTCGCTCCAAATCCTCTGTAACCCCTTGCGTGCTAGTGGCTTCCCGCCTTGCTTGGGGTGAAATGCTTAAAAAAAATATGGCTCTTCGTGGGCAGGAGTAATTGTTACCTTGGTTTTTGTGAAGCTTATCACTAGACCAAATGCAGCGCATGAAGATGAGAATCAGTTCATAATATGCTGCATGACAGCTTCTGTATAAGCTAATAAGTCAGCGTTGTCTCCGAAGAGTAGCTGTATAATCAAATCTTGGAAACTTTTCGATCTACCATTGAACCTTCTCAGATCAAAAATTTCTGCAGTGTTTCTGAATCGCAAATGGATGCCTTCATCACAATCTTGGAAAGCTTGCGCAAGTAGAGCAGCAAACAAGATAGAGACAATCGTGGGAGCAGGGATATCGCCCTGCTTTACGCCATTGTCAATAGAGATTTCCTCTGAGAGTTGTCCATTTAGATTAACCCACGCTCTCATATTCCTGTGTAGCTACTTGACCATTTCCACAATACTTGAGGGACGTCCTACCTTTCTGAGTACTATCCAGAGAGCATTCCGGTTAACAGTGTCGAAAATTTTCGCCAAATCTACAAATACCTGAAAGAGATGTATATTCGATACATTTCTCTTCAATCTGTCGTGTAGAAAAGAGCACGTCAGTTGTCCCTCTTCCAGCCCTAAAAACAACTCCCTGATTCTGGGATAGCTACAGGACAGATATCTTCTTCCAACCTATTATTCTCGCGAAAAAGCAACAGCCTCCACCAAAGTGATACCTCGATAGTTGCCACATATCGATTTTTCACCTTTCCCTTTCTATAGAGAGAGTAGGATATCATCGACCCAGTCTTCTGGGACCAAGGTCCCATTCCAACAATCATTGCCGTCCCGTTCTGACTTCCAACGTTCAGTAATTCGACCGGAATGCCGTCTAGACGAGGTGATCTACCATAGTCAATTTGTTTGATTGCCTGTCTGACTTCGTGAGGTTGACGATCCATATGATGTATAATGTCACACTGTGGCAAGCTCTCTATAATGCTCTTCCCATCGTTGATGTATTTTTTCTGGAACTTTGATGGTATTCGCATTGTCTTTTGACTTCAGAGGGGTAATTGAGGATGTTGGTGGACCAAAGACTTAGCGTATCAATTAATAGAACGAATTAGAGTTTTTAGTGCTGAAGACTTGTTGAATATTCGAGACCATGGTTCTCCACCAATCATTTTTCATCCTGCGAAGTTCACGTTGTAGGATTTGTTTGTGGTTCTTGTAAGCTTTATCAGCTGTTGGTTGCTTTTTAAAATTCCGGTTAAGTAGTTTTTCATATAGAGTGTGCTTTGTTTCCAATAGCTGGTTGATGTGAATGTTAATGTCATCAAACCAATCCTTGTGTTTCTTGATTCTGAAACCAAGTACATCGGCTCCTGCTGAATATGTCTGCTCTCTAAAGTTCTCCCAGGTACAGTTGAATGCCATCGGCTATCAAATCTTTCCATCACGGTTGCACATATATCTGCTCGCTTTAATTAGGTCGCATCAATTCGTTTTGGTGCTTTCACTCCATCCATAAGAATTCTCTTACTAATACGCAGCTTGAATTTTCCGCGCACCAATTTGTCGTCAGTTCCACATTCTGTGCTAGGCATTACACGCAGCGAACACACATCACTTGAATCTCGTTTACGAATGATGTCGTAGTCTGTCATGTTGCCATGATTGGATCTCGAGTGAAACCACATAGCTTCGTGCTTAATCTTTTGACGGAAAATATGCTGCAGATGTTTAAATCATGTTCTGAACAAAGTTCAAGCAGTCTCCATCCATTTGCATTCATTTTACCAATGCTGAAAAGTCCAATAGGGTCCGAAGTTTGGCAATCTTTGCCACACGGGCATTAAAATCTCCAAGGATCAGTAATTTATTGCGAGAAGGCGTGGTTGTTATAGTAGAGCGAAGACACTCTTAGAATAAATCGAGAACTTCCTCGCTGGCCCGTAGGGTTGGTGCATAGATGAACAAGAGTGTTGCATGTCGATGATGCGTCAGTGGCACTCGCATCTACATAATTCTATCATTCACACTAGAATAAAATTCGATGCGATCAAGAAGAATATTCTGATTGCAAAGACAACGCGACCCTCCCTCCTTTCGGTTCTGGGTTTACCTACCCAGAAAATCGTGAAGCCTGACGATACCTCGGTTAACTGATCCTCTCCTGCCAATCGTGTCTCTGCTAGAACTATTAGGTTGATGCAAAAATAATGACGGTTTTTGACGTTAAAAAATATGTCAAAAACCGTCATTATTTTTGCAGCAACCTAATACTATGACTACGTTCAGTCGCTGGAGTTCTTTTATAACGAGAGCGTTTCTACGCTCTGGACGTTCGGACGAGGTTCTGTCTAAAAGAGTTCTGACATTCCAGCAACATATGTTGCGTACATTTTCTGGTGTCCATTAGTATTATTGTCTTTCTCCCTGCTTTTAGTGAACCACCGTTAACCGCAGTAGACTAACTAGTTTTGATATGACAGACAATTTTTGGCTCACATTTTCCAGCACCTTCCCGCGTATTTGGGTGAGCAGTGATCTCACTGAAAGGATTTCTCAGTCTCAAAAGCCTACTCCGAATTTGGTCCCTGTTAAAATGAAGACACAAAGCGATGTTAAGATAAGACTCTCGTCACCAATGTGCAGATTTGTGACTGTGTGCTTCCAACTGGTTAAGTCAGCAAACATTACCCTTCATCCTTCATTGCCATGGACTTTTGGCTGATGTGTACGAATATAATGAGAGATGTCGCAAAGAGGCATCTGTACATCACTTGATTATAGTGACAAACGCTTATACAACACGAGTGCCACTCTCTAAGCCTCCACGATTATGATATGGTGACACGTAAAGGCCAGTAATCGTTTCAGTCGCAGGTTTGTCATCTGAGTTTCCATCTGTTAGATGGGTTGACATAAGAACCTCATCTACCATTATACGTATGTACCCATATACATGTAATAATAATAATAATAATAATAATAATAATAATAATAATAATAAGTGGCCACTCTTATTTGAGGATATCCGTCTACTAGGCCGGCTAGGAAATCCCTATTGAAAACGCTCGCTCAGGCACATTTGGGTTTGCTCAACACCCGTAGATCCCATCTGTAGTTTATAGTGCAACTATGCTGTGCAGACCTTAGTTAGAGTTTCCGGGAGAGAGCGTATTATCTAGCGTGATCAACAGTTTGAACAAGGCCAGCAACTCTAACGCCCTCGGCCACGATGACTTGTGGCTTCGTGCTAACACAACTATCGACGGCCCCCAAGTGAGCCGTCTACCTAATTTCACTCACAAGGCTTGAGTCAACCCGTGGTATGGTTTTCAGGCACTTTCCAAAGGCGCCACACACAGGGATATTCCCCCTCCAGACCGATAACATCAGCAATGACACTTCCTGACAAATCAACCATGATTCATGGTCAGAAAGTCATATATAACATGCGCGCACACACACACACACACACACACACACACACACACACACACACACACATATATATATATATATATATATATATATATATATGAACAGTCATAGTTATATAGATTAAAAACCGAAGGTTAGATGCAGAATTGAAAGAATAATGTGATTTAGAATATTGCGTAATCTTTGGAGATATTTAAAGATAACAGAAAGAGTAAATTTGGATATTTGTTATATATAGACAGTAAAGAAAATTGCTTGCATGTCCCTTCTCTAGTTCATTTCTTTTATTCTTACCCTCGACCTTTGTGTTCGTCTTCATAATACAGCCTGCCTCAAGGTCTTCATTGCAAAATGTGAGCTGGTCCGAAACAGATTTGCAGTAAACTTGACGCGATCGAGAAAAGATAGGCAAGTAATTAATCCGAACTATTTAAGTGGTGAGTGAAACGTCAAAATAGCATTGTCACATATGTTAACACTTCGACCTTACACAGACTGAAATCCTGGAAGTCACCATAACAGACTTAGTAAGTTTCGCCCGAAAGTTGATAACAGCTGTCGTAATTGTAGCCATTTTTGTTACCGTGACTTTTGTCGGCGGCGTCCTCGACGCTGCTGTAGTGTGGTCGTTGTGTATGGACAATGTTGGGCAAGTTAAAACCTCCCGCCAACGACGGACATCCACTCGTCAAGAAAACTTGCCGATCATCTCCATTAACGTTTCACCAACGTACTGGAGGGGAGAAGAAAGTTCAGCGACCTAAGAATCTCATTACATTCAAGTTGGACTGGAGAAGGCAGGGAGTGTTTCTGGTAGTTGATATCTGACGACTGTCATCTGCTAAAATGATATTGGTTGCAATTGAAAACGGGCGGTAATGACATCATCACCAAGGGGCTACATTTCTGGTTTCTTCGGCCTGCCCACTTATATCGCTGATAATTACGAATTAGTCCTCGGCCGGCCGATAGGTCGACTAGATCACGACAATTTACGATTAACAGCAGGCTGGATCCAAATTCTATATTCGCTGCATAACGTTGAATCTACTTACGATTGCCTTACAGAGACACAACATTGAACTCTATTTAATAAATTTACTTTCTCTGTTTTTAACGGGAAAATCAGTTCACTTTACGATTTTTTTCCAATACAAAACATTCCAACAGGCGTTTCTATATCTATTCTCGGATAGCAATTATATTTAGCTTTACGTCAACTATTGCCACGGAAACATATATATATATATATATATATATATATATATATATATATATATATATATATATATATATATATATGTATGTATATATATATATATATTATAAATTAATTGATTTAAAATATAGTTTTTCCGCTACACAGTTCTAACCATGTTTCAAAAATGGAAGGTCCAAATTTAATTTTGTAATTAAATTAAAGACATTAGTTCCATTTCAGCCTCAACCGAATTTTGGAGTAACTTATAAAATTACTGGGTTTTAATTTCAGCAAAAGTCATAATTCACGTTTCCAAGGAAACAGAGAAATTCATTTCAACCAGACGAGGGGTGTTTGCTTATTCATTATGTCTGTATTTTGATGTATCAGTTTTGGTAGGGGTTAGGGATGTATTCTTCAATGAAATTTGACATCCGTTAAATGGATGTCGTCTGGATTTTTTTTTTAATTTTATTGTTAACGGCAAAGATTCTTACGGCATGTTTTCTATTTGTATATTTAAAAATGGGTGGGGCGGTATTTCGGTTAGAATACGTTTTATTTAACTACAATTTGAAAAATATTTTCACTTTTAATTTTTAATATACTATATTTCTTTTAAGAGTAAGTAAATGTATTGGAATCCCTTACAGTATGTAGAGTTATTTTCACATCAACTATAAGCATGTATATTATTATTTTTTTTTTTTTTTAATATTATTTAAGTAAACTTTATGACAATGACGCCAAAAATAGCTAATTGATTTCACTGGTTAAGCTTTTATTTTTTATATAAACCTAGTAATATCTTGTTTCTCATGTAAGTACAAAGGACATGGGTCATTCAATGGCTTACATCTTCTAGCTTTTCATACTAAATTCATTTTACTGTAGGTGTTTTATTGGATTTTTTTAAGTGCTTGTAGTACTTGGAGGGAGATCTATAGGTTAGAATACGTTTTATTTAATTACAATTTTAAAAGATGTTAAGGTTAGAATTTCTTTTTATTTAACAACAATTTTAAATTGGAACTTCCATTTTTGAAACATGGTTAGAACTGTGTAGCGGAAAAACCATATTTTAAATCAATTAATTTATAATATTAATGCTCTGTAAATTTACATTGAGCACTATTTTTAAAAATAAAATATCTATAAGAACACCGGATTATATATCTTACTGTTCTTTCTTTCTTTATATATATATATATATATATATATATATATATATATATATATATATTGAAACATGTTTCATTGAATAATATTCTGACTAGCAAATTTTTTTTATCAATTGTTTTTCAAATTTTCGAATTATTTGTTAAATGTAATTTACCTAAGTTCATATTTATTTTTATTACCCGAGTATCTGTTTTTTTTCTGTTAATTCAGTTATATAAAAATACACATATATATTAAAATTTTATGTATTTATTCTCGTCAGAATTCATCTTGCACATTTATAAATCTACCATTTGTCCGTGCATTGAATTTTGCTGCCATATCTGGCCTGATGCTCTTGCTGCACATCTTAAAAATGTGGACAAAATTCAAAGAAGGGTTTCTAATTTAATCGACAGGTGCATCAAAATAAAACTAGTAAACTGTTCTATAAAAGGACCCTCGTATAGGGGTTAACTTGGGCAAGGAACGGCTTGTAAGATTTTACGCCTCCAAAACAAAAATGCTTTCATTTAATCAACACAGAAGATTTTCTGCTTGCCATCAACATGACCGTCCTCGATAAACGACACCCATTAATAAGGTCTCTGATCGGGAGATTTTGAAGCGCGTCGAACCACCTCTTAATTGCTGTTGTTCCCAGTTTCATTCTGATCCAGTGTGTTAGCATCTGTTAGAAGGGTCTGTATTCTAAATGATCTTGACCTGCCATCTCGACTACAGTCACTTTTTACCGACGTGATGTGGCTTCTTTCTGCCTTTTCTACAAATATTTTCATGGCAGCCGTTCTGATGAGATTGTTTTACCTGTAGCTCCAACTACATCAGTTTACGCGTGTTACTAGATTGGCAACTAGCTCAATCCGTTTTATTGTTGAACTAGATAGATGCAACTGCCACTGTTACTTTAACAATTTATTTTCCCGCACCTCCAACCTGTGGAAATACCATCCGATTCCTTGCTTCACCGATTACTATAATCTCCAAAAGATTAAAGGCAACATAAATCACCATCTTCTGTCTTTATAAACCATGTTCTTTTTTATCTTTCTCCAACCATCTCATTAAACTATTCTCATTTTGTTTCACTCCTTGTAACTCTCTGCGTTCTAGCAGCATTATCGCCTTGTTTGCGATTAAACGAATTATGGAATTCGGTTGTTAGACAAATTCATTCGTTTTTTCCAATATTTTAATCGTATTATTCAGCAACAATTTTATCAAATCGAGTGAAAGCTATGATATCATGGGAGCATCACATCCTGCTCGTACTAGTGGATTGGATTGGATCAAGAGCGTGTTCAATGAGTCCTTATTACGGTGAAAATGTAGGTCGGAATGCATAGACTGTGTGAGATCGAATTTCCCCGTCGTAAAACATGAAAAGAATTTCTGTACAATTCTTTTATTTTCTTTTTTTCTTTTTTGAGCCGCTCGATCACTTTGGAAGCTTGATTGAAAGCAAAGAGAAGCAGATGTTGAAAAGCTACTAAACGGAGCAGATATGTATATTTCAAGAATCCGGGAGATATGTGTTTAACAGCACTATTCGGGCTTTGTTTGATCAGGAGGTAATACGTAGCCGCGTGATCAAGATTTCTTGAATATTCAGGCCGGTAGATATATATATATATATATATATATATATATATATATATATATATATATATATATATATATACTGCTTAATAAATAAATAACAACAGAGTATCTGCTCAAATATGAGTATCAATATAAAATAACGGTTAAACAAATAAATTATGTATATGTATCTGTGTGTGTGCATGAAATTTCTCAGAATATATCTGTAGAAAAGACAAACCGAATAGAATTTTTAATTATTTTATATATATATATATATATATATATATATATATATATATATATATATATATATATATATATATAGATGTATGTCTCATTAAATAAATTAGACACGTTTTGTCTACTTATTTTTTAAAATTGCTAAACTTTAATACGGCTAAGGAACTTGTCCGTAATTATGAGAAGATCCTAATAAAACATAAGTAGACAAAACTTGTCTAAATTATTTAATGAAATATGTCAATGAAAACATGCTGCTAAAATATGCGCAGTAGACACACACACACACACACACACACATATATATATATGTATGCAGTTTTCTTTATCCTTCATCAACAGAATGATCACTTTATTTCGATGAAGTCCAAAAGGACGGAACGTTTCTCGCTAAAACTTTTTACACTTATATATATATATATATATATATATATATACATATATATATATATATATATATATATATATATATATATATATATATATATATATATACATACATATACCCATACGAATATACACACTCACATTCATCACACTCACTTACTCTCTTATGAGCTCCATGATAACGCCACAAATAGTAATATACGCACTTAATCGCATCATATTCACTCACTTCCTAAGAACCAAAGAACACACGCACATCCCCCTTTCCAGCAACCAATAAAACTCTCAAAATGACAGGGGAATTTAGAAGAGTGTGAATTCATCCAGGCCTTATGTTAAATAAAAACTTAAAAGAAATTGTTTGACCCCACAAGGGCTGACCAAAATTCATGTTAAAAAAATGAAAAAAAATTCATTTTCTCCATCAAATCATTCCTTTCTGTAGTTAACTGCTACTAACAAGAAGAATTTTTTTCTCTTGATGATGGCCGTGTTGGCTGAAACTAGTCGAGGAATCTAACTGAAATAATAAAAACGAAACAATATTAATATACAGACCTACTGTGTCTGAAGATTTTAATTTTTATTGTTCAAAACATACACACACACACACACACATATATATATATATATATATATATATATATATATATATATATATATATATATAAAGGTCTTACTGGTGCTTGCATTTAATTGGTTAATACAACTGTTTGTCTCAGTGTTCGATTATTTGATACATTCGTTGGTTCCACTGCTTGAGACCTAAGCCAACTTCTACATCTTCTAGTTTTCCTGGTGCATTATCGAATATGAATGGGCAGCCCAGTAGGAAGACCTGTTCAATCGAACATTTTTGTCTAAGCTGGTAGTCAAATGTTTGTAAGGTGAGGATAAAAAGAAAGCAGGAAATAGTGAGAACGCGGATAAAACATATACCGTAATGTATTACTAAGCGCGCAACTGGAAACATGCAAGAAAGGGTATTTTCTTTAGAAAATAAAAGGTTCAAAGCAAGGGTAGCACTTCATGGAGTGGACAGTATAAGACCAACATGAGTTGCGTGACGAAATAGCATTCAGTTACTACCTGTGCGGTAAGTTTCCGCTTCTATTGTCTTTGTTTTATTTTCTCAAAAGTAAGAAAGAGAAACACGCATTCTTTAAAACGAGCTGATCTCTTAATAAAGGCTGAATGTGTAAACATTGTTGACCAGCGAGTCAGATGTTTCGTCAGTGAAGAATTGTAAATTAAAATTTCGCCACAGTAATTGCTATTCGACTGAAGCTTTTCGTGTCAGCGATAGGATGTAATCCGGAAGATGAATTCACGATAACGAGGGGAAAGAACTTTCTGCAGAAAGCGGAAGACTTCAGAAAAGAGAGAAAACCAAGGATACACAAGAAATGAAATCTGAAAGGCGGTAAAACGAAAAGTCTTAACAAGAAAAGAAAGCGAAACTGAAAGTAAAAACAAACAATAATTAATAAATAAAAGAATGAGAAGCGGAAAGAGCCGTACAAAAGACAAAGATATCGCCTGCTCTAACTTTCGTCTTTTCTTCAACCGTTTTTGGTAAATCGAGATATGTTCTCAGTTTTGAAACATGTTATTTGGTTCTCACGCAAACACGAATTCAACTAAACAAGTGAATGAACGAACAAACAAATTCTTTACAATCAACTGTAAAAAATAAAATGAAGCCGAGAATCGAACAAACTCAGTCTTAAAGAACGGAAAGTCGAAAAAGGAATGTAAAACTCCATCAAACCAGTGCGAAAGTGAAAGAAACACTTTGGTGTGTCTGAGTATTGAGCTTTTTATAGAAAGAAAAGACGAAAAAGAAACTGCAAATTATCAATCAATATCACCATATATATATATATATATATATATATATATATATATATATATATATATATATATATATATATATATATATTAGGTTGGTGCAAAAAATAATGTCGTTTTCTCACATATTAACATATGTGAGAAAACGACATTATTTTTCCACCAACCTAATATATATCAGTGTAAGTATAAAATATTATAAAACGAGTTCTGGCTGTAAGAAAAGTGCCTGATGTGTAACAACTGAGTTAAAATTTACGCTATTTATAATAAATATATCTTTTTCCTCACTGTTTCGTAAAAGTTGAAGATTGCCCAGAGTTTCACCGTACGGTGAGAAACATGTATATTTATGATTAATACGGTGGAGTAATGGATAGCGGCTTGGATTGAGGAATCGGAGAGCCGAGTTCAAATCCATTACATTCACTTGCATGCTAATACCCTTGGGAAAGGTGTGAATCCTCTTCTTCTCCTTCCAATTATTGGTAAATAGCAGGACAGACGCGGTTCTATAGCCTTTGATGGCAACTGGTCTAGGAGAAGGACAATTCTGAATTCAAAACCCGCGTAGTGCACCAGGTCTCTGTATTCGGCCCTTCAAAAAGTGTGCATAGTTCTGCACAAAACCTTCATCATTATATATATTATAATGTTTTCATATAGACAAAAACAATTTACTCACTACAGCATTTAAAATAAGAAGTGAGAAGCAAAATGGTTGTGAACTACAACTTCCTTTTTCTAATTGTTTGAAAAGAAAATGTATTGTTATATACCGTACCTATGAACAATAATGGCCAATGCCCCAATCCTCATAAATACGTTGGACACTATTGTAAGAGGGCTGCCTAAGTAGCCTATCACTAGCAGTAGTCTACCTCCTTCATGCCGCTGGCGGGTATTGCATTTTTTTGAAGTTATAAAAGTTACCATTTAATTCCCAACCTCCACTTTGATTATTCAGCATTCATTAATCTTTTCTAGGACACAATATATATACATATATATATATATATATATATATATATATATATATATATATATATATATATATATATATATATATGGACATTCATTTCTGTAGTTCACTGCTAGCAGCAAGCAGAAATATTTCTTCTCCCGATGATGGCCATTTCGGCCGAAACTAGTCGAGGAATCTAAATGAAATAATAATAAAAAAACGAAAGAATATTAATCTACAACCCAGTGTGTCTGAAAATTTGAATTTTTTAATATTTTTTTATTGTTCAAAAAAAATATATATATATATATATTTATATATATATATATATATGTGTGTGTGTATGTATGTATGTATGTATATAGTAGTAAGTAGTAAACAATGTTTGTTTAGTGATTAAAAATATACATAATATATATATGTATTCATGTGTTTGTGTTGGTGTCTGCCTGTGTGGGTATATTGACTATGGTTCACACACACACACACATATATATATATATATATATATATATATATATATATATATATATATAGTGTGTGTGTGTATGCGTGCACATGAATATCTATATCTATATCTATCTATCTATCTATCTATCTATCTATCTATCTATATATATATATATATATATATATATATATATATATATATGCATTAATCGTGTTCATCAGTTCCTAACTTCACCTTTTTGAAAGCTAGATTCATAATGGACAAAAGAATATTTTCTACAATAAACGTAATCACAGCACATTTTCAACAGAACTTACATATACACACGAACACACATCAACTTATATACAGAATCAGAGTGGTGTGTATATATATATATATATATATATATATATATATATATATATATTCGTTATGTATACACACACGCACAGACACACACACACACACACACATATATATATATATATTTTTTTTTTCTTTTTTTCTTTGTCATTTTATTTATTTTCGCATATCCCCTATCCGCCGCAGTAGAACAGAAACACAAATTTACAGAAATAATTATATTTTTTCCCGATACGATTTTTATACCGAATACATGTTGTGTATTTGAGTCCAGGAACCAGGATTTTATGTGAAAGTATCCGCATTCAATGACGTTTGCAGAACAAATAATATCGTAACTTCTAACCTCGATTTGATGTAGAAATAATTTTCACTAAAAAATACAAAATTTTTTTAATTAAAAACAGTTAAATTTTATTCTATGATGCAGAGGGGAACGATGTAGCAGGTCTTTTTTTTTACTAGACTGACTTGTATCCAACAAACCTTGAAATAAGAAAGTGAAAATTTCTTTCTATTGTTTTCCTAGGGTAATTTTAATCAAGAAGCATCGACCTCACATATCTATAAAGAGAACACAAGAATATTTGTATGTCAGCTGGTATTGATGAATTTTCTCCGTAAGGCTGTTAGATATTTTCAGTTATTTGACTAAAAGTATCCCTTTAAAATTAGCTCATTATTCCAGTGCAACTAATTAAGCGTCGGCCTTACATTCTGATCCGTTTTTAAAGTATTGTATTATAGATCTTCCGATGTCATAGTTCCTGAAAACATACAGTGATAATAGTACATTGATTGTCATTTGACCCACTACTCATGTTCCATGTATATCTACAACATTAACGATTTTTAGAAACATATATTAAACTATTAAATCTTCCATTGGTGGATTGGTAGATTGGTGTTATATTCTTTTACGTAGGTGCATTGATCATTTTTGTGAAAAACAGGGAATTGTTATTTCTCATGGGAACCGCCATTATTTATTTGATCGACTTCTCTGCAATACAGACTAAGGTAAATTACACCCTCATTCCACAAATATAATCAAAATACGTATCAAAACATATCGCATTGTAGGCTGTGACAAGTCTACGCTGCTACAGAAATTGTATTAAGCACAAGTTTGTTTAACTTTAACGGTAATAAGACTGATAACTTACGGTGTCTTGAAAATGTTTATATACGTCGGCAGCAAGCAGTCTAAAGAAATAGTGTAGTTGGATACTTACTGCTCCATTCAGAAAAAAAAACCCTTAATTGCTGCAAGGTGGTTCAAGAAAATGCAAAGTTGTACGCTCCGGCCTTCTTCAAGGACAAATGGCACAGTGGATAAATGCGTTGGTTAGATCCAGTGACAGACCCAAAGAGTGGGAGTTCAATACCCGGTTAAGGCAGTGGAGAACTTTCAGAGGGAAAAATTAGCAGGGGATAACTGATAACTGACATCCATCAAACATGGCACGTGGAACTAGAACAGTCTACCCCACTGGTCGAAATAAAGGGTTCAGTTCGAAATTCCAACCACCTGAAGAAGGCCGGAGCGTACAACGGCCGAAACGTTGTGATAAATATGGCGACAAAGATGAGGACAATAGTCCGCATAATGTAAATACTGAACCCATTTTTTTTACTTTACATAAATGATCTGCCTAAGAGTATATTCCGATCCTTTGTGAATTTCTATACTGATGATACAACGGTATATGTGTGCACCACCAAAACTCTAGATTACCTGAGATTGGCAGCTGATCTGTTATATGATCTAGCTCTAACATCTCAGTGGGGGAAACACTGTGGAATTTTATATCACATCATGACCGGTAGGACCCTGAATTATCACCAATCATGATGAATGGATGTTCCCTCAGCGAATGTTATGCCTTGAGCTCTTGTTGGACCTTAAAATCAACCCAGACATCAAGTGGATCCATCGCTAATGATTCTAAAAAATTGCCCGGTTCTCTGTAACACTCCACTAAATACCTGGCATCTCGCGGTATCTTCTATCTTTACAGGTACCAGATCAGGTCTAAAATTGGATATCGCTGCCATATATGGGCGGAAGCTGTCTGGCCTTCATTTTCCAGCCATGATAGACTCCAAAAGCGTCTTCGCACTCTTGTGTGTGACATTTTTCTACACCCTACAACCCGTTTTTCACAGACGAAACTGCGCAATTCTCTCTCTGATCTATCGCTATTTCCATGGAAAGTGCTCAACGGAACTACATTTCTTAGATCCACCAATTCTAACCTTCATGTCTAAGACCCGCCACGCTACGCATATTGTAGTGAACCACACTCATTCCTTTCGTATTCCATTTGTGAGATGCAACTTACACTGCTGCTCTCTGGAACTGACTTCCAATCGGCTGTTTTCCCGATCACCAACATGTTCAAGTTTCGGGTTAACAGTTATTGTCCCCACATATCAGTATAAACAGTGCTTCTTATTCTGTAACACTCTACCTCGAGAGGTTCCCAGGCTTTGTTCTTGGTGAACATCAATTTAACAAAAAAAAAATAAATAAATAAATAAAAAATAAAAAACTTGAAAGTATTAGGGTGGTGCAAAAATAATGACGTAATAATGTCGTTTTTTGACGTATTTTTTAACGTCAAAAAACGACATTATTACGTCATTATTTTTGCACCAACCTACTAACTTCACAGCAGTGAAAGCGATAATTATCTTGCGCCACTCCCAACACCATATGTTGACGCCAGGTAAATTAGTGTGACAATTAAATGTTTGCCCGTGATTTTCGGATTATAAAAGGTATTGCTCTATTGGTTGTCGTATTATCGGCGGTGCATCTGTATTTTCTTCTAATTTTCTAAGATAAATATTTTATAGCATTTAAACCACCTTTAAAAGAGTTATTTTGTTTTTAAATTTCCCAGAGTGTATTCTTTCTACATTGCATTGAGATCCTTTACAGAAATGTATCGATAAATAATAAATGATCAACGTTTTAAATTAATATTATATTTGCTATTTCTGTTCAAACACGTCGATATCAAAATTGGCATCGACAAAATTATTGTGATTTCCGTATTTGTTGTGTCATTTTTATATGACCAACGAATCATAAGATCAAGTAAATCAGGAAACCTTTACGAATCTAACATGTTTCACATTTATTAATAAAAAAATAATTGATTAATAAAAGTGAAACATGTTTGCTTCATAAATATTTCCTATTTATTTGTTAACTTATCATCATGTCAGATTCCGATCTGTATTTGATTTGTATTTGATCCCAACACATAACCAACGGAGTGAATAAATGTTTTAACGGGATTGGTTCATAAATTCTAAAATTGAATATGAGACGGTACAAGAATAATAAATAAACAGTAATGGAGCGGCCGTAGAATAGAGAACAAGCCGGACACAATGGCTGATGGATTGGTTTCAACGTTCTTAATTTTCTCTTTTAGACTTTCTCATTTGTTTATTAATTTCGTTGGAAATATTTTCCAAACATTCTTTTTCATTCTTTCAGTATTTTATCCTTTTACTTCAATAATTTTGTTAAAAAAATGTCTTTCTTTTTTTTTAAATGTTGTTTTTTTTTTTTCTGCTTTTTCTACGAAGATTGATTTTTCTCTCCGCCCTCTAATTTATTGATACGCTTTTTGGTTTCCTCTCTTAGAAAACACACATAAAGCTTCTATCGATTCTTAACTGCGCCATTCTACCCTTTAATGCATTCAGTAGAAGTCACTTGAAATTTCCTGATTTTTTAAGACAAGTTCAGCAAACCAGAAGAAGTAGAAGGGGAAATGAAGTGCTTTAGCCTCCGGCTATAAAATTGGTTGTGCCAACTGACTATAAATCCTAATAGCAATTTTCTAAAAAGAACTTGAGGTTAAAAATACCTCGGCCGAAGAATATCATGACAATCTATTCTGATAGCATTTCCAACATTGTAATGTTGGAAATGTCATCAAAAAACATCTAGGAAAAAACAGAAAAATGAGTATTTAGTGTGTCCAAATCGAACTGTATTCGAAGAATTACGCAAACTGTTATATATTTATATTTGAATACTTGCAAACAAATGACGTCACACATTATGAAATGGACAAAGTCCGACAATTATTTTAAGACATTTTTATGTTTATACATGCTTTTTATAGATACAAATATTTAAGTAAATGCTCTGTTTGTCATAATCATTATTAACAACATTTACCTTTACGTGTAAATTTGGGTACGCATTGAGCAGATATGAATATACGAGAGATAATCACAGAGAATTGTGTTTAAAAACAGTAAAATCGACCTTGCTAACAGAACGCTCCTCGGTGGCCCAATCGGTTAAGGCACGTCAGGCTATATGACGGTTCCTTATACAGGTTCGATACCTGTCGAAGTACGCATATTTTCTATGAAAATTTCTCGGACATTCAGGTCGGTAAATGTTGTTAATACTGTTTATTATAAACAGAGCATTTACTTAAATATTTGTATTTATAAAAAAAACGTATAAACTTTAAAAAAAATGTCTTAAAAATAATTGTCGGAATTTTTCGATTTCATAATATATATATATATATATATGTATATATATATATATATATATATATATATATATATATATATATTCTTATGTGTATAAGAATAATCGATTTTAAGTAGGTTTATATCACTTGAATACATAAAGAATATCAAGTACATACATTATAACTTTGAAGATTCTGGAAACGTGCTTGTCCCGTGTACCGCTTAAAATACGTACCCGACTCCTGATGCTTTCTCTACCTTTAAAAGCAGATCAGGTCGAAACTGCATTACTGCTGCCATATATGCCCACTGTTTACTTTCCAGTCTCGATAGAGTCCAGAAGACTGGTCATCCTTGTGGGTGATGAATTATTTTCCACCCAACAACCACGTTCCCACGGAAGAAATGTCGCTAGCCTCTCGTTGCTCAATCGCTATTCCTTAGTTCCACCAGTTCTAACCTTTACGGGTAAAACCAGCCATGCCACGCACGTTGTAGCGAATCACCCTCATTCTCATTGTATTCCAGTGGTAACATGCAAGTTCTACTGGAGCAGTTTCTTTTCACAAACCGCTTCTTAGTGGAAACGACTTCCAAGAGGATGCTTCTACGATCGTTACAATCTTAACCGTTTCCTATCTAAGTTTAACCGTCATCTTCCTCTCATGCCCTCATAAACTGAGCCTCTTACACTGTAACACTCTACCCCGAATAAATACAAATTAAAGTGGTTTCTAAATTGTTAAAAGACGATTTTATATTTTAATCATGCGCAAGTTTGTTCTCTTAACCTAAACGCCCCGGAAGTGTTTCCGTTGTTCCTGTTGCGATTAATAAATAGAAATTGTTTTCGTCAACTTTTCATCTTTGAATCTATTTGAATCTGAATTTGTCTCTGCATTGGTTCTCAAAAATGGCTGAGATCTTCGAAAATACTTGAACAATAATAGCAAAGCATAAACTTCAGATAGTTTCTCAACAATTTCTGATTAGCAAAGTCCGATTTACCGTCTATAAACACACAATCTTCGACGACTTTTCTCGGTCGATCATTTCTGCTCACGAAACATATCTCAACCGAAACAATAAAAACATATAATACAATGATATAAATCCGACAATTATTTAATATATTTTCTGTTTAACGATAATTTTTATAAATACATACAATTTATTTAAGTAAAAATGCAGAAATGTTCGAGCGCGAAAAATCGTCAAATATTGTATGATTATAAACAGAAATTCAGGCTTTGCTAATCAGACGCTGCGCTGTAGCTGAATGGTACGTTAGGGCAATTGACGATTTCTGTATAGGATTATAAGTTCGATTCCTGTCTGAGAACGCATATTTTCTACGAAATTTATTGAATGTTCAGGCCGGTAAATGTTATTAATACTGTTTAATTAAAAACAGAGCATTTGCTTAAATAAAGTGTACCTATAAAAAATAACGCATAAACAGAATGTACGCACACCACACACACACACACACACACACATATATATATATATATATATATATATATATATATATATATATATATATATATATTAGGGTGACCCTTAGCAATAGGCAATTTTCCTAAAGTTAAAATGTTGCTACTCCCACCCCTATTCTTGATCCAATCAACAAAAAACGGGGTGTGCTAAATTTCAGCTCAAACGGAAAACTGCTTGGCGACGCCTCAAAAGTCTTGAAGTTGAAACATAATATACGCCACGATTAATTCCGTTTCAAAGCTGTATAATCTTCACAATGTCGACTATTTTCTTTCTTTTTTTTCCTTAGAGATATTTATGTGGACACATCCAGGCAAACCCTGCAAATGTTTAAAAACGTTCTGAATTAAATGTACAAAGAGTTAACTTTTTAAATTCCTGAAATGACATGAAAAAATTAAGAAATGTTAGGTTTGCTTAATATAGACAACTTCTGTAAGAGAAACCCATTTTTATTTACAACAATAATTTGTATAGAATCAAAAACATAATGTGAACACAGAACATGGAGCATTATTTTTGCATGCCAGAGGATTTAGTGGCAGTTGTGTATGTTTAATGGTTTTAATTAACGATCTGTAAAACAATTTATTTTTCAGTTTCATCTTTTGTGAGAATGTTTTTGTAATCCTGAATGAGTTTGACACCTCTTTCTTGAAACGTCATTCACAACAACTGTCTTCTCAAGTTTTTTAAGTTCACTTTTTTAACCGAGATCATGCTTCCATATTACAGAGTCTTTGTCGATGAAATCGGTGCTGATAGAAAATCTTGTACAGAAAGTTTTTCTACCAGGAAGACGGAATCTCGATATTTGTAAAGGAAGAAAAATCATTTTTGTGCTGATGTACCTCTTCAGTTAATTTTGTTTCTTTTTAATTTTCACATTTCTCTGCTTCCTGCATAACTGAGCCATATTTGCCTTAACTTCTGTTGGAACATTGTCATCAAATATTTTCAGAACTAATTAACAGAGATGTTTGAGAAGTTTCCCTTACTGATCAATATCCTGATAATTTATCAGTTGAATAGGAAATCATAATAAGGTGCTTTGATTGCTTTTGATGATAGAACGTACACTCGAGTAAGTAAAATGCATATTCTTCTTAAGAGTTGTTCTCCCCATGAAATAAATTGATCATGAAACAGGTATTAGGTTGGTGCAAAAATAATGACGCAATGATGTCGTTTTTTGACGTTAAAAAAACGTCAAGAAACGACATTATTACGTCATTATTTTTGCACCAACCTAATATATGTTGAATGCATAAATTGCTTTTGTCATCCACCTAGCATGACTTACAGCCCCTGGAGATTTTTTTAAATGTCGCGAAGAAAGATAATCGTTAACTGCAACAATTCTCGGTAATCATCTCACTGTTGTTTCTGCGTAGAAAGTTGGTATTCAAGAAATCCAAGAACCGTAGAGAGGAAATCATCTGGCATTTATTGCTACCAGTTATGTAAACCTTCTTGTTAAGTTTCGTCTAGGTTTCTCTAAATCTTTTTAAAAAAACGCCATGTCTGGACCAGAAGTTCCATTCATCAGTGAGTCGAAACAGTTCCTCAAAACTAAATCAAAAATGTGATGACGGCAAGGGAATTACAACAGGTTTCTACTGAACAATTCTTCTAGATTTGTACAGGCACCATTTACCTGACTTATGTTACATGCTATCGTATTACAGCAAAGTGCCTGAATTGTATTGGTTATACTTCACTTTTCCACAGCTTGGTAAACAGCCATAGTTTGTTGTTCTCCTGAAGATGTTTGGATTTCAGTGGCACCCAACAATTTCTCTTAGCCTTGGAATTTACTATTATCGCCAGGATATGAACCATTTCAACGACTGTGAGTGCTGTTAGCAGCTTTCCATCCCAGTGCAACCCTAATTCTTGACAGTCGTTTAGTTTAAATTTGTGCTGTATTTCTATGTGTCTGACTTCTCTAAAGACGTTGAAAAGAAGTGCTATTTCTTAACAGGTTTTCATTACCACGCACGAAAGTTTATACATAAACCTCATTTCTATCAGTGAATTGGAACCTATCAACATCTTCATCAACGTACTTGATTCCGATTTAGATCCAGCGTTCAATAGGAGGGGTTCTAAAATTTCTTCGAAGAATTTTAAAGAAACTAGAATTTTTGGCAACACGCGTTAGTGTGTTGAAATCCCTCACAGTATTTAGTATTTTTGAGCGTACTGCTAACATTTTTTGTCGAGATTAACAAACGCTACGTTTCGTTCAATTTCGCAAACCAATCGATGAAATTTGAATAAACTGACTTGTTCGGAAATTACTTTGACAGAAACTCTACTTTGCTGTTAAATAATGTGTTGCTGGAACTATTGGCAGTACTGCAGTTGTTGCTGTTGCTGATATTTGCTGAACGATGACAGAGGAATTGTCATTTGTCACCACCACTATTTTGGCCTCTTGATATTGAATCATCAGTCTCTGATGTAACAAACTGATGAGTATCATGTTTTTTCTATTTCTTCATAAGTCTTTTTTTTTCATGGCTGTTTCTATTGCAGTACGCTTCAGTGCTCTTTCTTTCTTGGGATTTAGTCTTTGATCTACACCTACAATGAACCCCTGTTGTTCTTTTTGGCGCTGACACATTAAGAACTTTCTAACCTCTTCAATTTTCATCTGTCCCATAGCATATGAATGTTAAAGAGATTGTCCATCTTTTCGACAAAAGTTTTCTTTTTTCTTTTTCCCTGTTCGTAGATCTCAACATTTTTTTCTGTAAACCTTCTCATTTATCACAGAGCTTGAGTAGCTTATCAAAGCAGTGACCAGTTCTTCTGACAGGAATTCGTGCTTTTTGCCCCCCCCCCCACCAATGGAAACTTCATGAATCACAAATGCTGCCCTTTCCTTTGCAGTCAGATTAACAATACGTATATTGTAGAAAAAAGAAACACTTAAAACTTGCCGATTTGTGGCTAGTTTGGCTCCCACGATTTGATTGGAAATGTAGCCAAAAAATCTTTTAAGTTGTGTGATGAACTATCTGAAGATGTTGATGCCATTTTATAAGTATAGGACACGTCACAAAAGCCACTTCGGACGTTCACAGATAGTACTTAAAAAAAAAATGAAGAACTAGCCACCAAAGGCAACATATCTGTGGCCTGGATCAAAGTGTAGTACTTTTTTCGATCTTCCCTTGGTTGGCAGTTAGAGATTCAGTTCTTGCGTCGTCAATTTCTGAACTTGCTTCGGCAATTATTGGGTTTGTCCAACGAGTGGAATACAAATTACGCTAAGTGTCAGATTTCATTTTTATTTTTGAAGCTTTTCTTTCTTGTATTTTTTGTTTTTCATTCGTCTTTTATCTTTCTGTTTAACCTGTTTCGTTTTTTCCTAATTTTATTTCTTTCATTTTTCGTCAGTCAAGTTTTTATTTTTAATTTTTAAGTTATAAATTTTTGGTTTCTACTTGTTACTAGTAAGCAAGCGTTAAATTTTTGTCCCCTCTTTCTTTTTGCCTCGTCCCACTTTTTACGTAAAGTGTGGCATTTCCTTTTTTATTTTCGTTTGTAAAATTTTGGTTTAATTTTTATCGTCTCCACACTCTTCTTGAACATTTGACTTGGTTGTTTTTACTTTTCCCATTTTCTTTTATTTTTGACGTGTGACTTGCTTTTTGGCAAGGCAAGTTTTATTTTATTTTCTCTTTTGTTCTCTGCTTTGTTTAAAAAATTATAAGGAAAAAGCAAAATTTAAAAGAAAAAAGTTACCAAGAATGAGTGACGCAGACGAGTCACCGGCGGAATCCGGTGAAATACGTGAGTCAGTAGGGCAACAAAAAAAGGACGATAAATGACACAGCTTATTAAACCAGTTTAAAAACTAAGTACGAGGAATCCATTAAAGGAAAGAAATTCTAACTATTCCAGAGGCGCTAAACGCCGTTACTACACGGACAATTTCCTTGCTGACCTCCGACGTGAAAAGTCGGAAATTAATTGGGGTCAGCAGGGAAACCATGATGGAAGCGTTGAACGTTGCCCCACGGGTCTTAATAAGAAGATCCAATGATTTGTGGGACATTCTTCTGGCGACTGAAGAGGAAGCCAAAAAGCTGTCCGGAAGCATTCTCACAACAAAGGCAGTGAGAATGCAAACAATATATGGGGACCCGGGAGACTCGGGTGACTGTTTATGGTGGGCCAGTAGACATAAGTGAGGATCGGATGGGAGCCTTTTCCGCCAAGTATGGTGAGGTGAATGAGGTCTGCGCGGTAATAAGCAAGTCTGGTATCGGCACTGGGGATATCGTTCTGCAAATATCCTCACCCGACAGAGTTTTGGCGAGATTCCCAACATAGTGATGTGTCGAGAAAAGCGGATGCTCGCGTGGTGGAAGTGAGGAGACCATATTGTTGGACGTGTGGCGCCTCGGAGCACATGTCAAAGGCGTGCCCGACAAGAAGGTAGCAGCACAAGCACAGTCGCAAGCCACAGCCGCAAGCCACAGCAGCAACACCACCATCAGTAGCAGCAGTAGCAGCAGCAGAAGCGGTGACAAAGACCCCCAACTCTGAAGGGACGGAGGTTAGGTGGGGCAAGACATCGAAAAACAAGCTCTTTCCGAAACACCAGGAACCACCACCACAGGAGCAAAATGAGGAGGTGATACGACAGCAGCAGCAGCAGCAACAAAAGCAACATCTGCAAAAACAACCACAGCTACCACCACCATAACAACAACAGAAAACTCTGCCAAGATCACCAAAGAAAGACAAACACAAGAAGTAAGAGAAAAAGCAACAACCAGAGAAGCAGCCAGAGAAGCAGCAACAACCCGACTCAGAGATGGAGGTGGAGGAAATTCCTCCGTCACGTTCTGCCCCCTTGAAGATGACTGGAGAGGAGGAAGACAAAGCAGAAGAACCAGTTGTGAAACGTGCTGGCCGAAGTAGGGCTGAGAGGCACATGGACAAATCCAGGTCTCTATCCGTCCCTGGTTCGCCAAGATAAACCAAAGAATCAACAGCAAAAGCAAGGAGCCTCTCTGCTTCCCCTTCCCGTGCTCCCTCCCCCTCTTCCTCCAATTCTTCTCTTAGCTCTATGTCCCCACCCCTTCACACATCCACTTCTTCCCCTCCTCACCCAGCAAGGGAGAAGAAGAAAAAGAAACGTTTTCCAGGACCGGAAGAAATTTGCAAGGTGGACTGAGAGGAAGTAAAAAAGCCCCTGTTCAAACAAAAAAAGGCTTTTAGGGCTTCTATTAAAAATGGATAGAATCGACGGAAAGTCAGTGGAGGATCCCCGGAAATTCCCTCGCGTCCCTGGAGTTATTACCCTACTGAAGGACACCGGTGGATACCTCAAGGTCTGGAGTCACCACTTTGAGGCCAGGGAGGCCTATCCAAAATTAAGGGTTTTTGAATTGGAAAATGCCGATTTAAGAAAGCTGAGACATTTCTGTTCTGGGAGGAACCCTGTGTTGCTCCCACCCCTCCTTAAACTGCCAAACTAAACTAACCTACGGACGTCGGCGGCATTGTTCTGGATGGTCGGATGACGACGGAGTTGGACACATGGAGCCTGGGACAATCCGTCGGGGTCCTTAACAGCGCAGATTTCCGGCTCGTATGTGAGTAGGTTTTTCTTTTCTTATTCTTATTTATTTATTTTTTTTTTTTTGAAGAGCTAATCTATGTCTGTCAAGATAGTCACTTTGAATGTGAATGGCTTGAGGGATCGGGGTAAGGCAGCTCGCCTGCGCCGTGATCACTTGTCTCACGGCGTGGATGTCGCCGTGATTCAGGAGACCTACTTTGTTTGCAACGTCGATTCGTGTGTGCTGTCTAACGACTTCTTCGTCTATTCAGCGTATGGGAACCGACAGAGCTGGTGAAGTGTACCATTGATGCGAAGGTGGACCTTGTGCATACCGATACCGTGGCCGATATTGCCGTGAAAAGTGGTTTGTTTCGGGTCGCTGCGATTTATGCGCCCAACGAGCAGGAGGAGTGGGTTCCGTTTTTTTCTGCGGTTGGGGTCGTTCCTGGTGGATTCAACGCGCTTAATCTTAATGGGGGACTGGAATATCATTCTAGACCCCAAGTCAGATCGGGGGCGGGGTGCTAGCGGAAGAAGGGGCGATCGTAGCTTGGTTGATCTGATAAACGAATTTGGTCTCGTTGATAGATACCGAGTCGACCACCCCAGGGGGAAATGTTGACGTGGGTTCTTAGTTGGCCTTCTGACCGGATGGTTAGCTACTTGGGCAGAATGTTAGTCAGAGGAACCGACGTAGACTTGTTAGATTGTCCCACTTTCCACTGGGTAGGCTATTCGGACCGCAAAATCGTTTGTGCCTGGATGGCGTTAGACTATAGGCCTAGAATGGCTGGTTACTGGAAGTTTAATCTGTCTTTGCTGGACTGACAGTACTTCCAGGAGCAGCTAACTAGCTTAGTGCAGCGGGAGCTAGTGGGGGCGGTTATCGGGAATAAATGGTGGGATAGATTTAAGTGTAGAATTAGGTGCTTCACCACGGATTTCACAAACGGCACGCCCTAGATAAAGCTGAGAAGGGGAATATGCTTAAGGCTAGTCTTTCCCGGGCGGTGCCTGGGGGAGATCCCCTAGAAATAGCTAGGGAGGCCGTGGAGTGTTCGAATAGCGAGCGCTACATGGGTCAGGTAATTAGACATAGGTTAAGCAAGATGTCTTCCGAAATGGTGAACGTAGGCGCAGAAAGCGGTCCGTCGGGGGTCCGATCGGTACATCCGTAAAGTCAAAACCCCGGAGGGGCATACTCTTCGGGTCACTCACATATGCGAGGCGTTTCGGCGGCATTTACCTAGGAGCTTGGTCTTCGTGAGGACGAGTTTCGCAGCTATTTGGCTGACATTCCTCGACTTCGAATATTAGAACTGATAGTAAACGCTAGCATTCGATACTCTTCAGCGAAAGGTGGGTGACTGAGGCGAGCTTGTTTCGTTTGAACTTGATTTTTTCTTTTAGGTCACCCTATGTCACATCGGAGTGGTTTCCTGCGGAGCCCTCCTCTTGGTTAGGTTAGATAAATTTTTCTGTACCTAATTAATGTAAGTGTTGTTCCTGGCCTGTTCCCGGCTGCCTCTTTGGTTGTAATCCAAGTCAAGATTCCCAACCTTCCCATTTTGTATTTGGCCCTCATTTTATCTCGACTGGGTCAGCTTTTTCGTTCATGTTCGTATATATTTTCTCCTTTTCCCACTCCCTTAGTGAGAGAGCACCTTGATTTTGTCCAGTGGCCAGAATACAGCGGCCTCTCACCTTCTTGAGGGTTGGACGGGCCTTACTAACAACAGTTATGTTCAGTTCACTTTGTGTTAATTTTTAGTTTGTTATTGGGTTCATCTCCCTTCCCTCTCATTTTTCGTCTTTAGAATTATATATATAGTTTATTATCATTAAATTTTTAGGGCATGGCGGCGCGTTTCATAGGTTCCCCTTGAGAGGATGTTGTATTATGGTGCATGGAGGGTTGACTGGTGACGGACGAGTCTTTATGGTGAATGGGTAAATTGTAATGAGTGAATAGGTCATGACTCGGATTAGCTAGGTATAGGATAGTTAGTGAAGACCAGCCTCAATCCCTCCCCTTTTTTCAGCTTTGTGCCATAATTGTATTTTTATGCAATAAATATTGGTAATATATCTGTATGTATATAAGTATACAACGTACATAACATTATAAAAGCGGAGAGGTCATAATCATGGGTTTACAACTTTGTCAGGGCTACCACCACAAAATAGGGGAAGATCTATATCATAAGGCCACAACAAAATGAACGAGTGTTTAAAAGTTATTACAAATAAAATAACTTTTATTTACAATCGCTGATGACGGTGAAAAATATGTGTTTGCCCTCTACCTACGTTCTGGTCCCAGCTTTGCAAGTTACCTTCCCTTTTATTTATCATTCTAATGCCAATAACAAGTCAGAACATTTTTTATTTTTTATTTTAATGGAACATTATACAAAAGACAAAAATATATAATCTGAAAAAATGACTTTCTGTGAAAAAATTTCAGGGTCGATGAGTGTCGGCTAGAAGTTGTCCTTTTAAGCTAAAATTTTGCATAGATTGGTTTCCTGTTAATTATACCAAGAGAGAAAGTTTGGAGTTAATCTTTTGGAAAATAGAAAAATAAGGGCCAGCCAAATATATATTTATATTTATCTATGTATGTGTGGATATTGCATTGATCATATTTTTTACAACC
>OZ010590.1:73525931-73583431 GCA_963932145.1 Acanthosepion lycidas
GCGAGTCGGTGATCTAGCTTTCCTCAAGTCTATGATGTATCCACTATTTTACATTCATTTTCTGATTAGAAATTCATTCGGAGATTGCTAAATGCAAGTATCGTCGCCTGGAGATATCCCCGATCGATACATACTGATCGAATTATAAAAGTTGGGAATATTAGTCTGCTAATTCTGCAACAAATATATTTTATGAGGTTTTCATGTAAGCAAAACGAAATCGAATCCAAAGAATAATTTTCTATCTTCTTTTTTCATGTCATGTCTCTTCGTCGTACAGTCGATCATGGCTCTCCACAACATTATTTCATTATAATCTGCAAATTGTCATGACCTTGGCAATATAGTTGATTTGTTTTTTCCGCAGTTCGGTCTACGAAAGAAAATGGAAGCAATATCAGTATTGATTGGGGGTTTCCATGATTGATATAGTTGTCAGCAAGTGGAACAGCCTAAGATGCGACCTTCGGATTAGGGATACCAAAATCAAGCAAGTACAGAAATTTAAATATCTGGGGTGTCTTTTCAAAGAGGACGGAAAATGTAACACCGAAATCTAAGCTGCATTTGAATAGCGAAAGATGCATTTCAAAAGTTAAACAAAATATACAAAAATAGAAAAATATCGTTAGAAGCGAAGTTTTCTAAAACTCTTATGTCATGTTAGCTTTCATATGTGTCAGTGAATGCTGGACATTTTGCTCACAGATGTAGAGCAAACATGAGGAAAAGTAAATTTCATTCTACAGAAGGATGCTGAGGATGTAATGTGCTGAAAATGTGTGCCACGACGAGGGAGTTTTAAGGATAATAGAAACAAAAAGGATGCTTATGCTTATAATCAGAAACAGACAAGAGAAATTTCTAGGACATGTAATGAGGAAAGAGTGTTTAGAAAATTGTGTTACTCACCTGAGGGTAAATCGGACAGAGGGACACAGAAGCTCACAGGACTTACAAGCTTGCGTAAATGGATGGCAGATCAAGGTCTGGGTGATATGGTGAAAAGACAAATATTATTTCGAGCTATTAGAAGTTGTGGAGAGCCATGATCGCCCACATCCTGAAGTGACACGTAAATGTGTTCCAATAACTTGGACCGATTTTAAATGTGAATTAAGTTTAAGTGTCTAATAATGTTTTTTCTTTTTCTTTCACATTTAACAACTTAAGTCTTTGGCAATTTCAACCATGAAAAAATTAACAAACAACGTGTTAAAGTTATCAAAGCCTATTACAAAAATGGACCTTCAAAGAGAAACTGAATGAGAAGTTTCCAGGTCGCATTATCTCTCGAAACTGTGAAGTCAATTGGCCACCACGATCGTGCGCCTTTATATTTCTTCCTTCGGGGTCATCTTAAAAGTATGGTCTATGCCAACATGCCAACAACAATTCAACATCTGAAGGATGAGATAAGTCATATTAGTGAGATCGAAGAGAAACTCTGCAGAAACGTTATAAAAAAATTAGAAGTCATTTGTATTGATATTGATTATATTGGAGGTTTATTTTGGTTCCGGTTGTCTAGTTTACATTATAAAATACTTGATAATGATTTACTAAGCGTAGCTTAGATGTGGAATAACGCCGACAGTACGGAGCATCATGTGAGGACCAAACTGAATCTTCACCACATCGAAGTGCCTATATTATTTTTTATAATTAATCTTACTCTTATTCTTTGTTTTCTTCTAACATTAAGAATCTTCGGGTTTCTTTTTCTTCCATTTCTTTTACAGCTTTCTTTTGTCTCGGTCCTATTTCTTAGCATCGCCATATTTTCCTTTTTCTTCTCTTAAAAAAACTTCTCACGCTAAGACCTTACTACTATATCATTTTATTCTACTTTCTTCTAGTTCTTATGTCATTGCCAGCCGTGGGGTACATTCCTGTTAGTAGCAATACTTTTGTTTATCTATGCTTTAACACTAGTTGTAATGTGTTTGTCCTCTAATGCTTCTGTGTGGGTTTTTTGTTACTGTATTAGTATTATTTGCAGTAGTAATGCATGTATCTCACAGTAACCGTCGTGATGACGGTGGTATTTCATAAACCGAGCATTAGCATTCACAAATGGAATAACGGACGTCCGGTTTCCTCGAGGCTGAGGAAACGTCACTTCCTGTTAGCAGTGTGTTCAACGCATGTTTTTCTTTGTGTGTGTTGCTTGGCACATGTCGCCTGAGATAAGAGACTGCACAAGAATGGAATGGTTTCTCAATTTCTTTTTTCTTCTTCTATTCTCTTTCGGTTTTTTTCTTCAGTTTTTCTTCTTAATAGATTTCTTTTTCCTATTCTATATTTTCTTTTTTCCTTATTTTTCATATTATTTACGCTTTCTTTCATTTCTCTCTCCTTCTTTTCTATGTTTTTCATTACTTTCTTTATTCCCTATATTTTTCATTCACTTTACATGTTACCCTGCCTCCATTTCCTTCTTTTTCATTATTTCTATCATCTGCAAGTTTTTCTTCTTAATTTTTTTTTCTTCTTCATTATATAATTCCTTTTTATTCATTATAACATATTGCTTTCATTTCATTGATTTATTTCATCGATTTATTTCATCGATTTATTTTACTTCCTCATTATTGTTTTCTCTGTAACTTCTTACTCTCTTTCCTTTTGTTTTCTTTTATTAGTTTTCTTGTGTGTTTTTTTTCTTTTTATTTATCGGTTGTTGCACTATTTTCTTTTTCCTTTCTTTCTTTTGTCTTTTTCCGTTTCTTTTCTTATTTCTTCTTACTTTTTTCGTTCCTTCTTATTATTTTATTCGCCTTTTTTTCTTCTCACTCTTCTTCCTTTTCTGTTTCCTTATATTTTTTCTTTTCTCTCTCGTAATCGATCTGCTTCTTTTTGGCCTTTTAATTCTATTGTTCTTCGATTTCTGCTGTTTTCAATTGTTTCTACCTTTTCTTTGTTTTTCTTTTTTCTTTTTTTCTTTTTTTTTTTTTGGCTTGCCTTCTGGTTTCAATATGGCGTCATTCAATGGTGTGAGTCAGGACCTGACGGAAGCTTGAGAATGTGGACGGCGAACGATGTATCGCTTCAGTAGCAATGTCAACCCAGGTTAACGTTGCTTCGCTTGTTAAAACGGACCTTCAATGCAGTTAACTTCTTTATCGCTTGCTTTCTACATCGCCATTCCTTTTTTACTTGTTTAAACAGACATTTGCCCCCATTGTGATTCGAAAGAAGTTTTTCCTATCTGGAAAGGAAACTGTGTGCTAACAAGTCTCGCAAATGGCCACAACACCTCAAGGGGATGAATAGATGGATCGTTTTAAAGTCAAGAATAAATTGCTTTCTTTTTCCTTGTATTTTCTGGCTTGCTCCAAGCATTTGCGAAACAGGAGGAAAAGAAGATGGAAGCAATCACTTAGTATATTCGTAAATGGAGGCATGCGAAAAAATAAGGTTGCTGAGATGTCCTTTGGTTTTCTGTTGTGGAACAGAAAGATAAATGGTCAGGTTCTTAGGAGGATCATACTAAGTTTATCGGTTCAAACTGAAGTTCGTGGAAGTCTAGTTGGTGGAGTTGTTAATTAAATCATTTAAATTCAGAGTACTGTACTCACTTTTGTTGTTGTTATCACGGCCGTTATGTAACGGAATTCATTATTTAATCTAGTAAGATCATTCTCCTTCCATTGTCTATGTTTAGGAATATCTCGTATTTTTTTGTTTTTATTATTTATTTCAAATAAAGCCTTATCGTCTGCTTGCTTCAGATGACGCTGCTGCGATTGTTGCTACGCTTGATGCTATCAACAAAAATGAGAACATTAGTCAAAATGAAATTAATGTATGCTGAAATAAAAAAAAGCACTCTTAGTAAATGTTTCTCCTACTAAACATTTTGAATATAATGAAACCTGTAAGAGTGGTTTATCTTTGAGGAAATGATTAATTCGAAATAAATCAAGAAACAAAAAAACGTTCCTACCGTTTTAATAACTGTAAATACAACAATTATTATATAGCATTGCCATAATATTTATATGGTTTATAATATTTATATGGTTTATAATATTTATATGGTTTATAATATTATATATGGTTTATAAGCTTTTAATCGAAGACTTTATAATTGAGTATTATCTATAACTCAGTCGCATAATACATGCATTTACATACAGATTTCATCCACTAAAAGTATTATCGGAAAAATACTATTTTTTCAATGGATATCTTTTACGAGATTACTTCTTATTACTTACACTTTATTTTAATAGCTACACGTATTTGAGTTGGTGTATATCATTTTTTTAATTTTCTGAAACAGTAAAATTATTAGCAACCAAAGAAATCGCTTCTATAGTTTCTACAATTAAAATATAAATGTTATTTACGAAACAGAAGCTAGCAGATACAAATTCATAAAAGTCACTAAGAGAAATGTGCATTCCTTAAATAGGTAATTCAAACTTTTCTCTATCAAAGCGATTTCCGTGGCCGTATTGGTAAAAGCACAATTCAGCAAGAGAAGGGCTTTCACTGATGGTAAAAGGGGATAGAGTTTTGACTGCGCAATCTTTCCTTAGTAGAAATGCTCTATGCCACTTCCATTTTTGATGATAGAATCAATAAACTGCAATAAAACTATTTTGACATTTTTGAAATGCGCAATTATGAAAATTATCACAATGCAATTTGAAGAGATTTTATTGACTGAACTCTGTTAAAATGAATGACAATATCATCTAACGATAAAAAACATGAATGGTCAATTTTGATTAGCCCGTAGAGAGGGAAAGAGAGAATTTCAAGAAATATCCTTATGTACTTAAACATATGATTCTTGACAGGCAATTTATTGTTGTTTTGATAATTCACCATATGATACACTCTGACGAAACCTACCAATCGACATTTGGACGACCCGAAATGCTGGAAAACGAACCAAATAAAGCCTCTGAATATTTTTATCATAATTTCGAGGCTTACTCCTTTCATAAATAGAAACCTATCAGTCGAGAGTTTGAGGGCCCGAAGAGCTGGAGCACGATTCAAATAAAATTTCTAGACTTTATTGCCGGTTACTCCAGGCTTAATCCTTGACAAAAGTCACACTGACGAAAACTTACAAACGACTTTTTGACAGTCAGAAGAAATGGAGCACGATTCAAACAATCCCTCTGAATATTTAAGCCACAGTTTCTTGAGTTACTCTTTTCCGAGATATATTCCTATGTAACTTGCCAATCGACTTTTGACGGCCCGAAGAGCTGGAGCCCTATCCAAATACACCTTCTGCATATTTCTACCGCCGTTTTGAGTCTTCATCCATTCCGAAAATAACTCAGAAGAAAATTGTCAATCAATTTTTTGATTATCCAAAGAAATTTAGCATGATACAAATAAACTGCCTAAATGTTTTTGCAGCATTTTCGAGGCTTACTTCTTTTCGAAATACAATCTAACGAAACCTACCAATCGATTTTGACTTTCCGAAGAGCTGGATCACGATCCAAATTAACCTTCTGAATATTTTTGACGTAGTAAGTTATAAGAATTTAGAATTAATTAATTTTTTTTTATCTTTATTTGACACCTTAATTCGGCATAATCTTTCTTCGTATACGCAACCGATCTCCGTGGTTTTTTAACATTTATTTTGGGTGCATTTTTTTTATTTTCTTTTAAAATCACCATTGTTTATGATTCCTTCATATAAATCACTCTTAAAAGACATTAGAGAACACGAACTATGTAATATTTCGAATACTTCACAGTACGCATGATAGAAAAATAAAAAAATACACATGAGCAGCGTACCGTGACCCGCTTAAGTTTTAATTAAAGTTTAATTAGAGGATATCAATTGCAATTGCGAAGAAAAGCTAATTAAAGTTAAACCTTTAATAAAGATTTTTTTTTAAATTTTCACTCTGTTCGATATTAAAATTTAACTTTAAACGGTGTTATGTATTTAAATTTTAATCGCAGGTTGTTTATGATTGGCCGAGGTCGAAAAACGGGCGGACACGCGTACACTACACATTATATATATATATATATATATATATATATATATATATATATATATATATATATATATATATATATATATATATATATAGCTGGTACCCTAAACAGGCGCAACCATCCCGGGTCAAGGTGAACCTGGGAACACCAGCAATTAAGAGGTGTTTCCACCTTTTGCTCTTGGAATATATATATCAGAGGCCTTGCTGTTGGAATTATATATATATATATATATATATATATATATATATATATATATATATATATATATATATATTCCAACAGCAAGGCTTCTGATTAAGAGGTTTTGAGGAGCGTGGAAACACCTCTTAATTGCTGGTGTACCGGGATGGTTGCGCCTGTTAGGGTATCAGCTATAGGTAAATAGTTAACCCCCAAACAGGGGTCAAAACACTATGAAATTGTAAAAATAGGTTTTAATACCAGAAATACATTTTGTAAAAAAATACATTTTTGAAAAAAAATATTAGCAGCAATAAAAATCTTGTCGGCATTAAAAATCCCATTGAGGTTGATATGCCGTAAAACAAAATGAACCAAACTAAAGCAAACTCTAGAAAACTGACATATTACAGGTTTCAGTCATAACCTATATCGCTGCACGCAATTCAGTTCGAGCCAAATGTAGCTGTATTACGACAGTCAGTTGTATAACAGTATACAAGAGAGTAAAAATCTTATATGTTTATCTAATAATTTATTTGGGTGGGGAGGGAATTATTAAGGAACTCTAGCAAACTACTTATTCTCATGTAATTCAATGAACAAATTCTGTCGAGAAAGCAGAGTAGCACACAAGCTTACAGATTTCGCTATCAGTTTCCGCAAAATTAGCACTTATTGAGTCTTCTATTTCTGATTAGTATGAGGTTTTCTTCACGATTAACAACGTCTAAAGAATGTAATCTAGACGTGTAAAATTTCGGAAAGCCTGTCAATCGTATTTCGGTGTCTGGTTCACTTTCCGGGAAGGTTTGCATGAAGCTATTGACGAACGTGGAAATGAATAAATTGAAGGTTTAATATTAACAACATCTCTTCTCAGGAATCTGAGCGTTATTTTGGCTTACTCTGTATTCTATGTGAACGAAACAGATAAATTACGTCAATTACTTTTTAATCTGTTGGCATTTGCTCTCTATCTGACAGGAAAACGTGCCCGGAATATAAATCTTAATTTGGAGATATTTTTTAAAAAATATTTGTAATCCTCTTTAAGTTACAATCTTAATTCTCTGACATAAGTATTTTTTTCAAGTGTGAAATTACCTTTAAATTCAATGCAGGCAAATATTGTGTATTGGCAAAGAGACAGGATAATCGTAAAAATATACCATCACATGTATAAGCTCCATGTAAATATTTCCAGTGACTTTTTTTGCACAGGTTTTTCGAGCAGCATCATAGCCATTTATTGTTTTAGCTATTTATTGTTTGTGCGTCGTAACCGTACATAGAATTGCGCCTATAAATAAAATAATTTTATTTTGTTGTAGTGAAATTTATGACTAAATAAAATGTGTACATTAGGTGGTGTTTAATGTTAAATCTGGAAAACTGCACAACAGATGATAGGCAATGAACCAGTAAAATATATGGGAAATTAGCTGTAGGTGCTTCTAAAGTGGAGGAATGGCTAAGAAGAAAAAAAGGGAGAGATTTTGATGTTAATATAAAGAATCCAACAGGAAAACACCAAACACGTCAAGTGATGGACTGAAGAACATTCTGAAGGAAAACAACGACGAAAAAAGAGGGAAAGTTGGCGACATATTAAAAGAGGGCCAATTGGATATTCGGCAGCATTATCTATCTATCTATCTATCTATCTATCTATCTATCTATCTATCTATCTATCTGTCTGTCTGTCTGTCTGTCTTAATCAGTTCCTATCTATCTATCTATCTATCTATCTGTTTGTCTGTCTGTCTTAATCAGTTCCTATCTATCTATCTATCTATCTATCTATCTATCTATTACAGTCTGTTCATATATATCTGTACATATGTGTATGTGTGTATAAAATGCCTTGCTGCATTCTCTCTCTCAGATGTATATACATACATATGTGTGTGTGAGTGTTTGTGCGTGTGTGTGCGTTTGTGTGTGTGAGGCTTTATTAATATGTGTGTAGCAGAAAATAGTTATTAGTGAAATTTTATTTGAAATTTTCAATGGTTAATATTTGATAATATTGATTAATAGAATGTATTCAGTTGATTGTCCATACGTCTGACATCGTTGCTCCATGACACCCGACTGTAATTACTCCGCGCAGTTAATTAACTATCATCCCATGCGAAAGCTTCTATTCGCGTATAAGCGCCTCGCTGTTGTTTTTAACACGTAATTTAAAAATTGTGTCTTACTCTCTGATTTATCCACGTATATGTGTGCGGTCTGATAAAAAAAAAAAAAAGATTATGGAGAACAGAGGATACGATAGTGTTCATGGGTGTCGCACAGGAATAACTTAATACATTTGATACACTTACTATACATTTACCAAATTATATTATTACCATATGATAATATTGTAAGTTTTTCAGCCAGCTTAAGAAGTAGTTCAATCTACTGATGTTATCTATCTATCTATCTATCTATCTATCTATCTATCTATCTATCTCTCTCTCTCTCTCGCTCTCTATATATATATATATATATATATATATATATGTGTGTGTGTGTGTGTGTGTGTGTGTGTGTGTGTGTGTTTCTCACACATTATGAATTGGACAAAGTCCGACAATTATTTTAAGACATTTTTTATGTTCATACATTCTTTTTATGGATACAAATATTTAAGTAAATTCTCTGTTTATAATAATGGCCAAATTGGTCAAGGGCACGTCAAGCTTAATGACGGTTCCGTATAGGTTACAGGTTCGAATCCTATTGGAGGACGAATATTTTCTGTGAAAATTTCTTGGACATTCAGACCGGTAAATGTTGTTTATTATAAACAGAGCATTTACTTAAATATCTCTTGCATTAGGAGTCGGCAATACATTTACAATCAAAACCTTTTTGTTATAATAATTCTTCCTCCAGCTATGGGTTAATTAATCAGACTTCTATCAGTAAATAATTATTATCTAAAAAATATCTTATAATCTAAAAGTATTTTCTGGCATTCAATAACCTGAAAATATTTGATAAGCCATAAACAAATCAATCAATCCCATATAGCTGCTCCATAAGAATAATCCATGCTGTGTCTCTTCAGGAGTTTTGCAATCAAGGCTCTCCACAGCTTCCTGTATTTTACTAACTCTTGATAACCCTTTTATCAACTCCGCCATCCATTTACTCGTCAGAGTGTAAATTGCTTACGATTCCCCCCTCTCTCTCTCTCTCTCTCTCTCTCTCTCTCACACACACACACACATACATACACACTTTTAATCTGTCCTGTGAGTATTAAATTTTTCAAGTCCTCTTTCCTCATTATGTGCCTCACAGACGTCAACTGTATCTTACTGATGTTATCTACGTGACCCTTTTATGGTCATTGTCTCAAGAACTTCGTCGTTGCTCAGATGTTTGGTCTATGGTAATCTCAGCATGTTTCTGTAGAACAACAGTACTGTTGTTTCAAGTTTCTTCTTCACTGCCATATAAGAGAACTGATGCTACATAACATGTCGATAATCTTCTTTCTTTCTAACGATATATTTTCTGTTTCTTAATTCTTTTCTCATCTTCTAGGCGACATCTTTTACTATCTGAATGAACCTTCGGATTTCCTGTCGTACTTTCCATCCGCTGTTTATATATCTAAATCGTTGTACCTGCTTAATTTAGGCATCTCTAAACTTCAATGTTCATGTTGGGCTGTTCCTTTTGCGAACGAACGTGCATTCAATCATTTTGCAATTTTTAGTAAGACTTCTAAATGGAAGTTTCGACGTTATCCAGATTAAATGACAACAACTAGAAATTAAACAAATATATACTACATGAATATACATTCTGAAACGTATTTAGATTCTCAAAATATGTCACCCTCGCTCGGCAACACGTAATATTAACAATCCAAAATAACTTCACATTTACTGAACATAAGAAACACTCAAAACTTAAAATTCAAAATCTTCAGGAGGTTTAAGCTTTTACTAATAGAACTTTACGTTTCATTTAATATTTGCTTTTATTCTCGATAATCATTGAAGCCAGTCGCAAACGCAAAACCTTAACAAGAAGGCATATGAACTGTGAACAGTTTTTCATGTTTCCTGTAAAAATAAAGAAATTAATCAAAACAAAAAGAGAATTGATTAGAAATATATAATAGATATGACTTTTCTGTTATCTTCAAAAAAACTTGTCCTCATACATGTACGTGTGGGTGTGGGTGTATTCGGGTGTGTATGCTGGGGTGCTGGAAAATTCTCGGCTGCGAAAAGAAGGGATTAGAAACATTGTTTTTTCATCATTTTCTCAGATTTTGGGAATTGGATTAGCTGAGTAATTTTCAGCACTCTTTCACTTTCACTCTCACCCTCTCTATTTCCCCATATATATATATATATATATATATATATATATATATAGAGAGAGAGAGAGAGAGAGAGAGAAATATCGAGGGAGAGAGAGATGTTGAAAAAAGAGTTAGAGATTCAAATAGAATAACAATATTTATTTGCTTAATGTTCAATTTCTTAATATGGAACAGTTTATTTACAAAAGTTGCTTGAATGTATACGCCCCCCCCCCCTTTTATGCAAGTTTCGTTGACATCGACTGACGGGGGCACTGCGTTTAAGCTTTTTATTAAATTATCCTTTTATTTGTACAACTGATTTATTTTTATTTTTCCTGACAGTGTAAAAACAATTTTAGCCGTTATCAAGGATGCTTTTATGTCTATCTGAATATCTAGAATTTTTTATCTGTATATATAGAGATGAGAATGTCACAGTCAACACGTTGTGGACGTGTTCATATTTGATATCACTGAGTTGGCTTGTTCAATTTCAACGTTTCCATTATTTTTAACTGACGCACATAACTTTAAAAAAAGGTAAAAATAATTAATATTAATTAAAATTAATTAATGGAATATGATAATTGTCATGGTGCTTACCTAGACCGACAGAATGAACTCTGCCGAGCGCTATATATACTACGCCTCTCAAGAGAGACGAACGGTATTAGTATCGTATTGAGACGGTATTAAATCAAGTCGAGCTGATAGCAGTCACGCCAAACTAGTCGGACAGTCTTACTAACCTTTTCACTTCTTGTATTATTTCTCGTGTAATATATTCTTTGTTATTTCTACTGTTGTGTTTCGTGTTGTTCTTCCATGGTCCTAACCTTGGACCATAACAGTGGCGATGAGGATACTGAAGAAACGAATTCTTCTCGGAGGATATAAAAATTTAAAAAAATCCCTTTTTGTCTACCGGTCGCCCATAACAGTGGCGACGAGGATATTGAAGAAACGAATTCTACGCGGAGGATATAAAAAAAAAATCCCTTTTTGCTATCGGTCGTCCATAACATAGGCGACGGAGTTATTGAAGAAAAAAACAAGTTCTATGCGAAGATAAGATGAAAAAAATCTTTTTGGACACCAACTATAACTGTGATAACGAAGACACGAATCGAATTCTACGCAGGATCTAGAACAAACAAACGACAAAGATCTGAAGTATATACGGAGAAAAAAAGGAAAAAATCGTTACACCAGTACACAACTCTAGCTACAAAGTACATATTGCGAAAAGAAAAAGTAAGTAGAAAAAGTGAGTTTTTTTTTCTCTCCTCTTCACGTGACAACAGATAGCCTGTGTTATTATTAAATTACAGTGTAAACATGGAAGACTTTAAGGCAACCATATTGGAACTAAGGAAAATGCAATTCGAGCAGAAACAAAGAAATGAGGAAAGGCAGACTAAACTCGATGAAAAACTATTGGAAACTCAACAGAAGAACGAAGAAAAGCAACGCGAACTATAATAATTACTCCTACGGGCAGTAACAAATAAAGGACAAGATTTTGAAGCGGCATTCTCGCAAAATGCTATATGGAGCTCAATCAAAGACTTCACTTATGCACCGGACGAAGACAAAACCTTCGCGGCTTACTTCAGAAGATATGAAGATTTATATGAGTTTGGTTGCGGGAATTAGTCAGACAGGAAAAAAGTACGTCTACTACTGAGGAAACTAGGGTCAAGCGAATACACTAAATTCGTAGACTACATCCTACCGAGGAAAACGAATGAGTTGACTTTCAGGGAAGCCGTGAAACTTTTAACGTAATTATTTAGTCCGAATACTTCATTATTTCACAAAAGGTGGAAATGTTTAAATTTAACAAAAAATGATTGGGAAGACTATGTAAGATTCGCTTCCGTAGTAAACAAACACTGCGATGACTTTAAGTTATCTGAACTCAGTTCAGACAATTTTAAATGTTTGATATTCGTCCAAGGCTTGGTTTCGACTAAAGATGCAGAGATCAGACGGAGAATTTTAACAAAACTTGAGAGTGAACCAGAATTGACGCTACAAAAATTGGCTGAGGACTGTCAGAGAGGTATAAGCGTAAAAAAGGACTCGAAAGATATCGAAGAATCTGGCGTCACTCACGTACGAAAAGTACAACGACAAACATGTTTTTTCCCTCCTCAATAAGAAAACAAACCAATTATTTTACTACAAAAAGTCAAGTGAAACTTCAGGAGAAACCAACACCCAGTTCATGCTATCGCTCTGGAATATTGCATTCGTTTGAGTAATATTCCCTAAGTTTAGAAGTAAAAAACATTTCGCTGAACTATTGAATCCAGTTTCCATAGAGATTTCTCTCTATCAAAGCGTTTTGCGGCTACGGAATATAATATATATATATATTAGGTTGGTACAAAAATAATGACGTAATAATGTCGTTTTTTTACGTTAAAAAATACGTCAAAAAACGACATTATTACGTCATTATTTTTGCACCAACCTAATATATACTATTTGTTATCGTCGCATAGCAAACATAACAGGATGTCATTTTTGATGGAGAACATCTGTTGTAATGTCCATATAGCCACTCTGAGGATATAAGCCGAAAGATTAGATCAAGGAAGAGCATAATAAAAATATTCAAATGTTGGACAGTTTTTGTCTTTCTTTTCTCACGAAACCAAAGCCACTATACGAATCATAGAACAGCTCATGATCAAACATAATAGACATTCGTTGTCTCTTATATTTAATATGTTAACATATGTTTGAATATATATATATATATATATATATATAGAGAGAGAGAGAGAGAGAGACCACACTACAACATGTTTGACACGAAGACTCACACCTTTCTGTTCATAGCTCAATGAAAACGCATTTAAATAATCATGGACCTACCAGACTTGTTATTGTTGACAACACAAATATAATGACATTATCTACATGCAAAAAAGCTAAATAGAATGAGAGCCTTATTAATAGAAAAAAAACACAATTAATAATATTAACATTGAACATGGATACAATATCTTGACTGTGTTTTGAAGAATTAAAACATTATATAAATACATACATGTAACAGTCTATTTCTTATTTAATAGTTAAAAGATTTAATCCTTGAAAATAGCTAAATGTATAGCCGAAAGCGCTCGGAATAAAAGAACATTTGGACAGTTTTTTATATAATTTATCATCTGAAAAGGAAAAAAAATATTAGATCCCATGAGAAATTGTATAAAAACTAAAACAAGCACCATGTGTGTCGTATTCAATAAAATATGCATGAAAGAAGGATTGCTGCCTAAATACACAACTTATATATATATATATATATATATATATATATATATTAGGATATTACATCGAAAACGTCAAAATTACTACACAATTGCAGTCGTGTTTCGATGCGTATCAATGCATCTTTACAGGCGATTCTAAATTACTGGTGAGTGAACGATTTATTTAGATTTAAAGGTAAAATGCAACGTCTTCTTTCGAAAAAAAAAGAGGAAAAAACGGTGTTATAAGATTTGTGGGTCTTACTCTGATCGACCAATCAAATATGACCTACATTAAAAATATTTTTTTGTAAATGGGTGTGACGGACGCAGATAGCCCAAACACGCATACACGCATATACAGGTTTATCTTCGCCTGACAACAGAAGAGTTCACGTGGAAGTCTTGAGACATTTTGGGAAAGCAAGTCAAGAGGTTGACTGACCCAATTACCCGAAGCAACAGATGTCTAGACAGAATCTAGACAAGGGACTGATGTAAGCTGGAATTCGCCACAAAACGCAGGTCACGTGAGAGTTAGAAAATTACTTGGGAGTCAGTTGCTGTCTTGTCTTTGAAGGAGCAAGACTTGAAACCGAAGCGCTGATAACTTATGAACGGAAAGATAAGACTCATTTGATAATGATGGAACTTGTCCGATTCATCCCAGGCAACTCCGGATAAGAAATATAAGAACATGTATTTCTGTTCAATAACCCCAAATTGAAGACGATAACTCGCGTTATTTATCAGAGAAGACGCAGAGGAATTTGTATGCTGAGAATACAGACTGCGTTTGAAGAAAGGAGAAAACCAGAGAGGAAGAAAGTATATATCTCTGTTACAAGCTGAATTCTGTAAAGAAGAAGAAAGAAAGAAAAAAGAAAACCAGAGAGGAAGAAAGTATATATCTCTATTACAAGCTGAACTGTGTAAAGAAGAAGAAAGGAAGAAAAGAGAAAACCAGAGAGGAAGAAAGTATATATCTCTGTTACAAGCTGAACTGTGTAAAGAAGAAGAAAGGAAGAAAGAAAGAAGAAAACCAGAGTGAGGAAGAAAGTGTATATACCTGTTGACGTTGAATCTTGTCTGAACTGAACAGTATACAGAAGAAGAAAGAAAGAAAGAAAGAAAGAAAGAAAGAAAGAAAGAAAGAAAGAAAGAAAGAAAGAACAAAACTAGAGGGAGGAAGAAAGTCTGTGAAATCGTATTTGTGTCAAGAAAAGGAAAGAAAGAAATGATACGTGAGAAATAAAAGAAAGGACAATGTTAACAAAAGAGAACTGAATATAAAGATAAGTAATCATATATTTTGGACCTGCGTCAGAAAGATACACATGCATCCATAAATATTATGTTCTTACAAACACCTTTCCACATGTCAAAATAATAATTGTAACTCCTATCCCATCTCTTTTGGTTATGCGTTGATTTCTGCATTCGTAGTTATTCATACTTATATTTTTCTATCCGTTGGGGTTCAGTCGAATCCGTTTGGAGTTAGGCATATATTGGTATCCCAACATAACTCTTGAGATCTGGTCGTCGGATGTTTTACTCAGGCTTATATTTTCTTTTATTTTAATATTTTGTATATCTGTACATATTAAAGTTCTTATATCAAAATTCACTAAGCCTTATCGTTCATCCTTGAATTGTGGATCAGTATTCGCGTTGAAACCGAAGCGAACCTGGGAAAAGATTACTGTTCGATTATCCTAATTGAACAGTATTCTTTAAAATCTTTTTTTGTTTACTAACTGTCCATTGTCATGATCTGGAAGAGATAACATGTATCTTTCCACAGGTGTGATAATGTATATATCTTCTGGTGGGCGTATGAACCCATTCGTCGACTAGGGCATATGACAATGGGTCATTTTATTTTTCTTAATTCATCTACGTTAATTTTAGTGGTAGATAGAAAGATGATTCATAGAGAACTAAAAAGTTTAAATCTTAGTTTAAGATAAGTATTAATGCTAAACAAATAGATTTTCTTGTTTTTACGGTTGATCTCGTTAATGATATATTTCAAATTTTTATGAAAAATAATGCCACCCAATTTATATTCACCACTAATTCTAATCACCCTCCATCTGTAATCCAACATATACCTTCGTCTGTCGTACGTAGGATTAACAATCATGAATCGGACAAAGATGTGTTTGATAAATATAGCGGTGTGTATAATACAGTTTTAAAGAGTAGTGGTTATAAGTACGCAGAAATCAAGTTTAGAAAATATGATGATAGTGATCCAAAGAAAAGAGATAGAAATAGGAAGATTACTTGGTATACCCCCCCACCATTTAATCAAGTATTAGGTTGGTGCAAAAAAATGTCGTTTTCTCACATATTAACATATGTGAGAAAACGACATTATTTTTGGAATTGTTCGTTCTCATCGTATCTGGATATATATATATATATATATATATATATATATATATATATATATATATATATATATATGATAATGTATTTTCTTGTAAGTGCATTTATCCTGCAGTTCGAAAGTGCGTCATGAAATTTAGAATTGGCGACTTATATTCGTGTATTCACTACGACTCGGCCTCTGTCTGAGTTCTGCTCAGATGCCATAAGAAAGATCCCGTCTGTAGCATGCTAAAACAGGTTAGTGTTAAGAGTCGTGTCAGCAATTCTTTCCTACTGCTTAGCAAAAGTAACCAAGAATTCCTTGTGTCATTTTGGCCTTAAACAAGTAACTTACCTTACCCTAGGGTTACCAGAAAAGCCCCAGCATGATAATTCAATGTCCTATGAAACAGCGCGTCCAACCAATCATTATCCTATTCTATCAATGCAGAAAATTATTTATTCGGGCAATTCAACTCTTAAAAACGTTTCGAATAAATGACTAAACGAATATGACATCACCTGGAATCATTATGAAAGTTGGCTTTTGGTCGTTGCTTGGATGTGTTAATCATAGAATAAATAAAAGAATACAGCCGAAAGCTGAATGCTTTTTGAGTTAATTAAAAAACGAGTCTTTGCATAATTAATTTCACTGACTGCTATTTACCTTTTCTTGCTAGAAATTAAATCTGTGAATATCACATTCATACGTTTGGCCTGTTGTGATTGAAATCATTTTTAAAACGGGAACGGGATTTTTGCAACGATGTTCTAATGTTGGTACAGCGTAACCCGGATATAAGAGAGTTGCCGGGACCCCGGCGAAGAAATCTCTTATATCTGGTTTCTCTTATATCCAGGTTTCTCTTATATCCGGGTTTTGTCTATTTTCTTTAGGTAAGTATAGCTCTAATTTGGGACCAGAGAAAATCGCTCTTATGTCCGGGTTTCTTTTATATCAGGTCTCTTATATCCGGGTTACACTGTATATTTGTTCTATGCATTTTGGTCAAATGGATGTGGACATTGTTTTATTCTTATCAATATAAACGCAGAAGAACGTGTGCCTAAAAGCACAAATTTCAACCAACCGTTCTATAGCATTGATGATGCGTTATTTGAGCGTCTTCGCTTAGCAGCCAATAAGAAAGATGCAGTTTCCAGCTAAAATATATTCAAAAAAATATCATGCATTAAAGGAATAGACACGAATTTTATGTTTACTCGGAGAATATAGTTTCCGCAGGGATCCCTCTGACCAACAACAACATTACACGAAAGAATAAACACCATTTCTTTGGTGTTTTGTATTTTTTTCTTTTTCATCGTTTCGTTGAAAAAAAAAAACACAGGCTTTTCCGAAAATTCCGACTTTAAAATCTTTCCCTTCTTGCTTTAGTTAAAATCTTAATATATAATAAATATCATCAATCTTCTTGCTAATATTGTTACCACTTTGTTGTATTTTATTCCTCAAATTTTATTAACCTGTCTATTAAATCTAAATATGTACGTGCGCACCCCCTTGTGTGTGTGTCTGTGTGTGTGTGTACGTGTAGTGTGTGTGTGTGTGCGTGTAGTGTGTGTGCGGCGTGAGGCAATTGAATGAATAAGAGGAAAAATTTTGTGCAACACGTTTCGTCGTCTAGAAGGACTACAACGGACTAAAATAATGCTTTTATTGATGGAATTATATACGTGTAGGATTGGAAGATACAAACACGAGAGTAGATTATATTTATACCGTCACAGGAAATGCTGAAGATGGGGAAAAACTAATTTTTAAATTTTACAGAAGAAGAAGAATAACAACAACAACAACAAAAACAACAGGGAGAAGGATCATTCTAATAATAAAAAAACAGCACCAATAATATTAATATATTGCTTTAAAGTCAGCGATTGTTTGTATGTATGCACTATGACTGGACAGTCAGTTAAGCGCCATACGTGATACACGCTTAGGTGATCATGAATCATTCCATTCATGACTGACGAGGCAGAACATTTTCCCACAGTAAGTTGTCGTTTCTTTCTGTTCAAAAAAGGCTATAGGACCCAGCTGGGATTCAAACTCAGCTCTCCGATTTCTCACATATTAGCAGCAATGCGTTCTTGAAAAAAAAATTACCAGCTATAAATTTTTGAAAAAAATATTAGCAGCAATACAATTTTGAAAATCAACAATATATTTTTGAAAAAAAAAATTCCAGCAATAAACTTTTGAATATTATCAGCAATAAAACTCTTATCGACATTAATTAACCCATTGAGGTTGATATGCCATAAAACAAACCAAACCAAACCAAACCAAACCAAACCAAACTTTCCTGATGTTAAATATAAGTTTTCTTTTTGTTTCCATTTTCTTTAAAACTTCGTTCTTATTTGTTTCATGGTATTCTTAAAATTCTTTAGTAGAATCACATTTCTTTTGCTTCAAATCTCTGTGAGAAGATTGTTCAGTATTCACTGCCATATAGGAGGACTGTTATTACGTAACACTTTGTTTCTAACGAAATTGTCTTGGTTCATAAATATTTTGCTTAAATTTTGGAAGGCATTTTTCGCTATCTCAATCCGTTTTTAGTTTTCAGTGTCGTATTTTCCGTCCTGTGTTAAAACACTTCCCAAATATTGAAATTGTTTTCTCTCCTTGATTTTGTTATCTCCAATTTCTAATTCTACGGACAATTTCTGCAGCATAAAATTTAAAAAAGAAAGATAAAAAAACAAAAAAGAACTCGCTATCTAAAAGGCGCCATGTTTACCACTACCCAGCAGGCGGATTCACCACTAGGTCAAATAGACAAATGCGGAACGACAAGCAACAATAACGAACTAAAAACGCTGGTATACAAAATAACAAGATTTAATTGTAACTAGACGGTACATGAAAACATTTAGGCAAGAGATTGCGTAGAAAGATGTGTGCTAAACATTTCTATATTCAAAGATACATGCGTTATGTTCTGAGGTTAAAAGTTCAAACAATCACTTAACTTCAGTCTTTCGTCTGAAATAAAATTAGGTTTTCGCTTTCCCAGATTCTCTCTCCTTCTCTTAAGGATCTCTTTGTCTATTTTTTTTTTTTTTTTTTTTTAACTTTCAGAGCAGTTTGTATCGCTCGAGCGGCCGTATCTTTGATTCAGAATATTTTTATAAAAATAAAAGGGACCACTTTTTTCAATTGAAAGGAAATCAGCATTTCTGGTCTAAGTGAAGTGTTAGCACTTGTTGAAACCAATTGAATCAAAATTTCAAAATTGCATATAATTGCGTTGAGTTTACATATTTAGAAATTCTCTCCAAATTGAGCTTGCCTGTTATTAGAATTACAAGAAATCTGAAAAATTTGTGACTGGGCAAGATTTATGAAAAAATTTCAACCATTCCAACGACGACTAGAATCCCGAGGAGAATGCCAAAGATTTGCGGAAACTTACTGTGCTTGTCATGGATACCAGATACAAATGTTTTGAAGATAAACAAAATGGACGATCTTGTTGAGGTAAAAATATATTGGAAATAAAAGGGAAAAAATTCATATAAACGATTAAATCTTGGCTATTACCAACAGTGAGTTGGACAAAAAATGACATTAATATCAATCGATGGACGGACAAGACAACTGAAGATTATGATCCTGCACTCAGGAGAAACACCGATAGACTGTTCAAAAATATAAAAACAAAGAAAGGACAAAGAGAACTTGTAAGTAACGAGGATAGTGTTGAAATGTTTCAGAATGCAAACTGAATAATTACAATCAACAGTGCGGAAAATATATGTACTAAAATATTTTATAGGGCCATAAAAGCGATAATTGTGAAGGATGAGGCAAGTAAAATAAAATTCTCCGTGGAGAATTTAATCGGCATATGCCGGTGATAAAACGGACATGGTTACGCAGATTACAATGATAAAGAGAAACGGAATTATCATCCAGAATAAATTGTTAAAACGTATAAAATACAAATAAAGTCCAAGATAAAAGCAAATTCTATCTTTGTGTAGAAAAAAATAAAGACTGGAACAAATCTGAACTGAATGCGGAAGACTGACGCAAAAGAAATAGAAAAACAAGAACCTTAGTGACTGGGCAAAAGATTTGGTTTCAACTATGTAAGTAAATACCTGTCAGATAAGACACATGCATCAAAGCGTAGGTTAAAATACATCAACTTCCCTGGAAGTTGGGTGTTTGATCCCTACGTCTGGTCATTCTGTAAAATCAGATACTCTGGAACTAGTTTTGTTACCAATGACTCGACCATGCAAGACAATGCCGTGTTACATGATAGCACTAATAGCTACAGAGTGACCTAATATAAGGCTTATATTCGTTTGTACATGAGTGAAATATGATATTTATTCTAAGCATAACAGACTAATAAAAAACAAAGCAATAATAATAATAAATTGAAGAAGAAGAAGAAGAAGAAGAAGAAGAAGAAAAAAAAAAAAAAAGAAGAAGAAGAAGAAGATCCCTCGGATTGATTGGAACAGGTTCAAATAGACTCATTGAAGGAATTCCAGGTAATCCATACCTTAAAGAAATACAATATTGTACCCATAAGTACATCTCACACATTATGGAGAGCTTTATCTATGTAAAATGTGAGTGATCTTTGATTATATTTTACAAAAAAAAGATCAGTGGATAATATCATGAAGCCATTTCTGACCTTAGGTCTCTGGTTAGGAACCGGAAGGAAATGCGCATACAGCAAAAATCAAAGGAAATAATAATAATAATAATAATAATAATAATAATAATAATAATAATGAGGAAAATGTACAACTCTTCCAATATTTTTCAACACTATTAAAAGAAAAAAACAAAATAAATGTCTTTTACTTTTTATTTTCTTAAATCGCGCTCTTCTGTAAGTAGTGTTAATAATAATAATAATAATAATAATAATAATAATAATAATAATAATAACGAGACAGTTTTAAAATATATATCTTCTATATTGGAGATGTGCGCATAGCGGTTATCGGCGGGGGAAATGGAATTGACTTGTTGACATTTCAGGTTCAAATTTCAGCCGACACCAAATAGTCTTTGTAGGTAATTAATTGATCTATCTTTCCTTGGTGAGCAGTCCACATCAAGCCAGCCAAGACTGTCAAGTTTTGGTTGGCAACTAGATTAGGGGAAGGACAACTGAGAATTCAAAATTGGTGTGTGTGTGGCTAGTAACTCTATCATGTAAAAACCTACTTCCTATGGAAACAACAGCAGCTTCAATTAACGTAATGAGGCTATGACCCTATAATCTACTGGACAGTTTATGGGGTTGACATACATACAGACTGTAGAAATGAGACCTTCAATCGTAGCAGAAACGAATTCACTAGTTGACTCAAAAACAAGTAAAAAAATCGACATTACCGGATGGCTAAAATGACGCAGGGGAAAGTAAATACGACTTGGATTTGAGCTGCAAATTAAATGTATATGTATACAAAGAAGAATGTTTTCACATGATATACAAGGAGGAAGACGCCTTCCATAATGATCAAGACCACAAATAAAGAATACAAGACCAGTAATAATGTAAAATAAATCTCTACCATTGCAAAACGCTGAAGAATTGTGCAAAATAAAGATGATGTTTGTACACGTCATTATATGTGTACTTTGAACAGTCAAGAAGAGTTTGTGAAGAGGGTGTAGAATGACACCATGTTGTGACTAAAAATCAGTCAGTCGCTCATAAATTACTTGGTATTTTCATTTATTTTTTTTTTTATTTTGAGGTTGTTTTATATTTTGTTAATGACTGTATTAGGTTGGTGCAAAAATAATGTCGTTTTTTGACGATTTTTTTTTTTTGATTATCGTTCACCCATTTATCCAACTTTTTTGACTTCCCTATTTGCTTTAAATGGCGAACGACTGTTGAGTGGTCGACCTCGAGTTCAACAGCAACTTCTCGTGTGCTTTTGCGAGGATCGGCTTCAATTAAGGCTTTCAAATGTTCGTTATCAACCGCAGTCGGCCGGCCGCGACCGTCTTCATCTTCGAGGCTCTCGTCACCACTGCGAAATTTCTTGAACCACCGTTGTGCCACACGTTCGTTAGTGGTTCCTGGGCCAAACTCATCATTGATATCACGAGCTGTCTCGGCAGCTTTTCGGCCTAGTTTGAACTGGAACAAGAAAATCGTGCTGATTTGAATTTTGTCCATGCTGTTGAAAAGCCTGCAAAAAAATGAATGAAGAGATTGAGAACGGTAACGAATAACACGATTCTATAGAGCGAAAAACGCGCTTCAAAATGATATATAACATGGCTATATATATCGATGAATTAATTCAGAAATCATATATAAAAGTAACATATGTGAGAAAACGACATTATTTTTGCACCAACCTAATATATAGCGTGTCTATATTTCTTTGTATATGTTTGAGTGTGCATGTGTGTGTGAGAGAGAGTGAGAGAAAGCAAGACAGAAAAATGTGGATGTGTGTGTGAGAAAGTAAGAAAGCTGGAGACAAAAATAAATGAACAAATAAAATATTAGGTTAATATGTTCTGTGATTTATTGTTATCACCATTTAAAATTTCAATTAAATCCAGAATAACAATTTTAAGTTATATAAGTTTTACTACACTTGAAATTCTTTGCCTAAAATATCTATATGTGTGTTTGTGTATGTGTGCGTGTGTGTGAAAATATACGCATGCGCAGGCTAAAAGATAGTTATGTAAAGACTGAGATGTATTAGAAAGAAAGAAAGCAATGCAAGCAAAAATGCACCTTTGCCAGGTGACTGTCATAAAATGAACAGAAAGAAGACAGGTTTGCTTCACATGATTTGTAAAATATCTGAGTTTTCTTGATATTTTTAATAACACTTTGTCGTTGCTTGGCATCTGTGATTTTGCCGAGTGCTTTTCTTTGAGATGGAAAGAAGACGTTTTCGTAGAAAAAAAAAATTATGAAATTGCCTCTCTTTATATAAAAATCTCGAAAGTGTTATTTTTCCTGTTTTGTCAGATCCATTAGGCAGAGAGTGAAGTTTAATAACTTAAGTGGAAAGTTTGACTTGTCAGGACGATAGACATATATGCACACGATCAGACACAAAATGTTATATTGCGCTTGTCTTTGAAATATTATAAGAGACCTTTGTGTAAATATACACATATCAATATACACACATGTATGCACAGAAGTAAAGTCAAAGGCTAAGATATGAAATATATCTAAAAAATACATATATGTGTGTATGTAGCATTACATACAAATGAATAATACTGCAATACAAATGAATAACGTATATGATTATATATATATATATATACATATATATGTATGCATGTATATATATATATATATATATATATATATATATATATATATATATATAGAGAGAGAGAGAGAGAGAGAGAGAGAGAGATGTATGAAACAAACGGTATTTTCGAAGATTTATTGTATGTATCGCAACTTCTACGTTTATTTAGGTATTCTAGTCTTTTCTTAACCATCCAACCTTTTATTCGAGGTTGTTCATATATATATATATATATATATATATATATATATATATATATATATATATATATATATATATATATACATATATATATATATAAGAACCATTTCTATAGTAGTTCTTACAAGTACACAAATATATATTCAATTAAGAAAATGAAAATCCTTATTTCAAATTTAAGAAAACTTTAAACCACAATTGAAAATGCCGGGCATGATCTTAATTCAAACATCATCTTTCATTACAGATTCAAAAATCTATATATGCCCAAATAAACAGTTATATATATTTATGTGTGTGTGTGTGTGTGTGTGTCGGAGAGATTGCTTTATTGTCCATCAGAATCTGTAAATTTAACCTAAGCTAATGTCATTCTATATGAGATTACAATGTCATTCTTGCTGGAGATGTCACCAAGTTCAAAGTTGAAAGGTGGAGAAGTTTTTGTCACGCAGGCCATTTTTTTTAAATTTATTACTATTTCTTTTCAATTGGCTTTTAAGTAACGGGATAAGATTTGGCACGGTAAGGAATTTCGAAAAAGAGATAAATAAATAATAGGATAACGGTAAAGATATTGTGAAGAAAATCTGCTTGGTTGGTATGATGAAACTGAAAGTGAGGTAGCTGGGGGCTAAAGATGAGAGCCGCCTGCATTGAGAGTTGTCAACCTCGGCTTCACTCAGAAACAAATTAGATACGTTTGACATCTGAAAAATGCGGAATCCTCCTCTGGCTGGAAAAGTATTTTTATATTGGGAAAAGCAGTGGAAAAGAAGTAGGCAATACGAACAAAATGAATAGTTACAGAAGCGTCTATAAGAGATAGTAAGTGGAAGAGTGGAATGGAAAACGGAAAGGAGAAAGATCAAGTATTGATTGTCGTAATGCACAAGCTATATACGAAGTGTTGACGAATAATAAAGAAAATTTGCTCCAAAACATACACGGACACAATATATTTTCAACCTTTACTTTCACTTTCAGTTTCACTGCTATTTTTCATTTTAAAATAATTTAACTGGTTCTTTCTGTCTTTTATCATCTCTATATGTTTAATCTGATCTTTATCAGACGTTTCATTATTCTCACATCCCAAATTGTTTAATAAATTCTTCATTTCATTGTTGGGGACCATTTCTTTTTTTTCTTTTCAAATTGGTTTTTCATTATTGATAACGTTTTTTTTTTTCTGCCTTCGAACATTGTGTAATTGATTATTTTTATATTTCGAATCTTCGTACTTGTATTGGTGTTCCATTTACACTTTAGGCAAAAACACGCATGCGTAGACACCCATTCACAAACACGTGTTGCTACGTAAAGCTTCGAAGATTATGAAGTTGTTTGCTTAGCCTGTTGATCCCTCAAGTGATTGTTTCCAGTGTCTCTCTAGAATTTCAAACATTAGAGGAAATCACTTCTCCAAATTATGAAGGATCCAGTCTCTTATTTTCTAGATTGTTTCATACTTTAAGAAAGCCAGTACATTAAAGACACACATATACACATACACATACACATAATAATAATAATAATAATAATAATAATAATAATAATAATAATAATAATAATAATAGCTGACCACTTGCATACGAGTATGCCTGCCTAAAAAGGTGTCTGCCCAGTCCTTGTTACTGCCACCTTCTCCAGGTCTTTTGTATTTGTTCAAAACCCAGAGCCCACCTGTTGACAACGATTCTGACCAGAACTTAGTTACAGTTTCGAGGGGCGGGAATTATCTGGAATGATCAACGGTCTTAACAAGTTCAGTATGCTTTAAGTTGAATTGTAACCGTGCTAATTGCAATAACAAGGCTTGGATAAACTCGTAGAACGGCTGTCAGGCACTTTCCAAAGGTGCCGCGCGGTAGGATTGATTCCCCACGAAAAATAACAAAGAAACATTCCTGGTAAACCGACCGTGGCGAGTGGCCGAGTAGTTAGAAGGTTTACCAAACATGAGTTCCAGGTTCGGATCCTGCGCACACTTTAATATCCACTTTTCTATTTAGTTACATTTATACCAGACTTTAAACCATAAATAAAGCATGCCTTAATAGTATATTTTAACCTCTCTCTCCACACAGATACACACACACATACATACATACACACATATATATATATTTATTAAAGACATTTTTTTATGTTTAACGTTCTTTTTATAGATACAAGTATTTAAGTAAATGCTCTGTTTATAATAAACAGTATTAAATAACATTTACCGGCCTGAATGTACGAGAAATTTTCATAGAAAATATTCCTCCTTTGACAGGATACGAACCCGCATCCTATACGGAACCGCCATTTAGCCGGGCGTGCCTAACCGATTCGGCCACAAAGGAACGTTTGGTTGGCAAGGTCGAATTTACTGCTTATAAACTTCAATCTTCCATGAATCTCGTACATTCATAACTGCTCATGGTGTATCAAATGTAAACAAATGACGTCATACATTAAGAAATGGACAAAGTCCGACTATTTATTTATTAAAGATATTTTTATGTTTAATTTTTTTTTATAGATACAAGTATTTAAGTAAATGCTCTGTTTATAATAAACAGTATTAAATAACATTTACCGGCCTGAATGTCCGAGAAATTTTCATAGAAAATATTCGTCCTTTTCCTGTATCCTGTCAAAGAACGAATATTGAGATTGATAACCCCCATAGATATACACATATAATTAGACATGAAGACATTTTTACATGTCAAGACATACGCAAAAATAGATGAATATACACGATCTAATAAGACCTCACCCACACAAATACGCAGGCATACACTTCAAACAAATAGATATGCACACTCACAAACATACACACATGCATACACAAGTACATGAAAAGGCACACACGTACACACAGATATATCCTTATTTATCATTATTAAATAAATGCAAATTCACGATACACATAATGCCAGTGAAGTCTTCCTTTTTATTTACTGATAATAATTATTGTTCCACATATCTCTTGAATACGTATTGATATACACTAAATTACATAATTTTACGTATATTAATAGGTGTTATTATTACTGTTATATATATATATATATATATATATATATATATATATATATATATATATATATATATATATGTGTGAAAGCTTTGTGTATATAAATATAAATAAATATATATATATAAATATATATATATATGCATAATTATTTATATATTATATGCGCGGTACTTATTAGAAAGCGCTCAATATCAGAGATAGAGCTAACATATATGGTTGGATAGATGTGAGCTTGTGACCCTGGGTTTCACGCTTTAGCGATCGTCAGAGTGAAACCCAGGCTCACAAGCTCACATCTATCCAACCATATATATAACACCCTTAAGCGCTTAGCCTTCGAGCGGGTAGAATGGAGATCAACGTGTTTTAGTGGACTCAGCAATTTTCAATTTTCAATTTGAAACGGAAGATGACATCGTCTGGTTTGCTTAACTGTTAAGTATCTATGGAGATTTTTTTTTATTTTCTTTCCTGATAGGGTTTTGTGTATATAAAACTGTCCTTATTTAGCTAACATTTGTTTTTTTGAAACTTCATAATGTGTAGTTTTTCATGTAGGCATAAAGGGCATGGGTCATCCCAAGTTTTACAAGTTCTAGTTTTATTTATAATTTTCCATTTTACTTTTGGTGTTTTCTAAAGTTTCTAAATAATTAAAATTTATTAAACAATAGATATTAGTTAACGTTTTTTTGACATCATCAAATTTTCGCATTGAACAATTAGCATAAAAAACAAACAATTAATAATAAATACAAATTTTAAACTCCATAGTCTAAATAAAAAGTTTAAAAGCCCTACCCAATCATATATAATAAAACCCTTTATGAAGTCGTCAATAATTAGCTAATTATGACAGTTGTAAATACATAAAACCCTTTCAGGAAAGAAAAGAAAAAAAAAATCTCCATAGACACTTAACGGTTAACCCGACTAGACGATGTCATCTTCCGCTTTAAATTTAGACACCCCCAACCTTATCGTGACTTGACCTCTTTGAATGTCACTGACATATTGATACAAATTATTAACCCTTACGCCCCTTTTTTAAAATAATTGCTCCAGCCGTTACCATAGTAATTTTAATCTTAATAATGAATCAGAATATGCTCATAAAAAACGCGTAAATTTCAAGAATTAATTATTCCAAAATGTACATATGGGCACTAGTTAGGATTTCATAGAGAATTTGAGGTATTATGGTGGACCCAGTAAGAATGGTAGGAGTGAATGTGTTGTTTTGGTGATAGGACTATTGTTGGTATGTTTGGGTCCATGTCTGTGACTAGCTAAGTTTACAATTAAGACAGAAGAAGACTGTCCTTCCCCAACCCCCTTTTTGGCCTTGTGTCACATTTTGTACAAACGTACAAATAAATAACTATTCCAAAAATATCGCTTGAAGGTGGAACAGAGCTTGGTACTTAAATTCATTTTAATTCAAACAATTATATTGAAGTTTTCGGCTCTTTTTTTGAAACATGAGAACTCTTATGTAGCGAAGGAATCATATTTTTAAATAAATAATTATGTTTAGGCTCTACTTTTGTATCGAGCACTGCTTTTTTCAAAATAATGACAAAAATAATAAAGAACTTTGGATTATTTACCTAACGAGTTCTTTCCTATTTTCTATATATTTTCACACACACACACACACACACACACACACACACACACACATATATATATATATATATATATATATATATATATATATATATATAAAACGTGATGAGTAAATTATCGCCATATTATATTTTTAATTTATATATATAGTATAGTAGGGTCAGTTGGGCACCGTCTGTGAGAAAAAGAGCACCATGACCCAATTCACTCCGCCAGAAATTTGGAAATGACAGGCTGTACTGTTTGGCATTCGAGCCAGAAGGACCAATACGAACATTTCAGAATGTCTGTGTGTCAACCTGAGGACAATATGGAGGATTCGGGAAGCGTTTAATGATATATCCAGTCAACATCATCGTCTTTAGAGTGATCACTAGTGATGGTGACGTTATGCCTCTATTCATCTTCCAGCAGGGTCTCATACTGAACAAGGATGGTTACATTAAGTTCATTGAGGTAGTAGTTCTGCCCTGGGTCAAGAGGCTGGCTGCTGGAAGACTCTATGTCTAGCAACACGACTTTATGCCATACAAGCAGGAGAACCTAGTCATAGCTATCAGACAATTTCAGTGTCCACATCCATCTTACATCTCCCCAGACTGCAACTCTCTTAAATATTATGTGTAAGGTGCAGTTGGGCAAGAGAAAAACAAACCTCTTTTTAAAACCAAAGATGAACAGAAGGCAAGGATTGTCAGTATTCCCCACCTTAAACAAGGAGACCGTCCAGAAGTGTTACAAGGGATTCTGAAGCCAATAGCGATTTTATTGAATAAATTTACTCTTTAATATTTCAAGATATTTTTGTGTAATTTTGATAAATATATCTGTTAAACGAGATGTCAATGTTATTTTCATTTTTGCGTAAGTTATACCTCAATTTATCCATCACACGCTGCATACATGCACACACACACACACACACACACACACATATATATATATATATATAGATATATATATATATATATATATATATATATATATATATAGAGAGAGAGAGAGAGAGAGAGAGAGATAGATAGATAGATAGATATGAATTAAGCATCAAATAAGATTAGGAATCTAACAGCATGACATAAAAAAAAGTAATAGGAAACGTTTAACAATATGACATGTTTCACTTTTATTAAATGTCCGACAGAGTTTGAGAGAAAATTGACAAAAAAAAGAACTTTGGTATTATCAATTTAGCTTGGATTAGGCCTCATTTGTTAGCTATGTATCGCGTAAAAGCATTCTTAAAGGATTTAATAAAAACATTATATACATTAAAACAGCTACATTTTCTTAGAATATCACTCCAGTACGACGACTGACCACACAGAAATGAAAACATTAGAACTACTCCTACTAGACAGACACACATACGCAATTATGAACACATATTACCATCCGATGCCTGCTTAGACATATCATATCAGACTTAATTACATATAGAATTATTTACGGTTTTAATGCACGTGACACAAGATTGACTATTTGAAAATACCAAAGTTCTGTTTTATGTCTGTTTTCTCTCAATCTCTAACGAAGTCTTAATAAAAGTGAAACACGTTAGATTGATATACGTTTCCTTTTTGTTATTTAACTTATCACACAAACACACACACACACACACACACACATATATATATATATATATATATATATATATATATATATATGTGAAGGTATTTTATGTGTAAAAGTGCTGCATATCCTGGGATAGAGCGAATGTAAATATAAAAGCCAACCATGAGGCCAACAAGGGCAGAGACAGTCTGTTTCATGGTTACATGTTATCTTCGGTCCATGTCCCAAAGTTTGCCTTTAAAAATCAAACAGACTGGTACCTCTCGGTTTTGACCTCAGTATTCACTCATATATATATATATATATATATATATATATATATATATATATATATATATGTATATGTATATATAATTATTTATTTAAAAATATGATTCCAACAGGCTACATAAGAGTTTCTATCAGTATAGAAATACATTCATAGATGTCAAATCAGGGTACGGTTGAGGTGCCTAAATTTAAAACGGAAGATGATTTCGTCTAGTCTTATTTACGTGTCTATGGGGATTTATTTATTTTTTTATTTTATTTTTTTCTGAAAGGGTTTTGTGTATATAAAAATAAACTGCTGTAACATTTGTTTTTTGACGACTTCATAAAGGGTTATCTTATTTTGTAGGATATCTGGGATCTTTAGACTCTGCAGAGTCCTCTGACCTTGTTGGTCTTTTAATACTGTACAACTTGACCGCGCACCGTGAAATAGATATTAAGGACATCGGACTGTATAGAGATGACGGGCTCATGGTAGTGAGGAGTTCTACTAATTTTAAAATAGAGAAAATTAGAAAAATTATATTTAGTGAATTTAAAAATCTAAACTTAAAGATAACAGTCTGTACTAAATTGAAAAGGGGAAACTTCCTCGACGTAACTCTAGATTTAGCAAACAACACATACCAACCTTATAAAAAAAACAAATACTAACCCCTTATATATACACCCGAAGTCAAACCACCCTCCATCCATAATTAAACGTATACCTTCATCAATAGAAAATAGAATCAGTATTAACTCCGCTAACAAAGAAATATTCCAACAACACAGTAGCTTTTATAACGCTGCCCTAAAAAATAGTGGATACAAGAATGCGAACATTAATTATAGAAACAATTGTACTAACCAGAAGAAAAAAAAACAGGGAAAGAAAAATCATTTGGTATACCCCTCCGTTCAACCAAATGGTTAGTATTAAGCTAGGACAGAAATTCCTTAAAAAAAAAACACAATAATAAATTTCTGAACAACCCCCCATGCCTGAATAGTATTAATAAAAACCCTATAGTTAAATTAGACAAAAACAGTGTAAAATTATGTGATTGTAGAAACCCAGAAGAATGCCCATTGGAAAATAAATGCTGCGTCAAATCTGTGGTATACCAATGTACTATCTCATCCATTGAGAGTCCTAATACTAATATGATATACATTGGGTCTACGAAGAATGAATTTAAAACCAGATGGAGGCAGCATAAGTGCTCTTTCAACAATATAAATAAAAGAAATCAGACATCTCTATCTAAATATTTTTGCATTTGAAGGAAATGAATAAAATACCAAAAGTAAAATGAAAAATTATAAACAAAACTAGAACTTGTAAAACTTGGGATGACCCCTGCCCTTTATGCCTACATGAAAAACTACACATTATTAAGTTTCTAAATAGTAAAAATCTATTAAACAATAGACATGAGTTAACGGTTTTCTGCCGACATCATCAAATTTTTGCATTGAATAATTAGCATAAAAACAAACAAACAATAAAATAATTTTTAAAATCCATAGTCCTAATAAATAGTTTAAATACCATACAAAATAAGATAACCCTTTATGAAGTCGTCAAAAAACAAATGTTACGGCAGTTTTTTTTATATACACAAAACCCTTTCAGAAAAAAATAAAATAAAAAAATAAATAAATCTCCATAGACACGTAAACCAGACTAGACGAAATCATCTTCCGTTTTAAATTTAGACACCCCAACTTTACCCTCACTTGACATAACTCTATACTGATACAAATTATTAACACCCTACACCCCTTTCTATTTAAACAATCGCTCTAGCCGTTACCATGGACATTTTGATTTCAATAATGAATAAGCTATTAAAACACGTAAATTTCAAAAATAAGTTATTCAAAAAAAAAAAAAATTTTTCGCTTGAAGATGGAACAGAGCTTACTTTAATTCAATTTAATTCAAATAATTATATTGAAGTTTTCGGCTCTTGTTTTGAAATATGAGAACTTATGTAGCGTGTTGGAATCATATTTTTTAAATAAATAATTATATTTATGCTCTACTTTTGTATCGAACACTTCTTTTAAAAATAACAACAAAAATACTAACGAACTTTGGATTATTTACCAAACCAGTTCTTTCCTATTTTCTATATATTTTCACACACACACACACACACACATATATATTAAAGACATTTTTATGTTTAACGTTCTTTTTATAGATACAAGTATTTTAAGTAAAAGCTCTGTTTATAATAAACAGTATTAAATAACATTTACCGGCCTGAATGTCCGAGAAATTTTCATAGAAAATATTCGTCCTTTGACAGGATTCGAACGTGCATCCTATACGGAACGGTAATTTACCTTAACGTGCCTAACCGTTCGGCCACAAAGGATCGTTCGGTTGGCAAGGTCGAATTTACTGCTTATAAACTTCAATCTTCCATGAATCTCGTACATTCATAACTGCTCATGGTGTATCAAATGTAAACAAATGACGTCATACATTAAGAAATGGACAAAGTCCGACTATTTATTTATTAAAGATATTTTTATGTTTAACTTTTTTTTTATAGATACGAGTATTTAAGTAAATGCTCTGTTTATAATAAACAGTATTAAATAACATTTACCGACCTGAATGTCCGAGAAATTTTCATAGGTTCGAATCCTGTCAAAGGACGAATATTTTCTATGAAAATTTCTCGGATATTCAGGCCGGTAAATGTTATTTAATACTGGAAGATTGAAGTTTATAAGCAGTAAATTCGACCTTGCCAACCGAACGATCCTTTGTGGCCGAACGGTTAGGCACGTCAAGGTAAATTACCGTTCCGTATAGGATGTAGGTTCGAATCCTTTCAAAGGACGAATATTTTCTATGAAAATTTCTCGGACATTCAGGCCGGTAAATGTTATTTAATACTGTTTATTATAAACAGAGCATTTACTTAAATACTTGTATCTATAAAAAGAACGTTAAACATAAAAATGTCTTTAATAAATAAATTGTCGGACTTTGTCCATTTCTTAATGTATATATATATATATATATACGTGTTAGTGTGCGTGTTTGTGTTTGTGTGTGTGTGCCTGTGTGTTAAATTTCTCATAGTAATTATGAGGATAAGACAATTTGTCTTATCTTCGGAATTATTCTGAGAAATTTAACAATATGTCGACATGGAAAACTAAAACAAATACTTATTTAAAAAAAATTTTTTTACCAATATCCAGAAAAAGGCTTACAAAACCTTTCCCTTTTAAAGTTTTCTTGTTAAAGTCGGATTGAGGAAACACGTCGGCAATGTCTAAGAAATATTTTCCAATTGTCTCTTATTTATCTTATATATATATATATATATATATGTGTGTGTGTGTGTATCTGTCTGTTTGCGTGTGTGTATATGAATGTTCGTATACATATATATATATATATATATATATATATATATATATGTGTGTGTGTGTGTGTGTGTCTGTGTTTGTACGCATACAAAGGTTCATCAATAAATCCGTAGCCTAATGTTAATAAAATCATTATACAACAAATATATTTTGGTAGCATGATGCTTTCTTGGTAGTCCACTTTGAAAGACACAACATTTCTCCATGAAACAACATTTCTCCATGAAACCTGGGAAAGTATTCAGTGAAAAGTCAAGCTCAAAATTAAACTGATATTAGAAGTTATTGATACATGATGTGTGCGCCCTATTTTCTTTCTATTTCTCCGTAAATAGTTTTTCACCTCCATCCAGAAAATGATTTCTTCTCTTCACCATGTACGTTACTTACATTCTTTTTATATTCTTTATTGTCTTTTTTTTGTTGCTATTAAGTGAATCTCTCTCTCTCTCTCTCTCTCTCTCTCTCTCTCTCTCATTGGCCTTCTATCATTTTTCATACCTCCAAAACTACATTGTTTTTTTTTATTACTTTTTCATTATGTTTATTTCTGAAAATTACATCACACGAATTTTCCAAGAATTGACGATATTTCTTTCCACCCTATCCCTACCTTTCTTATTCTTACTTTTTATTCTTCTCCTTAACAACTCTAAACTCATATTGTCACTCTTCTCTTCTTCACCATCTACGGCGCTTATTTGTTTCTTAGCGGCGTTGGGTTTCCATAACTCTTGCAAATCTATAATCTTTATTCCTTTCGTTTTTCTGACGTGTGTGACCCGTTCATTTTTTTCGAAAATGTCTTTTTAATTTTGATCTTTCTTTTCTCCTCTCCACAACTTATGTTTAATATTCAATATATTTTCTTTCTATTTCATTGAAACCTCATTTTATTGAAAACAGAATCTAACCAACACTTCGTTTCTGTCTTTCTCTTCTGCTGACGCGCTTACAATTTCACTCTATTTCCCTCTTTCTGTTCTTTTTCCTTTCCTTCTCTTCTTCGGTCCAAATATTTTATTTCTCGTCCAAATCGATCATTCTCCAACCTACCCCAAATCTCTTATTCATCTCCTCTTTTTTTCTTTTAACTATTCTTTCGTTATAGTTTTTTTTTGTCCATCATTTTGTTCTCTTTTTCCTCTCTTTCCGTTTTCTCTTCTTCCTTTTATTCTCCATCCCAAATCCCTCACTCCCCGACCAATCCCATCTTTCATTTTCTTGTCTATTTCCATAACAGTAGAGAAACCGGTCCGCTCAAAGCAAAGAATTTCTTGTCACCTAAAGACGACCCAATCCCAAACCAACCCATATTTCTTTCTTTCCATTTTTTTTTTTTTTTTGCTCTCTCCAGCTTTCGATGGACTTTTATTCGTCTCTTTCTTTTCTGATTTTTTCTTTGAATCTTTTTGCCATAATTTTTACCTTCTCAATTTTTTAGTTTCCATATATATTTTTGTTCTTACTTTTCTTTTTCACCCTTTCTTTTTTATATTTCGTCTTCTTCTCTTCATAGTCCTCCCCATTTTCATTGTTCTTTTCTCCTTCGTTTTCTTTTCGATTTCTATCTTCTTGTATATCTCTTTGCTTTTATTATCTATTTGAAACATTTCTCTAGTTATCTCCCTTTCTGATTATTTTATTCATTCATGTAGTTTTCTTCTTGATCTTCTTTGACTATTTCTTCTTCTTCTTTTTTCTATATTTCTTTTCATTCTTCTCTTTGTTTATCACACGTTCTACTTTTGTCTTCTTCCCTTCGTGAACGGATTTCTTTTTTATTTAGAAACTCTTTTGTTGACTCATTCGAACTTCCTTTCCATTCATTCGTTTTTCTACCTTTTTCATTCCTACTCTATCCTTTTTTATTTACCTTCTTCTTCCTTTCCTAATTTATAGAACCAATATTCTGTCCCTCTTTCGTTGTTTATCTCTACTCTCTTTTTCATCTCTTTCTCTACTTCTCTCTTTCTATATATACGTTCACACACCAAAACACGCACACACTTCAATACGCGTTTCCTTTTCCTCCCTCTCTAGCTTCCTCTCTCTCTCTCTTTCTCTCTATCTCTCGCTCTCAATTTATCTTCTACCTTTCCTTCCTACGGGCCTTGACATCACTAAATGATCGCCTCTAATTTATTGGCCATTCTTTCGCCTGAGTTGTCAGAGGGGGATGAAAAGTTCTGTACGCGCCATTATAGTTTCCTAAATGGGAGCTGTCCAAATGGTCATGGCTTTGGGCGGCCGTCATCTACCGCCGCTCGTGTCGGCACCGTGGCAATGGCACTCCAACGACCCGAGCCCTTTCTTATGGATTGCCCCCGTCGGCCAACTAACGTCTTTTCAATCTGAACTCGTCCACAATGCTGCTGTCACGTGCCCTATTTTAGAAGCCAGCTAGCCAGTTAGACATCAGCGGCCGATTGGTGTACAGGGTATACGATGGTGAGGATGATGTTTCCAATGCAAGAAAAGGAAAAAGAAGCCGATTTGTTACATTTTTGATCAAAAATCAGTTGGTTACGCGGAAGGGTGGACGAGTGGCGGAGTAGATGTTCACGCTGGCGAGACTATATTACGGAGCATAAGGAAAAGGCAAGAAGAAGAAGAATCAAGGAGGATCATGGGAAAGAAATAAAATAAAAAATAAAGACGAAAATAATGAAAGAAATGGAAAGTGGTAAATAATAATAATAAGAAGAAGAAGAAGAAGAAGAAATCAAGGAGGAGCAGAAGATAGAAAAATAAAGATGGAGGATAATGAAAGTAAAGGGAAGAGGTAAAAAAAAAGAAGAAAGCAAAAAAGATTAGGGGAAAGGAAAATGAATAAAAAAGAAATAATAATGAAAGTGAACTTTGTGAAGAAGAAGACGAAGAAGAAAAAAAAATCAGCGAGGTTGAGGCGAAAGAAAAAAGTTTTACAAAGTTTCGAAAATATCAAAAAAGAACAAATCAATATTGAAAGAAGAAAAAAACGACATCAGTAATGAAAGCAAATAGAAAAATTGCAAATAAAACTAAAGAATGTTTACAAGTAAGTAATGACATCTTGAAAATAGAAAAGAAAGAATTCCATATAGATAGGCGAAAAGAGTAGAATTTACAGGAAAATTATAAACGACATGAAAAATTGCGTGAAGATAAAAAGTGGAAAAGAATGTTTAAATTTCGATAGAAGAGGAACAGGAATAAGTAGAAATGCAAAGAAAACAGTTGTTTTTTCTATATGCAAACGAATGATTAAATGTGAGGATAGCAAGAAAGATGAAGCAAAAAGAGAATAATTAAATAAAACCACAAATTAAACGAAAGGCAAAAAAAGAAAAGTTGAAAGAAGATTAAGAAAAAAATCTCAAAACTGTGTAGAAATATTCCAATATAAAAGCGCACAAAGAAAAGTTATTTCCAAGAAAATGAAAAACAAAATGATAAAAAATAGCTGAACAAAATAAATGACAGAAGAAATCGACAAATAAGAAGACAAAAATCATAATATAAAAAATAAAATGTCGGTTTTGATACGACCGCTAAGAAAGAGAAGGAGGAGGAAAAAAAGACTGAAGAGAATTGGACAAATGGACATAGAACCATGCTGGTTGGTTGGTTCGCCTTTCGGGCGGTCTGGCATTTTGAATCAGCGGACAGACCAATTGATTTGCAAAGACATTTGAAAAAGAAAATATAGAAAAGATATTAATTGAGCAAAAGTCCTCCGCCTTGTTCGATACTGTCTAATGTTGACTTCACCGTGCCCGAACTTTATAAAGCTTTTAACTCCGCCCTCTAACTAGTTTTGTTGATCATTTCGAGTATTCTTATAATTTATTTATTTTTTATCACAGTTCTAGCGTTAGTAATTCTCATTCTATTCTTTATTTCTATCTTTCATTCTTTCTTTTCGAACGCTTTTCCAAAATGAAATGTATACGTAAGGTTTCATTGTATACTTAACTAACCGGACATCAACATGGGTCTGAGATTGGATGCAACGACTTGATTTGAAAAGAACGTTTAGACGTGGATTGCTTCGTTTTCATAACAAAATTGGCTGAGTTCGGCATAAAAGACTGGAAGAAGTCCAAGGGCAGTAGACATTGAATGGATGAAGAAAATATAAGAATAAATGAATCAGTCGAATAACAAAAGTAAGCGAAGAAAAGGAAAAAAGGACAAAACAAATGGCTGCATTTGAAATAACGAAAATGAAGAAAAGAAGAAAGAAAGAAAGAAAAAGAAAGCAAGAAAAAAGAAATAAAATGCAACTCTCTGCATTTGCAAGGAAGTAAGGAGGAAGGAAAGAAGAGGGGAAAGGAAGGAAATAAATAAAGACGAAACAACGAATATCTATTAAGTTGGTGCAAAAATAATGACGTAATAATGTCGTTTTTTGACGTATTTTTTAACGTCAAAAAACGACATTATTACGTCATTATTTTTGCACCAACCTAATACATTGAAATGGAAGGAAGAAAAGAAGGAAGGAAGGAAGAAAAGAAGGAAGGAAGGGAGGAAGGAAAGGAAAGGAAGGAAGGAAAGAAAGAAGGAAGCATAAAGAAATAAAGAAAATACAAACGTTGACAAGAAAAAAGAAAGAAGGAAATAAAGAAAATCCAACTCTCTACATTTGCAAGGAGTGAGGGAGGAAAGGGGAAAGGAAGGAAACAAATGAAGTAAAACGAAACAACGAATATCTACTGTGACAAGAAAGAAAGAAAGAAAGAAAGAAAGAAAGAAAGAAAGAAAGAAAGAAAGAAAGAAAGACAGAGAAAAAGAAAGAAAGAAAGAAAGAAAGAAAATACAAATTTCTGCATTTGTAAGTAAGGCAGGCGGGATAGAAGAAGGGACAAAGAAAAACGAAACAACGAGTGACTCCTCTGACAAGAAAGAAAGAAAGAAAGAAAGAAAGAAAGAAAGAAAGAAAGAAAAAGAAAGTAAATACAAATCTTTGCATTTGCAAGAAAGGAAGGAGCGATTAAAAAGGGAGAATGGAGGGAAAGAAATAAAGAAAAAATTGAATATCTACTTTGAAAAGAAAGAAAGAAAGAAAGAAAGAAAAGGAAAGTAAATACAAATCTTTGCATTTGCAAGAAAGGAAGGAGCGATTAAAAAGGGAGAATGGAGGGAAAGAAATAAAGAAAAAATTGAATATCTACTTTGAAAAGAAAGAAAGAAAGAAAGAAAGAAAAGGAAAGTAAATACAAATCTTTGCATTTGCAAGAAAGGAAGGAGCGATTAAAAAGGGAGAATGGAGGGAAAGAAATAAAGAAAAAATTGAATATCTACTTTGAAAAGAAAGAAAGAAAGAAAAGGAAAGTAAATACAAATCTCTGCATTTGCAAGAAAGGAAGGAGCGATTAAAAAGGGAGAATGGAGGGAAAGAAATAAAGAAAAAATTGAATATCTACTTTGAAAAGAAAGAAAGAAAGAAAAAAAAAGGAAAGTAAATACAAATCTCTGCATTTGCAAGAAAGGAAGGAGCGATTAAAAAGGGAGAATGGAGGGAAAGAAATAAAGAAAAAATTGAATATCTACTTTGAAAAGAAAGAAAGAAAGAAAGAAAGAAAAGGAAAGTAAATACAAATCTCTGCATTTGCAAGAAAGGAAGGTGTCAGAAAAGAAAGAAACAACGAAAGCAAATACGGGTATCTGCATTTGCAAATAAAGAGTAAGTGAGGGAAGGAGGTTGATATAATGAGGAAGAGAGATAGGAATGAAACAATAAAGAAAAAACGAAATAACTTAAGTCTACTTTGAAAAGACAGGAAGAAACAAACAATCAATTTGCGACAAAATGAAAGAAGAAACAAAAATTCTATATATTTACAAAAAAAGAAAGAAAAAATGATAGAAAATAGATGTGGAGGAAACGAACAATGATGAAAATATGAAAGCAAGTGTCAGAAAATTAAAAAAAAAACATGAAATGAATAAAGTAAATATTCCCCAAAAGAATTGTGAAAAGATGTCTGCAAATCAAATAATTCTCTAGATTTTTATATGCCACTTTAAAATGGAGTAGGGGGCACATCAGATAAATAAAAATGTATACGTCTTTATCGAATAACACAGACACATCCACCAGATGTAGCTATTTAGATTTTATTCATACTAACATACATTATAGACATCAATTTAAATTGATATATACTATTACCTCTCTCAATCCGAATAGCCATGACTATATGTAACTTTCTCTCACACAGCTTAATTCTTCCTCTTCAAACACCTAGGCAAACACACACACAGATATATATATATATATATATATATATATATATATATATATATATATATATATATACATATATACAGAGAGAGAGAGAGAGAGATGTATTATGATAGGATGAACTGCGTGAGTAATTTTTTTCTATAAGTTTATATAAGTCTTCAATAAAACAGTCGAATTCAGCAGCAAGATAATGTCCAGAATGGTTGGTGGGAAACGAGTCGCAGAGAATGGTCATGCCAAGTGTCAAGAGAACAAATATCGTTACCGCCCTACACGTCCCTAGTATGAATTCAGTTTTCTTATTTCTAGAAGTCAAGAGACCCCAGACTTTCTACTATAACAGCTTGCAAAGTGGTTTCCTGCTTTAGTCAAGGCACGACTCAACACAAATAGACCACACACACACACACACACACACATATATATATATATATATATATATATATATATATATATATATATATATATATATATATGGCTTTGAAAATGATGGGAAGGAATCTTTTTAAAGGTCCCGTTAAAAGAATGCGTTCCGTCATTTTAAAAGCCTTAAATTTAAATTCTCCGGTTCAAGGTTTTTACTTATCTATCTATCTATCTATCTATCTATCTATCTATCTATCTATATACATATATATATATATATATATATATATATATATATATATATATATATATATATATATATATGTGTGTGTGTGTGTGTGTGTGTGTGTGTATACATTTGATCCTCATCTCTTTTTATTCTTAACGTAAATGTTTTACTATGACCACCAGTATTTTCATACACAGACACATATATGTATTAGGTTGGCGCAAAAATAATGACGTAATAACGTCGTTTTTCGACGTTTTTTTTTAAAACTTCTTTTAATATGTGTGAGAGAGTATTTGATTGTGTTTGTGTGGGTGTAAATTTTAAGATAATTAAAAATGTAAACAGTGAATTGTGATAAAGATAAAACATTCTTTACGATTGTCTTTCGTCCTCTAATGAACCTTATCAAAACAAATGTAAGGATTTTATTTTGCAATAAGTATTTATAAACAGAATTAAAAATATCCTGAAGTTTTCACTATTTTTACCACGCTCATGTTAATAACGCTCATAAAAAACTGTCCAGGCTAAGTGTGAAAGTTAAGTTAAACTATGGACGATGCAAACTGAATTCATTTTATGTCTAATAAAAAAAGTGCGTAAATGTTATTGTTGTTGTTTATTTTTTTACTTATTTGTTTATACATATTTGTTTATTTTTAATTAGTATAATTAGTATTTATTAGTCTATTTAAATTTCAAGTTTTATTTACGTTTATATTTATTTAAAATCAAAGTTTCCATTTAAATATTTTCTCTTAATTTAAAAAAAAAAATCATCATCCATTGATATTACTAGCAGCCATTCATTGTCATTTATATACGACCAGACAAATTCAATTTTCCTCTTGTTCTCTTTAGAGTAGGGCTGAAACAATGTGGGATTCGTAACCCTTGAGAAAATGTAAAATAAATGTAAATAAAATCAAAACTGTCTTGAGATTTGGTCAAAATTGCATGCAACGATAGATTTAAAGTCAACATTAAGGATTCAGCTGTTTATGATGAATCAAGTTCTTGTTTCGTTAATGGATTTTTTTTTTCTTGTAAGATAAAAGTTTTTCTGATGACTGTGGTTTAAAAGCAAAACAACTCGGATTACTAGTTTTCCAAGTTGTCATATACATACGATTCTGTTGGATTCTCATCGAACTTTACTTAAATACACGCATACACACACACACACACACACATATATATATATATATATATATATATATATATATATATATATATATATATATATATATATATGGATGTGTGAGTGTGTCCGTTTGGAGTATTTTCTCCATTTACGGAGGAGATTTCGGTTTGAAGAGTTGAACACTGCGGTGTTCAAGAAATAAATTATAATTGATACGGATAATTAAAATGTCCGTCTTCTTATTATCATTATATATATATATATATATATATATATATATATATATATATATATATATATATATATATATGTATGTATGTATGTATGTATAAACATTACTCAGCATATATAAGTAGTCGAGCAGAAACACAGCGCATGGCCTGAGGATGGCGTTAAAGCATGAAACAGAATGTCGCAACTCGTTATTGACCTGTGTCCACTTTTATATTGACCTATGCTCTATCTCAGTTATTGACCACATTTGCACATAAATACCACATACCTTACACACACACACACACATACATACATATACATATATATATGTACAAATAAAAGTAAATATGTATGTTTTTCCTCGCTGTATCAAATTTAATAGCATAAATTTTAGCTCTGTTACTTTACATTGAGTACTTTTATTACCACTAGCACTTATTTACAATATGTTATGTTTATATACATATTTCTAAAAAAAATTAATGGATCTTTATTAACCTGGCATATTTCTTTTGCATTAAAGCTTATTTTTATTAGATACTTGGTGTATATTTTCGTCTAGATTATATTACTATTATCAAAGAAAAATATTCGCTCTTCAGCAGAAATCGAACCTGTGACCCTGAGTTTATGGGGCTACCGTTAGACCCAGCACGTTTTTAAACAACAGAGCTACAGAGAACCCGTGTATCGGGACATTTTTCATTTCTGCACAGTTTTCTGTCTTTGAGTAACCAACTTTGTTCTCTGTAGCTCAGTTGGTTAGAGCCTACCAGTAGCTTCCTCTTCCCAAGGGTACACACTTTCGAATCATGCCGAAGTGCGAAACGTTTTCTTTAATAGGGTTTCTCGAACGTTGAAGACTGCAGACGAAAATAAATAAATATACTATTTAATAAATATTATAATTATTTTGTATTTTAAAATATGGTTCCATCGCTACACAGGAATCCCCATGTTTCAAAATAGGAACGAAAATTTAATTTTTTTATGTATTGATGGTCATTTTTGTATTTAAATATGAATTACTGGAAATTGTTTTTTTTTTTAATAAAAAATGTATTGCAGGTATTTTTACTATAAAAATGTATTTTTCTAGTCTCCTAGTATTTCGATTTTAGTTTAGGGGTTCAGTATTTGCCCATAACTGGACCCTAACAGGTGTTACCATCACGGGTCAGGATGGATCTGGGAACGACATCAGTTAAGAGATGGTACCACGCTTCTCAAAAAGTCCGATATTCCGATTAGAGGCCTTGCTGCCGGATGTAGTTTATCATCATACCTATCAGTACTTATATTCATATCACACAATATTTGCATTCTACATTCATGGATTTGTTTTGGAGTTTCCTCTGCAGGAACTTCATAACGGCTCGGAGTTCAGCACTTAAAAATTCCAATATTTCACAACACATTCTTCTCATTATATTAAATTCGATTTTGTTGTTGTGCTTCAGTTTTACGAAATCACTCGCTGAAAATCCGTAAGTAAATTTTGGGACCTTCTCTTCAGAAAACGAAATTAATTTTAGAAGCTTTCATTTTTTATTTTTTATTCGTTGCGTTGTTTCTTGTTTTATATTCCAGAAATTAATTCAACAGATTTCAGCTTTCACATGGAATTGAATATTGTCCGTAATGCCTTTGAAAATTAAATTAATTTTCGTGTTACGATATAAAAAAGGATATAAATATTTTACGTCATTCTGTAATGAAATTAGATGTATTGTGCATTTTTCTCAGTGAATTTGAATTAAAGTATACAGGATTGATTGAATCTAATTCTTGCATATAGATTTGAATGGTTAAAAACCTATAACGAGAAATATACACACGCACGACTAAATTTAATAGATATCTACTTATTTGCATATTATGGATATATGTATATCAAATTGTGCACATATATTAATTCATACATACACACATATGTAACACGTCAAATTGAAGGACATAAATTTGCAGATATACATTAATATGTTAATATGCATAATAGACCTTTATATAATTACGCATAAGAGATTCACACACCTAATCAAATACATAAAAATATGAATAATCTTATTGCTTCAGATTTGTTTTTTTTTATAAGGAAAGTGTTTTCAGTATCGTAGATAGAGCGGTTAGTTATAGACAATGCAGAACAAAGGATAAAACAATGAATGCTAAATACCAATTTAAAATTTCAATACTCTCTCTCTCTCTCTCTCTCTCTCTCTATATATATATATATATATATATATATATATATAGAGAGAGAGAGAGAGAGAGAGATAGATAGATAGATAGATAGATAGATAGATAGATAGATAGATGTGCGTATATATATATATATATATATATATATACACACACAGACACACACACACACACACACACATATATATATATATATATATATATATATATATATATATATAAGTATAAGTGCGCAGGTATGCAGAAAATAGAAAAGAACACGTTGGGTGCATAATCCGGAGTTCCTTAGTATTTTTGTTTTTATTTTTAAGAAGACAGTGCTCCATACAGAAGTAGAGCTATATTATAATATTTTTTGTTTAAAAATATGATTCCTTCGCTACATAACAGTTCTCATGTTTCAAAAACGAGAGCCGAAACCATCCAAATAATTATTAAAATTAAGTTGAATTGAGGTGTTTAGTCCCGTTTCATCTTCAAGCGGAGCGGTTCAAGGTTCGTAAAATTTCTTATCGCCATAAACGAATGATTTCTTAGGGAGGCCCTTTGTCTTGAGCGCCTCTTGGGACTTAAGCTCGACCCAGACCTCGAGTAGAACTCGCACATACGACCCCTCGCTAAAGATACTGGAAATGTGTTACTTACTGGAGCGTGTATCGCTTCAGTAATTACCTTACCCTCCTGCTATTTTCTACCTTAAAAAAAAAAGAAGAAAAGCTGAGCGTACTGAGTATGCCAATAAACTACATCCGCGTCCAGGGTAAGACAATAAATTACATCCAACAGCAGGGCCTTTGATCAGGAGGTTTTGAGGATCGTGAAACCACCTCTTAATTACTGGTGTTACCAGGTCCACACTGACCCGGGGTTGTAGCATGTTATGGTCCTAGCTATGGGCAAATGTTGACCCCACAAACTAGGGTTAAGACACTATATAAGTGTAAAAATAGGTTTTAATACTAGCAGTATTTTTTTGTAAAAAATTATTACTAGCAATGAATTTCGAAGAAAAAAATTATTACCAGCAATATATTAACAAAAAAATTACCAGCAGTACATTTTTGGAAAAGAAAATATTACTAGCAGGACATTTTGGGGGAAAAAAATACCAGCAATACTTTAAAAATGTTACTGGCAATACATTTTAAAAAATAAAAAAAATATTACCAGCAATATATTTTTTGAAAAAAAAAAAAAAACCTCTATGGGCAAATAGTTGACTCCCAAAATGGGGTCAAAACACTATGAAAGTGTAAAAATAGGTTTTAATACCAAGCATAAAATTTTGTAAAAATTTATTAGCAGCAATACATTTTTTGAAGGAGAAAATATTACGAGCAATACATTTTTGAAGAAAAATATTACCAGCGCTATATTTCTAGAAAATATATATATATTAGCAATATATTTTTGAAAAAAAATTGTTACAAAAATCTTATATAAAAATCTTGTCGGCATTAAATAACTCATTGAGGTTGATATGCCATAAGACAAACCAACAAAAAAAACTAAAAACTAAAAAAAAAAAAAAAAAAGATCTGGCCGAAAATGGAGGACTGCTGCTATATATGGGCAGGAGCTACCCAGTTTTCATTTTCCAGTTTCGATAGAGACGAAAAGCGTCTCTCCGTCCTTGTGAGTGATTGTTTTCCGCCTTACATCCTTTCTTACAAACCAAATGTCGAAAGCCTCTCGTTGCACTGTTGCTATTTGCATAACAAGTGCTAAGACGACCTACATTCCTTATTGTTTCTACCAGTTTTAACTTTCACAACTTAGATCAGCCATGCCACGCACATTGTAGCAAATCACTCTCATTCCTTTCGTATCCCATTTGTGAAATATAAGTTCTACTCGAGAAACTTCTTCCGACGAAGTTCTGCTTTTTGAAACCGACAACCAAGAGGATGCTTTCTCGACCACTATAATCTTAATCATTTTCCTCACATATATCCTCATAAACAGTTCCGCTTCAATCTGTAAGGTTCTACCTTGAGTGGTTCATCGTGAATATTACCGTAAAAGAGAGGGAGATTCACAGATATTTTTGCTTCAGGGATGACTCACTTACATATCTAAGACTAGCAAAATAGGTAATAGCTGGAGCCCAAGCAAAAGTAGTAATTCAGAATATATATATATATATATATATATATATATATATATATATATATATATCATGGTTGTTCATTATCTATCTATCTATCTATCTATCTATCTATCATGGTATTTTTCTCATATCTATCTATCTATCTATCTATATATATATATATATATATATATATATATATATATATATATATACATATCCACGTCAGTGGCAATCTTGACGCAATAACTTTTCCATCGAGAATTTTACTCTTCCTTCATCTTCTATCTCTCACTCTCTCTTTCTCTTTAACCAAAATGTTGGTGAAAGACCCAGAAAAATATGAGTGTAAGCGCGCGTCTACATGTGTGTATCTGTGCGTGAGGAGGTGTAAGTTTCTCTGACGGCGCAGGCGGTAGATCTGAAAAGCTTCAACAACACCCCTACCCGCTACTTGTCGAAAGAAATATCGCTATATATAATAAAAGCTAAGGTCTCGACACTGAAATAGAATTACAACTATGTATGTACGCTCGAACGCATGTATGTGTATCTCCGCCTACCCTCGGATTGTTTATATGTGTTTGTGGGAAGTACAATGCGTACACCTGTATGTATGTATCTCTATGTGTATATGAATGTTATCCCAAATAAACACAGAATTATCTATTTATCATTGTACGTTGTTCATATCTATCTATCTATCTATCTATCTATCTATCTATCTATCTATTATTATTATATATATATATATATATATATATATATATATATATATATATATATATATATATATATATATGCACAGATTGTTCAAATTTGAGTTCAGTTTCTTACGAAATTTCACCTTTCTTGGCATATTTTCTATTATCGCTATGAGGAATACTTATAATAAGCGATAAAAACAAATTCAAAAATTAAAATTGGATAGATTATATAACAAAATCCATATTTAAAAAGTAATAATTTAAACGGTTAGACTTTCACCATCATCTCCCATTCGTGCGCATGTGTCGTATCACGAACGGAAACTACACTTTAGTCCGATGAAGTCTTAAAGGACGAAACGTTATACAACTTTGACCCACATTGTCATTAACCTTCCTAACATGCACATGCACACACACACTCACACACACACACACACACACACACACACACACACATATATATATATATATATATATATATATATATATATATTATAATAATATTTTTATAAAAAATTATTTTACATCGCTACACAATTTCTGTTTTGGAACTTAAAAATTCTTTCATCATCTGGCGATGTTCGGGAACTTACCAACATCGCCTGATGATAGAACAATTTTTACGTTCCGAAACATAGAATCTTTTGTGTAGCGATGTAAAATATTTTATAAATAAAAAATTTTATTACATTTTATACCAAGCACTTAAAAAAAAGGATGTGCTAAGAATGCTGGGTTCTTAATCTGGGTGTTTTTTTCTCTTTATTTGTATATATATATACACACACACACACACATATATATATATATATATATATATATATATATATATATATATATATATATATATATATATATATATATATATATATATATATATATGATTAATAATTAAGGCAATTGTATAATTTTCACCAGAAAAGCACTGGATGTCCGTTTCTGGACTCAGCAGCAGCACGCATTCTCTAGCGATTCTCAGAATCGAACTCGGACCGCTGTGATAGAACGCAAGCATCATACCAATGGGGCAGTGGATGACGAAGAGCTAAAGATATATCTAGATTCTATATCGCGCGAATAATGCTATTTCCGGTGGCGATACTCGGCCAAGTATACATAACCCGCAGGACTGGGCCCTAGAGCAACGTGTGTGTGTGTGTGTGTGTGTGTGTGTGTGTGTGTGTGTGTGTGTGTGTGTGTGTGTGTGTGTCTGTCTGTCTGTGTGTGTGTGTGTCTGTCTGTCTGTGTGTGTGTGTGTCTCTGTCTGTCTGTCTCTGTGTGTGTGTGTGTCTGTCTCTGTGTGTGTGTGTCTGTCTGTGTATGTGTGTGTGTGTGTGTCTGTCTGTCTGTGTGTGTGTGAGTCTGTCTGTCTGTGTGTGTTTGTGTGTCTGTCTGTGTATCTGTCTGTGTGTGCGTGTTTATACAATTATAATAAACAATCCACGAGTTCTAGAATAAATTTGACATCAACATATAAATAACTGGAAATATTTTCTAATAAAACCAGATATTATAACCCGAAATGCCTATGATACATTATCATATAAATATGTTATGGTGATTTTCTAAAGGTAGCTTAGATGTGGCACAAGGTCAAATGTATGTGGCATGCAGTGAATATCAAACTCATTATTGTCGTAATTCTTCTAGCGTGACAAGGATGCTAACTATTATATCACGTCGAGGTGCCCCATAAATATGTTATGAACATTTTATTAATATTGTTTGGTTAATATTTGATTTTATTTTGGAAAAAAACCATTGACATTATAAAATGCATTATAAATGCCTTATAATATTTGGCATAATCTTTCTCTTTGTCGATTTATCCCAAACCTTCGCCTATCTATATTTACTAACTTGTGAATATATAGCTTTATTTACCAATCTTTAATTCATATATTTTATATGGATAATGTTTTTATGTCACTATTCTAGATAGAAAGACATAAATAGAAAGATTATGACAGATTTTATTCAGCAAGTCATTATTTTTGCAATAAAGTAAGTATTAACCAATTACATCAGTTCCACTTCTATTTTCGAGTTGACTTACTTGATAATTCAGATGGGTACATAGAAAAAAATGTATACCTACATATGTACAATTTCATATGATTTGTTAAATTTAACCGACAAGGTCTGTCTATTTTAATTTTTTCAATTATATTTTCCAGTTTCCTAATAAGACGTTGTACATCGGGACTGGAATTATGAATAAAATATCCAAAGTCCATTTTTTTCTGTGTTCAGGTCTCGCTACAAAGTAATTTTTGTATTATCTGTGAACTGCAATTAATTGATGAGGAAAATAGCGGAGTGTTTTCCCATTGATTTCTCCAGGTTTTAAATCCAGTATTGCCCTTTTCCGGCATTGGATACCCTTCAAAGCTAGAGACCTTGTCTAATCAGCTATTTAACTTGGAGGGTAAGAGATAGATTCATGCCTTTTCCAAAGATATTAATGTGAAGGTGAACGCGAAAGACGAGATCAAAATTTGAACTCGATTAACCGATTCCACTTCTCACGGCAATACTTGTTTCACTATCAGCGAACACTTTTGGAAAATCCAGAGTTATAAAAACTTATAGAATTAGACGGATTGAAAGTCATTACCCAGTATAACAGGTACTTACGCAGACGGAGTCTATGTGCGGATGAATTAAATTAAGTTAAGATGTTAAATTCAATGAATTTGAAATTTATATATTAGTATGCAAGGCCTGTTTGGAAGCAGAAATATTTGCATTTTTGCTATGGCGCCACTGATCGGCTTTAAACCCCAAATAACATCGATTTTCCGTTTTTCAAGGGTGACAGGCGTTCTTTCACCAAAAAGTTTCTAATACAATTTTCGTCCCTCGTTTTAGACTATGTGCTTTAAGTAACGTATCTTAGTTTGGACACAGACCATAAATTTGGAGCAGCCAGTTAGAGCCAAATTCCCTACAAATGATCTATAAATCTATTATGCTGACCACGTGATGATATATAACATGGTTTTAAAAATCTATAAGTATGAAACTGATGGGCGTTGTGTGTTTCCGTTCGTGCTATTGGTTAGTGATCTAGCTCAGGTAAAGGTTAAGATTTTGAATGCTAATTTTGAAAGGCAGGCAGGCTTTTGCCGCTAGAAGATTGACGCAACTCAATCTTTCGACGCATAATCTAATTCATTTTGTTTAGGATAAAGCAGAGTTTAGCGAATAGCTACGCAGAGAAAAGAATTTTGCGGATCTTTCGCCATATTTGTGCACATAGAAGAAAAACTTAATTAATATCTAAATTTGCACAACACTGTGTCAGAAACTGAACAGAGGTTCATACATTAGTACATCTGATTTATGCATCTGTTGCAGTAGAAGCCGAAAAGAAGGTTAAAAGTTTGTGTTAAGGATTCACTTGCACAGTGTAAAATTGATATTACCAGTTAAATGCTGGTGTGTGTTAGAAGAAGGGCGAAAGATGGTGTGGTACGATCCTATTGTTTCCAAGACGATGCGAATCTAAAACAGAAAGAACATTAAAAAATGGGAGGATTATATATTTTCTGATGTTTGATACTTTATTTGCCAAGGGTCTAGGCAAGTTATCGGGGTAGCCATGCTGTGAGATAATCGACTATGAGACATTCCTTGATATCAATCATCTGCCATGTGAAGAATAGGGAACCGTATGCCAAAGTCGATTTGGTCATAAAAGAAAAGATACAACCGAGAGATCTTTTTGCCAAGGATATAGAAAGTATCAAACTCTGGATAAGAAAGGCGAAGTTCGAGCTGTGGCTCTAGATATCACGAAGGCCTTCGACATGTATTGGTATGCTAAAATTTCACGCAAGCTTCAAGGCTTCGGTGTCACAGAACAAATGTTTCATTTAATCCAATCGTTCCTATAGAGTCTTGAAATGAAGATCGTATTGAATGGGATCGCTTCCAGATCCTTTCACACAAAGGTTCTATCCTGGATTCTATGCTATTTCTGATCTTCAACAATGATATCCTCTTTGTCATCAGTTCCCAACTTAGTATCTATGCAGATAACACTATTATTTGCTCCTTTTTCAATTGAAAATCCAACAGATCTGACAAAGTAATTGTGGCAGCTGCTCTTGAAAAGACCTCCAATCAGTTGTTAACTGGGTAATAAATGCCTTGTGAATTTTAACGCCTGTAAATCAAGACTGGTCCCATTTAACCACCATAGAAAACCCTTACTGTCTGTCATTAACATGTCTAATGCTAGACTCAAGGAGAGTCACACACTGCCGCTTCTTGGCCTCACGTTTTCCATTGACTTTAAGTGAGGCGACTACATCAAATCAATAGCTGCATCTACTGCAAGGAAGGTTGAATCACTGTGCCGTGCCAGGTATTTTTCTCTTCAGAATCCATCTTGCATATCTATAAGTCAACAATTCATCAGTGTATTTAATACCGTTGCCATATCTCGCCTGGGGATCCTGCTGTACATATCGAAATTCCTGACAAAATCCAAAGAAGGATCTATAATGTAATCGCTCCTGACCAGAGATTTCGATTTCAGTCACTTTCTCACCGATGTGACGTGGCTACCATCAAAACTGAACTGATGACCTTTTTTACCTAGTGCCAAAAACTCCATGAATTTAAAAGTTTGGCATCTAGGTCCCAACCTTTCACTGTTGAAATAGCTAAATGCAACCGCCACTTCTACTCCAGCAGTTTCTTTTCTCGCACTTCTCATATTTGAAATGGCCTTCCACTTACTTGCTTCACTGATAACTAAAATCTTCAAAAATTTAAATGCAACAACAATCGCCAGCTTCTATCTTCTTGGGCCCCATTCATCATTTGTCCTTTCCTTAATCCGACCTATTATCTGTTTTCTCTTTCACTTTCACTCCTTGTAATAACCCCCTGCATACTAGTGGCATTCCCAGTTTGCTTGGGGTGAAATTAAAAAAGTCACTTCCTATTTAAAAGATATTGTTGGTTTCATAACCAACAATGAGTAATTACATCAAAATCAGCGATGACCAGCGTTGTTGAACGAGTAGACAGCTATCATGTTACCTGTATAAATATCCCCGCTTATGGATAAAGAGTTAGGCAGACACTCATTTTTTCTCACTCTGGAGAATCAGGGTCAGAATATTTGGCCACTACATTCGCGGGGGTGGAGACTTGACGAATTTGTTCATTTTCACCTTATTTTGTTCAGGCTTGCGGGTAGAGTAAATGTTACCATCACAAAAAGGGAAATACTTACATTTGAATACCTTTGTAAATGCATGAATCCATCCAATTATGAGTTGAACATCGGGGCAGACTGGGATTTCTAGTATTGGGTCACATTAGCTGAAGGAAAACTCTGAAAACGAAATCGTGGAGAACGCAGAGAAAATCTACTCCACTATCTTTCCCAAGAAATCATAACAATTCAAAGCTATCTGAAATAAAGGAAGCTGTGGTGAGTCATTCTCACCTACGACCAGAAGAACATACAATTAAAAAAAAAGTGTCCTATGCAGAGTTACCCTAATGAATCAAATCTTGCTAGCCACCACTCTACGGCAGGTGTCCTCGAGATTTGCATGGATTTCTAAAGCCTGTCTAATCTGATACCAGATGAGGACTGAAATTGCTATATTTGCAATGGACGCTGATTAGGGTGTTTGATAAACGCTCTTATATAAAGTATGTAAACATTTTAATTTAAAATAAAGTGGTAAATTTTAGATTTCAACGCTTGTAATGTTATTAAAGGCCGAATTTTGTATAGGCTCCCTGGTGATGATTGAACCTGCGCTGCAATATTAATGGTCTGCTAGAATAGGCATGTTAACCATTAACCCACGACGCTGAGTCGCCTACGTAAAAAAACAACTCTTTGTTGTTGACGAAGAATATGTGAGGATGTATGAAATCGCCTGTTTGTATCGTCTTTATAATCTGAAGCGTTGTGCAAGTGTAATTCTGCATAGATGACTGAATACGTACACATTCGATTGTGAGAAGAATATATTTACTTCTCTCTATATGTGAAGAAATATGACAATACTTCTCTGAACGAGTGCATATCTCTTTCTTTCTCGCCCTCTCTTTATCCGCCTCTCTTTCTCGCATTCTCTTTCTCGCCCTCTCTTTCTCGCTCTCTCTTTCTCTCTCTCTCTCTTTTGTTTGTGTGTGAGTGTCACTTTGTTTTAAATAACCATTAAAATCTCATTGCTTACTTCCTAAAATTATATTTGGCAGGTTCTGCGACTTCCACGTATATCGTTTCCAAATTAGATTCCGTGATGTTGACAAATTGAAACAGAATAAAATCCAAATGTCGGATTCTGTTTATAACAAGGTTTTAATTAACTTAGACTTTAAGAAAAATCTCCTTAAGATTTTTTTTTTTTTACATTCATTAATTTTCCTATTTCATATTACGCACTAGGAGAAATGTGATTTCATTATACTACAATATTTTTAACAAACAAGTAGCGTAAAGCTAATATTTCTGTGAGATATTAAGCTTGTTGACTTTTACTAAATAAAATCTATTCTACCAACATTAGTCTTTATAAAAATTTTAATAATATATTAATGACAGTATTAAGAAGATTGTGTATGTGTTTTAGTATATTTTTCTCATCGTTTATTATTTGTATGCAGAGTTAGTATGTATTGTTAGTATGCATAGATTTTCTTATTTAAGTTATATATAGTTGGACTAATTTTTACTGTTACTAATTAAACTTTTAGGTAATTTTGTTCTGTTCACGTCTTTTGTTCTACCGCCAATGTCGATGAATATCACATCTCATTTATTTATTTTCATTTGTTTGTGCGTGTGTTTTTGTTTGTGCGTGTGTGTGTGCGCACGCGCGCGTGTAATGTTGCTCAGTTATGATTTGTCTTGTTTCCACTGAGTCTGTCTCTGAGTTTGTACTACGATGCCCAGGTACTAAACTAATAATTATTATGCCACAAAATCACGATTTATTAGGTTGGTGCAAAAATAATGACGTAATAATGTCGTTTTTGTCGTATTTTTAACGTCAAAAACGATATTATTACGTCATTATTTTTGCACCAACCTAATAGTTCTTTAAATTATTGTCTCTTATACGTCATTTTGTTACCTACCTGTTATTCTTCAGGATACCGAAAATTCTGTGACGGGGGCGACAATCAAAAATGGAAGTCTTTTACAAGAAAATGGCACGGAATGAACACTTATCCTCAAAATCAAGAACACACAGCTGAAATTCCTTGCATACATAATGAGGAAAGTGGGCTTGGAAAATATCAAGCGTCATATTGAGAGCAAGCGATATAAGAGAAATCAGCAGGCCACATAACAGATGATCTTGTGTCGATGAATAGCGAAACAGGGGCGTGAGCCTTAGCAAAGTGAAAAACGTTCTAAGGTCTAGAAGCAATAGCAAGGTGTGGGAAGTGATGATGCTTATGCCCCAAAGGGATACGGCATACAGAAGAAAATCTGATAATGCTGCGGCTGTTGTTGGTCCGTTTGATCACCTTCGATGTTGAATTGCATTTTTTTTTTCTTATTGCTTCTGATGCCTTGCTGTGAAACTTGACCCTCTCCACCGACGTTTCTCGTACGTTATTTCTCCTTTAATGTGTTTCCAAATTATTGTTTCTCTTAAAAACGGACATCGCTGTCGGTTAGTTCTTCCTGAGTTCCAGTAAAACAAAGAAATCTGTTAATTCTGTTTATTGAAATCGTCGTAATAACTCTATAACAACTATTCTTACTTGTAAAGAGAGTAAATATTTATTTGGCACCTAATAACACGATTAGAATTAAAGGAAAAATTGCATCAAAGCTTTATCTACTCTAATAGAGAGATGTTCCAAAACATATGTTTTATTATGCTCAGGTAATAATAGGTGGTGCCACCATATTTATATTAAATAACCCATTCTTATATCAGTATTCTTTTGGCATGTGGGGAGTCAATGTGAACACCAGGCATGCTGCTATTTGGCAAAGTGATATGAATTATCAATATTCGAGCGATGCATGATAGCGAGGTGCAAGAAGGATTCTACATTCCGTTTCTGAAAACTGACGGGACATTTAACCTCCCAAACCTAATCTGGCTAGAATTATCTCACTGTATGATAGAAGCTACATTGGCTCAAATCTAAACGCATGCTTGATCCTACACCTATCAGTATCAATGCACAGCTATTAAAACGGAATGACCCAACAACTATCCAAAGCCTGTCCAATGCTACGCCGCGTTGTTGCATTTTACCGGGCTGCAGAGCGTCCTATACTATACGAGGTATGTATTCCAATAATCTTGACACATTAGTTTATAAATAGATTCACAAAATCTGGATTTTAACAGTGAAACTCCAACCTAGTCGGTTGTGTGCGCCTCATGCTATTTCCCTTGAGAAAGATATGAATTCATTTATTATCAAGCCCGGATATAGTTTAAATAATACAGTAAATTGAAGCCTTTAATCTTGACTGACAGACAATCTAAAAAACAGAAAACTCTGAATAGAAAAACGTTGAGAATGCAATGGGAAACGACTCCAATATATTCCCATGAAGTCATGACAGTACTCAGGTAATGAAGAAAATCGATCTGTAGAGAGTCATAATTCTTTACGTCCTGAAGAGACATGACTGTGGTAGTGGTTGGCTAGTGCTACCACTCATTAGCTTATTTCTAGGAGTAGACGCTATATATATAGCCTTGCTGCGTATGATAGTGTACTGTAGAACCAATAATTACTGAACACAACTGCAACCTTTAATTGGAATAACATAACAATGTAATTTAAGAAAATATATCCATAAAGCTCTTTTTCTGGTGGTTTTAATTTCTGATCATTGATAATCATTTCCTTACAGGTCCTAAATGGATTTCTCTCGTAAAACAATTTATACTAAATTTTCTGTTAAAATGATCACTAGTTTGTTTCTATAATAAAAATGCTGTTATCAGTTCCTGATTTCGTATTGTTTAATATGTTTTAAACTCAGAGCTTTGTGTTAATAAATACAACAATAAAAAAGAGAAATAATAGTAATAATAATTGCTTCATTTAAAAGTCAAAAATATTAATTGGCGGGAACAATTACTATATTGTTCATCGCAAATCTCATTACATTCAAATTTTTCTCTCATAAAATCCGGGAAAATAACAATTTAGTAACAAAATATAAGAGTTTCAAATATTTTTATTTTTCAAGTCTGCAAAATAATAACTTGCAAACAAGCTTTGGTGAATCATTAGCGATAATAGAACTTTTAATTTTTTTTTTTTTTTATTCAGCGTCGTTTAATATGGAACAAAGTAATCCTATTGAGATACCCAATCAAAGTGGAAGTATCATTGGTAAGCGACTTTGCACACAAAACTTTTGAAGAATTTTTAAGGATGATAGAAACTAAAAGTAACAGAATAATGAGAAAGATAAATCTAACACAATGAAATCGAAGACAAGAAAAGCAGAGAAAACGATCATGTCACAGACATGATTTTTATAAGTAACTGGTTTATACGTATCTGTTCTCTAATATGACTAAATCCTAAGCAACTTCACTATTAAATCTAAGAAACGTCACTATTAAATCTTAAGCAACTTCACTACTAAATCTTAAGCAATTTCACTATTAAATTTTAAGCAACTTCCCTACTAAATCTTAAGCAAATACCCTATTAAATCTTAAGCAATTTCACTATTAAATCTTAAGCAACTTCACTACTAAAACTTAAGCAACTTCCCTATTAAATCTTAAGCAGCTTCACTACTAAATCTTAAGCAACTTCACTACTAAATCTTAAGCAACTTCCCTATTAAATCTTAAGCAACTTTCCTATTAAACCTTAAGCAATTTCACTATTAAACCTTAAGCAACTTCCCTATTAAATCTTAAGCAATTTCACTATTAAACCTTAAGCAACTTCCCTATTAAATCTTAAGCAATTTCACTATTAAACCTTAAGCAACTTCCCTATTAAATCTTAAGCAACTTCCCTATTAAATCTTAAGCAACTTCCCTATTAAATCTTAAGCAATTTCACTATTAAATCTTAAGCAACTTCAGTTAAGTATCAGTGCAGTGTAAGCAATTTAAGAAGAAATAAAAACATGAATTAAACAGAAAAATTTACAAAATGTCATTGTTCCTGTATTGAAGAATTCTACTAATTCAAAGTGTTGTTTAGTTACATTAAAATGTCATTCTTTTCTAATTATTAAACCCAAGCATAAAAATTCAAGCAACTTGAGTATTCAGTCAAGGACCAATCAAAATCCTAATTTACTTATATTTCTTAAAATCGTGTACATGACAAGTCTATGGAAATGAAATAAGCAATGTGTGCCATAATGGCAAAAAGGAGTCATAAAGGAGCATGCCTCCCCCCACAAAAAAAAATCAGAAAGGATCTTACTCCCTAAACAAAGTCATAAAGAAGCTCTTCCCCCCAAAACGAAGTCATAAATTAACAAACTCCTATCCAAGAAATAACAAGTCATAAAAAGTATGCCTCTAATAAAGAAGTGATAAAGAAACAAACCCCCAACTCAAAAAAGAAATAGCAAAGGAGCAAGACCCCACTAAAATAAATACTTTGTGAAGAGTCGTGATTTACCACATCCCGAAGAGATGAAGGGCCTAAAAAAAGAGCGTACTATGACGAGAATCAAAGCGTTGCGTTGAGAATAGACAATGAGCAACCCATTCATAATTTTTGTAAATTTGTTTATGAGATGAGTCTACAAACGATC
>OZ010590.1:73585931-73595931 GCA_963932145.1 Acanthosepion lycidas
TATGCGGCAATTATTTGATTTTTGCAAGATTTTCTAATTCAATGTGTTTTTCACCGCAAAAAAAAAAGATGATAAAATTTGAAGAATGAACCGGCCGAATTTTTGTAAACGGAAACGAAAAGAAATACAAATTTGACTCGTATTTTTCTGTTACATTCATCATTAATACAATTTTTTTTTTTTATGTGGACTGTGATATTGCATTTTACAGAAGGTTAAGTTTTCGAGAAAATATATTTTATAGGGTATAATTAGTTTTACAATTTTAATTATTTTGTTGTTGTATACATTCATCAGTCCGGCCGGTATTTCTCTTGCAAAATGCACCGTTCGGAGTGCCCAACAGTGCATTTTGCAAGAGAAATCACTGGACACATGTACTGTTGATGTTAGGTCGCCTGTATGACGAATGAGAAGGTATCGGGAAAGCGTGATAGAGGGAATAATTAAAATTGATGTTCAACATAAAAGAGAAGTCTGCATTGATTAGGACGGCAGATGACGCAGTAGAGTCAGCCGGATAAGTTATTTATTCAGAAGATTCGCATTCTTCTTGTATCTGCTCTGACTATTTAGGACGTAAGTGATCAAGGCTCTCTATAATTTCCTTTTCTTTATATTAGGTTGGTGCAGAAATAATGACGTAATAATGTCGTTTTTGACGTATTTTTAACGTCAAAAAACGACATTATTACGTCATTATTTTTGCACCAACCTAATAGTTCATAGCAGCGTATTTTTTTTTTTTTTTTTTTTTTGCTATCCCTTCTAATCCCTCTTCTGACACCCATTTACACAAGCTTGTAAGGTAGGATATTCTTTGCTTTCCTCTGCCTCTCTTGACCTCAACAAGTCTTGTGAGAGTTATATTTTCCAAGCCCTCTTTTCTCATTATATGTTATAGAAATTTCAGATTTTTCTTTTTATTTCTAAGTCTTCTTTTTTTCTTTTTCGTTTTCATTTTATCTAAAACTTTGTCATTTCTCACATTATTCAGTCCATCTTACTCTCAACATCCTTCTGTAGAATCACATTTCGGTTGCCTTAAGTTTCTTCATAGTTCATGAGGAGACTGTTTATCATTCACTGCCATATATGGAAGGACCGATATTACGTAACACACCGGTACTCTTTTCTTTTTTTCTTAAAAATTTGTTTAACATTTGGAAGGAATTTTTCTCTATATCAATATGCTTCGGATTTCGGTGTCGCATTTTCCATCGCCTGTTAAAACGATTCGTAGATATTTCAGTTTTTTTTTTTGTATTTACTTGATTTTGGTGTCTCTACTTCTTAGTTCGCATCATGTGTTGCTCCGTTTACTGACAATCATACTTTATTTCTTTTTACAATTGATGTTTGGTCCTTTCTTCTCGCTTTCCCTTACTGTCTTCTGTAGGAGTTCCTGTAGTTTCTTTTTACGTCGGGTATCAGCCCTCTCATCTGCATATCTTAAATCACCTTTGATCCCATTTACGTTAAAACTTCCTCGTTGCTCAAACCGACATTATACAACAGTCCAGTACTTTTTCTTTGTTTCTAACGAATCTTTCCTCTTTCTTAATACTTTGCTTTACTTTTGGAAGGCAACTTCCGCTGTTCTAATGCACCTTCGGATTTCGGTGTCGTATTTTTCGTCGTCTGTTAAAACGCTTCGTAGATGTTTATTTTTTCTACTTGCTCGATTTTGATGTCTCCAATTCTTACTCGGCATCAAGGATTATTCATTTTACTGACAGCCATATATTCTGTATATACTAAAAGCGATGACGTAGAAGACACATATTTTCCTCCTCTTTTAACTATGATTTCTCGATCCTTTCCTGGTTTAAAATAATAGTTCATATATTACTATGATGACTAAAAAACAATTACGATATAGCACACATACGAACACACGCACATATATATATAGATGTTGTTTTCATATTTTATTTCCAGTTTCAAGTAAATGTCTCTTTCATATTCTATGCACAACTGTCATTTTGTTTCCATTTTCGTTAAAACTTCCTCATTGATCAAATCTTCCGTCTATGTTGTTCTCTACATCCTTCTCGATAACCATATGTTCGTCTCCAATTGTCATCTCTGAGGAATTTGTGTAACATTCATTATCCATATGTGTAATATTTGTTATTCATTATTAATCCGTTGAGTAATATGGAAGACCCATATTCATTATCCGTTGTGTAATATGGAGGACCCATATTACACAACGGACCAGTAATTTTTATTTGTTTCTAACAATATTTTCCTGTTTCTTAATGCTTTGCTTCACTTTTGGAAAGCATCTTTCGTTATGCCAAATGCACCTTTGAATTTCGCTGTCTCATTTTCCGTCCTCTGTTAAAACACTTCCTAGATGTTTATTTTTTTCTACTTGCTCTATTCTGATGTGTCCAATTCTTATTCCATACATCCTGTACACACTGAAAGCGATGACGTAGTAGAGACACACATTTCCCTCCTTTTTTAACTGTTTTCTCTACCCAACAACTATTCCATGTTCATATATTTCTATGATGACTAAAAGACATTTACGATATAGCGCACAAGCACACACAAACACACACACACACACACACACACACACACACACATATATATATATATATATATATATATATATATATATATGTAAAATAGATAGGCTAGTTAATAAAACGAAAGTGTACCAATATAATCAGTACGATAAACATTTATTAAATATTAATTATTAATCACATGACAGAAATGAAGCACGAAGAGAAAGGTTTAAATTTCGGAATTATCGGATACGTCTGTGCCCTTCAACAACGGACTGTGGAGTAAACAGAGAAATTGGAATTACTCACCGACAGAAGTTTTTGTAGATGGTTTATTTTCCAGTGGAAATCGTCTCTATTTGATTCCTTGATGTGCAAAACTTTTTATGAGAATAAACTTAAATTTAAAATTTTGATCGGTGTTCAATTTTATGTTAGGCTATCATGAAATCAATCTGATATTTAGACAGTTTTCTGCTTACTCTGTGTCTCAGCCTTGCTCCAAACCAAGCGAAGTTTAGTCGATACCAAATGTGATAAAATAGTGTTTAACCTGATTGTGTCGGTATACGACAGCCAAATTGGGTTTTGGATGTACAAAACTTAAATAAGTCTGATACAAGGTCTTAAGGATAGAGCACGAATTGAGGACCGATTTTCAGTAATTGTGCTAAACTAAATGAGTTGCCATTTTACTGGCAACAACACGACCTATTTATAACAAAATTCAATTTCGTACACATAAAAAACAAACTGATGTGATGAATATAACATTATAATCAACTTTTAAATAATGTTCTCATGACTGCTTAGAAAATCAGCATTTAGAATTCAGGCTATTAAGAGAAATGGAATACTTAACTCTGACGCCGATGGAAATATATAATGATTTCAGTCAAGAAGCATGCCACAAATAGTTTTTCATTTATCCTCTCAACTATCAGTGAAGTTTTTTTTTTTTTTTTTTTTTTTACTTAAACAATGGCCCGGATTAGGATTAAATGTCCTCTCATTTTACCGGCCAACAGGACGCATAATCCATTAAATAAATGCTTGGTCGACAAAGAAATCATAGCCAAATGAAATTATGGGCTTAGCTGACAATTTTTTTTAATAGTGTTGACTTGAATTTTTTAATTTTTTTGTTTTTCTATTTTAATTATTCCATTTTTCTTCAACTGATACAGTAAATATGGTCACGACATCTGTGTTGCATCTTTCGATATATATATATATATATATATATATATATATATATATATATATATATGAAAATGATGAGACAAAGTGTGAAACCTTAATAGACGACGCGTTTCGCCTACTTCTTGATTTCGGCTTCTGTGTTTAATTATATTATATTTCTGATGGATCCCTAGTAGAAATTAGCAGTTTCAGCAAATTGTAGGCTGATTCATATTTAATTCGCTCTGAAATGAATATATATATATATATATATATATATATATATATATATATATATATATATATATATATATGTATATATATATATATATATATATATATATATATATGTATGTATATATATATATATGTATGTATGTATATATATATATATATGTATGTATATATATATATATATATATATATATGTATGTATATATATATATATATATATATATATATATATATATATATATATATATATATATATATATATATATATATATATATATGGTGGGGGATGTGTGTATCTTACCATAGGTTGATGGATGCGTTTTAACTGATATCCTGCCGTAGCATGATATCTAATACGCTCATCTTGGTATTATTGTATAGAGTTTGATCTACACTGGGATATGCATCGGTACAGCTTCGTCCCAATTGAAGAAATATACCAAAAATTAAGGAAACATTTTTTTTTTTAATATATACATTTTCTGTCGTTTTCCTGGCGATGTTTTACCTTGTCCGCTTACCAATCGACAATCGACTCAAGTAGAATAGTCCAGTCACAAACTTGTAGTCGACGTAAAGACTGTTCATAAAAAGCATTTCGAAGGCCTCGGTAACAGATTTGCCGGGATTTCCACAAGATATGTTGCAGGTACGTAGTTCTAAATTGCCACCATTGTAATGATCAAGCTAGCCGTTATAACACAATCTCCAACAAAGCTCACATCTTAGCTTCACTCGCAACATTCTTTGATTGTAAAACCATAGGACTTCTTATATATATATATATATATATATATATATATATATATATATATATATATATATATATATATATATATATATATATATATATATATCCGTCTAAAAAAATAATGGATTTATTCTTATTTCAACATTTTTACTAATTCAAACTTAATTTTTAGTGGATAAACATCTTAGAAATTGAAACCTCGGTCTTTATTTTAAATAGCCATAATACACACTGCTTGAATAAAAACGGAACGTCTATTTCAAACACGGGTATTTATTAAAAATAACGGTTGAAGTAATAAAAAATATATATGTGACGGGATTAAAGTGTGTGTAATCGTTAAAGTGTGTAAGTGAATAATAAATTGAAAAAAATATACTACCTGACGCATTTCGACATGCGAAATATCTTCTTCAGAATAATATTTTTATTGATGGCATCTCAATCGATTTATTGATGGTATCTCACCATGGTTGACTTGCCAGGAGGGTGACTACTCGATGCTATCAATCGACAGCGCCGATCTCAGCTTACAGAACATTTGTGCCTGAAAATTATACCAGAGTTTGGCACAAGCCTTGTGAATGAAAGAGGGTAGAGGCAGTCGCTGGTAAACGTAACCGACAGTCTGATCAAATTTAGTGACTGATTTGAGTTCACTTCCAGAACTATGGTTAGTGCAGCCTGAGCAGGCTTCTGAACCAGGAACTGGCTAACGTCCTAACAGAATTAGCAGAATGGGTGTGCTTGCAAGCTATTTAATACATATATATATATATATATATATATATATATATATATGATGTGTAGCAGAGAAATACAAACAACGAGAGAAACGCTACAGATGCTGAGTCGATTAAATTTAAATTTAATTTTTCTTTTTTAATTTTTGATGTTCTATATATCTAGATGCAAGCAACAACCGACTCAAGTCAGCGCCTTACTGTTGATTTTTTATCGCTGTTGTTTTTTTTTTAATTATCCGCAACGTAATCACAGTAATTTTATTAAGAAAGATTATATACTGCATAGATATGAATGTAAATTTACTGTGAAGACTCAGAAAGTAGTGCATCATACTTATTATAAAACCCAGGTTGTGTGTGTCTGTACGTTTATATATTAGATCGGATTTCCTACATTTTTCAACCGATTTCAACAAAACATCACAGGACTGCGTAAAATTACCCTGCGGTGGTTCTGACAGCGCCAAAAATTGGAAAAACACAATTGTTTTTGCACGAAATCAGTTTGAAAACATGATTAAGAGGCATCGCGAGAATGAACGGGGGACAACTCATATCGAGTTATACTTATTATAAAACCCAGGTTGTTTGTGTATGTGTGTGTGTGTTCGTTTATATATGGGATCGGATTTCCTACATTTTTCAACCGATTTCAACAAAACTTCACTTTTTGGGGGGGGGAGGCAGGTAGTGTTTCTTATTGCCTTGCACACTTTTTTCTTTATTTTTACATTCAGAATGCTTTAAAAATTCCATTTACAAGACAATTGTTTATAATAAAATTCTATTCAATCGGTAGACTCATAACGATTGAAAACAATGTTTTTGTTTGAGTTTGGGTTGGGGTTAGTTCGTAAAAAACAAAACAAAAAACCTAATTAAGACATGCGTGTCCGTCAACCTTAAATAATAATTTTTGTGAATTTTATTTTTCAGTCTTTATGATGGTCGATACTTGATCTATCTCTTACTGTTACATCCCCAAGCAACGCCGGGCTCTACTGCTAGTTTTTAATAAATTTTAGCCTTACCAAATTACTTTTTAATTTAATTAAAACTGCCTTTTTTAAATCGAAATTATTGCCAAATATATTACGGTAAACAATTAATGCAGTATCTCTTTGAAAACAACGGTACACCTAGGAGCAAATGAAAAATGAAAATATGATGGCACTCTTTTTAACACTTTTTTGAATGTTTGTTTGAAAATACACACACAAATATGAACTTACTTTATTTCAATGTTTCTATTCAACTATACCTGCAGTTTATTTAGTATTTTGGGGTTTTTCGCGTTGTTTTTAAAGTTTGGTCACATGTGACAATATTTCGCGGCACACTTAAGAGGATAGCGCGGCACACGGGTGTTGTGCGGCACGGGTGTTGAGAGTCACTGGACTAATATATAGTGTGTATTTTGCAAACGATCACATTTGTATTCGTATGTAAGACAGGGATGCGTACGTTCACCCACATTATTCAACCTATTTCTAGAGAGAATCACGCATAAAATTTTGAATAACCATGATCCTTCAATCTTTATTGGTGGTAGAACCGTCTGTAACCTACGTTTTGCAGATGACATTGGCTTCATAGCAAGTAATAACAGTTCCAAGACTTGACCAACAAACATTTTGAAAGAGCAGTATAACATAAATACGTTTGTGCGGTAAAGTCTTGAAAGTTTTGTGGGACACCTGGAACCTCTTCTCACCACTGTCAAACGGAGGAAAATGGCAAGGTTTGGACACATTACAAGCACGACAGCTTATGCAAGAGCATCATCTTCCTATCCCTTGTAGTTTTTAAAACATGGCATTTTTTTCTATTTTCACAAACATTGTTCTACCATACATTTATTCAAGCCAATCAAGTATGTTACGCGCAATTTTCCTTTTTCTTGTTTGCCCTTTGAATATCAGATTTTCCAAGACTGTATTCCTCATTAAGTGCTTCAGAAATTTCAATTGCCTCTTCCTGATGTTAAGTATGTTTCCTTATTGTTTTCATTTCCTCGTCATTGCTCACATGTTCGGTCCATGACATTCTCAGCATCATCAAGTTTGTTCTTCATCTTTGAGGAGATTGTTCAGCATCCACTGCCATATAGGAGGACAGATATCACGTCAGAGTTCAGTTTTTCTGTCTCTTAATACTCTGTTCAAATTTCGGAATGCATTTTTCGCCGTCCCAATGCGTCTTCGGATCTCAGCGTTGGACTTTCCGTGCTCTGTTAGAACACTACCCAGATATTTAAATGTTTGCAATAGTTTGATATTAGTATCCCTGATATGTAATTTGTGTTTTGGCTTCATTCATTTGCTGATAACCATCTTCTACTTTATATTTAAAACCACCTTTTCGATTTCATTCGTTACCTTTTGTAGGGGCTTTTGTAGTTTCCTTTCCGTATCTGGAATAAACACTGTGTCGTCTGCATATCCTATGGTGTTAAGATTAAAGCCGACAACAATAAATATTGGTGAGAAGACACATCCTTGTCTGACACTCCTTTCTAATTTTGAACTCATTTTCTATCTGTATGCCGGGGCTTTGCTGCCAGTATAGGTTCTTGATCATTATAATATCCTTTCCGAATATGTCAAGGTTGCTGAACAGTTCTTTGCGTAATCTATAAAGCTCATATACCCGTCCTTCTGCATCTGTATTGCAGTGCAAATCTCTGTCTAACGGTCTGTGCATTTGAGAGTCTTAATATTTATCTATCGGCAGGTTTCAGAGATTTAAGAATGTATATGTATCTCACGGATAGGGTTCAGAAACATATGTTCTCTTAACGCTGCCGGAAATCACATTTTCTTGAACCCTACCGGAAGTTACATTTACTTTTCTAAGACTTTGAAACCTGCTGGAATGTACTCTTTTAGATTGGCTCTTAAGCAAGACTAGAGAGTCCAGACTACCTTTCTATTTAACCAAAAAAAGTGCAAGTGCAAAAAAGTGAATGCAGCAGATTATTCTCGCATGTAAATAATACTTGGATTTCAACTTCCGCATCAATATTCGTTACATTAGCCTTACTGCCAGACGAGAGAAAACAAAATTCATAAAAGCAGAACTCATAGGGCCCGCTATATGTTGAAGCCATAGAATATCGTTTCATACGAGCTGATGATACGTAATACGTGAAGTCTTGTAAAAATGTGCAGAACAAGAATTCGTGAACAAAATGGAATAATTAAACTGATTGATTTTATAGCAGTCAGAAAAATATCAGTATGTGGCGTCATATTGTTAAGTATCACGACAAACCACCAAAAACATTAACATTTATAATACAGGTAGTTTTAACTGTTTCAGTGCTAATGTTCAGTCGGGCAAATATTTTCGGGTTTCACTGCCTAACCAATATGGAAGTGTATTCATCTTGATTTGGATTCTAATAGACATATATATATATGATTTTTTTTATGATCCAACATATTTTTATATATATTTTATAAAAGGATGTCTGATTATAAATTAAAATCCATTAATTCTTTACATTTCGGATAGATTCATTATTATACATATATCTATATCTATCCATCTCTCTTTCTCTCTCTCTCTCTCTCTCTCTATATATATATATATATATATATATATATATGAATTTTTTATGATCCTACATATTTTTATATATATTTTATAAAAGGATGTCTGATTATAAATTAAAATCCATTAATTCTTTACATTTCGGATAGATTCATTATTATACATATATCTATATCTATCCATCTATCTTTCTCACTCTCTCTCTCTCTCTCTCTCTCTCTCTCTCTCTCTCTCTCTCATGTCTCCCGAGAAAATCAGAACGAGTAAAATGTGCTTCACGGCACAAAATAGAATCTTGTTTGATTGTGAAGTGCTTCCTAACCAAAACAACGTCGCTTTCTTCGAATCCAGGTGGAACAGCCTGTCGCCTCTGAGTGTTTACGTCAATGTTTACTTTTATATTTTTATTTACATACGCTCTATCTCTGTTACTGAGCACTTTATTCCATAAATATAGCACACCTTAAGACTATATTTCTTCATATGTGTGTGTGTGTCTGTGTGTGTATAATGGATTTTATTATTTTTTAATTGGAGATTTGTCACAAACATATTAAGTATGTTTATGCCTTAAAAATGCCAATGTAATGCCAATACAGCTTTTCTCTGTGACACCGGCATTATGATGATGAGTAAAGATGTTCGAAATAACTCAAATAAGAACATGAACATTGGACAGTACGTCGACACATTTGTTGATGGATATTCGACAGCTTATAAATTGGAAAAAATAATAAACAGAATTTGTCAGTGAATTTAATAAGAAATTATTGTGCGTGGAGTGTTTGAAACACCGCTTAGTTCTTATAAAACAGTGGACTTGATGTGAACAACAATATTTACCACTGAAGAAGACATATATCTTGTATTTTAAACTCTGCATAAACAAAATCGGCGGCAGAAATATTTTAGAGATTTTACGAATTATTACGAATAAAAAAAATGGAGTATGAATAAAAGAGACGCTTACGGGGCGACACATGCCAATCAAATCGACAGTAGCATGC
>OZ010590.1:73600931-73605931 GCA_963932145.1 Acanthosepion lycidas
ATATAAATCCGAATATGATCCTTTGAGAATGCTAACCAAAAATGGCATGGCTGATAATTTTCATTCTTTTCATGTACGATACTATTTCATAATTTCACGGGGCTGTATATTTTAACACGAACTAAATGATTATTTTTATATACCTGTTGTATTTGTACACACACACACACACACACACACATATATATATATATATATATATATATATATATATATATACACACTATTAGTAATAATATACTTTTTTACTCACTTTATGGCACATTTATGAGTTTCATGCAGGCAACAATCTTTTATTACTACTTGCAGTCAGTGCGCAATATTTTAGACATATTCATACATACAGACATATATACAGACATATATACATACATACACATATATATATATATATATATATATATATATATATATATATATATATATATATATATATATATATATATAAAGAAAGAACAGTAAGATATATAATCCGGTGTTCTTATTGATATTTTTATTTTAAAAAATAGTACTCAATGTAAATTTACAGAGCTTTAGTCGAAACATGGTTAGAACTGTGTAGCGGAAAAAATTGAAACATGGTTAGAACTGTGTAGCGGAAAAACCATATTTTAAATCAATTAATTTATAATATATATATATATATATATATATATATATATATATATATATATATATATATATATATATATATATATATATATTCAGGAATTATTGTTTTTTGTATATATAATTTAACGTTGGCGTAAATCCAAAGCTTAGCAGTTTAACGTGATAAAAAGAATGAAAAAATATTATATTAAACCTTTAACTTTTTCCAGTCGGTTTCTGATAATAACGATGTACTCTCCTCACTTCCCTGGACCTGTGTATTACATTCTGTAGTCTTCCTGAAATGTCAAGTTTAAGGTATAAAAAAAAACAACAAAAAATGGCGCATTATATGAAAAATGTATTATTACTTCGAAATTTTTAGTCGATAGATGATCGAGTTTCGATACTATGATAACGATGCACACAGGTTTGAAAGCTCAGGACATCTTGTAGCCAGCTCCTAACTCTGATGACAAGGGCATACTAATTATTTTCCGTTGATCACTCTGTTTTTCAAATACTGACAGTACATATATAATATTGATGACAATGCTATAGTATTACATTTACAAGAGATTGTTCATTGTTCAGCAATTTTATTGCATTCAGTGTATACGGAAATTTAAAAGCATAAAAACAGATATTCGTGAGTAAAACATTCTACTTCCATATCAGCGGTGCATAAACTTAAAAGTAGAAAAATAGAAGAAAAAGATTAACATGTGTAGATATCTCCTGTATAGAATTTTAATGACTTCCCTTAAGACTGGTAAAATTTCGATATACATTCCGTCTGGGAAAGATTCAATATAATGTCTATCCTTACCCAAGGTTAAGTAGTGCAGGAATATATACAAACTCGGTCTATTGCAACAAAGATATGAAACATTCCATTATACAATCCTGTGAGATTACCAAATGCAATAGAAGTTAAAACGATTGAAATATAGGAATAGAATCCTCGTTACAAAAATGAGGAAATTGCTACAAACGTATAAGTGCGTAGAAATAACAACTGCTTTTCACAGAAATTCTAGCAAAGTTTAACCTTCGGACACGCAAAGAAAATCTGTCAATGTGACATGATTCCTCTTGCCATTGCTATGTGTTGCTGTATACTACCTCGACTCCGTCGCTAAAGTTTATTGTTTAGTGTTTTAATAACAAAACAAATGTTACACATCATTTAGCTGTTAGATTGTTTATTTATAAGATCATAAAAATAAGACAAACATCTACAATGAAATAAATATTATTTACCATTTTATAAAGATTTATTATGCAGCATTTTATTACAAAATATGAAATTTTCTTTTCAAAAATGCCGGGGAACTATAAAATAAGAGCATCTATGATCTTCCAGGATATTATCTATTTTCTTTGGTTGTTTTGCATATCATATTACCTCTTGTGTTAATTTTTCATTTTTCAAAATGGCTATTTGGAATCAACGATGCCTAATCAAAAGAAATACCCGGTAAAAATTACAAATATTCTATAATTATATACAAGGAAAACGTTGTCCACCCAATGAATAGTGAGATACACGCTGAAAATAATCTTTGTGGTCACGGCTAAAATCTTAAATTAAAAGAAGGTTTGGTTGAGAGAATGAGATACTCTCAACCTATTTTAGTAATTTAAGTGACGAGTGCAAATGAAATAAACACCCGGAAAATGCATTTTTACTGATTCTTCTTCTTATTATTATTGTTATTTATTATGTTATGTTATAACACATTGTTATGTGTTAACTTAACTTTTTTTGTTCACAAAAATATTAATAAATTTACGAATAAAAAAAATCTTTTGCCATATTTATTTCTTCATAAAATCGGAAATAATATATTTTAATAAAATACGAAATAACAAGGATTTCATTATAGTTACATTATAATTTTGTACATTTTTATAAATTTATGAATCAAACCTACTTTCCATATTTATTTCTCTATAAAATGGTAAAGGATAATTATTACATTGTAGTTGGGTCATTATATTATAATCTTGTAAATATAAAATTAATCTTACTAATAAAAAATTAACACCTAAATAATTTGTAACATAGCGTTTTAAAAACAGTAAAGACGGTGGAGTAATGGATAGTAGCTGGAATTCGAGTTGAATCCATTATATTCATTTACGTGCTGATACCCTTGGAAAAGGTTTGAATTTATTCTTCTCCCCCTAGCTATGGGTAAATAGAAGGATTCTATAGCCTTGGGTGGAAACTGGTCAACCGCAGAAAAAAATGGCAACCTACTGCGGAAAAAATCTGCCTCGTCAGTCATATGTCGAAAGATACATGATCGACTAAGCGTTTATCACCCATTACACATGACTGAAACATTACTGAGAGAAACGAGGTAGTATATAGTAATAACGGTTTCAAGAGAAAAATCGTCCTTTTGACACGCCTTTTTTCGTGGGTCCGAAATCTATACATTGCTGAAATTCCTTCTTTCCTATTCCTCCTCATCCTTCTCGTCGTCATTGTCGGAGAGCTATTCTCGTGTGGTGAACAGGGCTCCAGCTTTCCTTTGCTCGGCATTGCTGCCTTGGTTTCCGGAGCAGGTAAGTTTTTAAGCGTCTATTCCCAAACGTATTTGATATTGAATACAGGTATTTTCTTTCTACCTGTTATTTAACACTGCTAGTTTACCTACCATCCTGCCTGCTATTGTATCACTGAATTGGTTTATATAATTCCAGAGAGTATATGTGCGAAAGTGAACGCAAATAACTCAGCTGGAATTTCAACTCGATACACCGATTCCGTTCGCTGCAATAACCGTTATGCTGCCCGCGCATCAATAGAAATTAAAACACAAAATAAGTTAAAGTCACTCAGATACATACATACATACATACATACATACATACATATATATATATATATATATATATATATATATATATATATATATATATATATATAGTAATAGAATTTGGGGGATTTAGACAAATCATTATAGTAATTCATCGAGTGTAGAAAAATCCTCAACAGAATGCAGAAAGCACTGGACGGCCGTTTCGACCTATTTTGGGATTCATCACTTTCTTCTTCGTCACCGAGGCCCGTTGGTATGATGCTTGCGTTGTATCGAAACAGTTCGGGTTCGAATCACCGTAGTGGATGCGCAATGCTGATGAGTGCCAAAATAGGGACTTTCTGTTGAAGATTCTTTTAGGCTTGATGAATTAAGAACTTGTGTTCTATACGGAACCGTAATTTGGCCTAATGTGCTATACTATTTAGCTTAAAGGATTCCTTTCGACCAAAACATAGTTAGAAGAATACGTTGGTAAATATTAATTGACCAAGAAAAAACAACAATTCGCACTGCGAGAAAATATAAGGAGGTGAAAATAGTTACCACGATTAAAATGAAAATTTATTAATAAATCTTATTAATAAAAACGAGGGGGAAAGCAAAAAAAAACTAATATAAATAGTTCCAGGTGAGTATAAGATGTAAAATTTCACTCATATACGGACAGAGAGAGCGAACAAAATACTTTTCTTTCTGCTCACAGACGGTTGATGGAACAATATACAGTGTAACCCAGATATAAGAGAAAACCGGATATAAGAGATATTTTCTCTGGTCCCAAATTAGAGGCATACTTACCTAAACGAAATAGACCAAACCCGGATATAAGAGACTTATCCGGTCCCGATAACTCTCTTATATCCGGGTTACACTGTATATTGTTTTTTATTCCGTGATCCGTAGGATGGTGAGGGCAACATGTATATTGCGGCCGCAGTAGAAGTGTTGTTTCTTGGCCAATATGGCCTGACGGAGCCCAACATTCTCAAGTCCGGTTTTGAATTCAGAGTTTTTTTTCCTTCTTGTAGACCGATTGCCACCCAAGCTTATAGAAACCAGTATGTCCTGGAATTTTACTATAGCCGAGAAGAAGATTCATGCTTTCCCAAGGTATTAGCACGTAAGTGAATGTAATGCGCCCGATTCTGCAATCCGAGCCGCTATTCATAACTCCGTCGTGCCACCTGACTTTATATAAATCGACGCTCACTCTGAATTATCTAATAAATATTGACTAATAACCGAGTCATGAAGAGACTGGATATATATATATATATATATATATATATATATATATATATATATATATATATATATATATATATATATATATATATATATATATATATATATGGTACCTGGAATAGCTGTCAACGTTAAGTAAGAGATGAAGACTTTGATAGCATTAAAACGATTCTTTCGGAGTGATGGGGTGTATTCTTCCCGTCAGAGTTTTGCGAAACTAATCAAATTATTAGGACAAGTAAGCAATAGCTTCATAATAAAATGCGATCGATATAAATTTTTATATCAGCATGAAAGAAATTAAAAGGATAACTGAGTAATTCAAAT
>OZ010590.1:73610931-73655931 GCA_963932145.1 Acanthosepion lycidas
TTGTTTCTTTTCAATTCGATCAGTGCAGTTTCCAATTCGGTTTTCAATATTTCGATATTTTTGTGTATTGACATTTGTTCAATTTCGCTGTGAAAGAATTCTCCTATATATTCCTCCCATTTATGGTTTAAAATTTAACTTTTATTTGTTGGCACTAATTTCATTATTTTATTATCCAGCCCAGGTTAAGGGTTGATCAAAATGAGTGGGAGGGTATTGTATTAATCCACTGTTTTATTTTAAATGTGTTTGTGTATGTGTATTCATGTATATACATTGCATGACACCAACACACGTAAGCCACTCACGTATAAAACAAATATGCATTATTTGGAATGTTGTCCTGATATTTATTGCCATATTCACGACGATTCAGTCGACATTTAAATTTTATAATGGGCCCTTTTTTTTTTTATCCACCGGGGTAAAATTGTTCTAGTTCTACGTGCCATGCCTATTCTGGATATCGATATCTCAGTTTTTGTTTACCAGCGCAGTATACTGCCAGGTATTGAACTCAAAACACTTGGGGTCAAGTCCCTGCACCCAACCAGCGCATTTATCCACTGGGTCATGTGTCCTTGAGGATATCAGTGTATAAATTTTTGGGACTTATACACATAATGTCTCCGTTTTTACAAGAGCTCATATTGCAATTATGTTGTTGTCATTGCTTTTCTCTAGCACTGCGTATTACTGGTTCCCATCTTGCATTTATTTCTATGCTTGGCTGGCTTAGGAGATTTTTGTGGCCTAACATATGTGCCGTTTCTTAAGTTTTCGTATTCTTTAGTGTTGTTCTCTGTCTATTATTTCAATTTCATCCCACAAGGGGTAGTGATATCCCTTTTCTCTCCATATGTGGTCAGCTACGCCTGATTTTTATATTTCCCCTCATGATACGACTTTAGGATGTTCTTGCAGTCTTACTTTAAGGGGGCGGCCTGTTTGTCCTTTATATTTCTTACCACAGCTGCACGGAATGGTGCACACATATAGTCATGTTCTCTTCAGATATATATATATATATATATATATATATATATATATATATATATGTGTGTGTGTGTGTGTATGTGTGTGTGTGAAAATATTATAGAAAATAGGAAAGAAACTGGTTTGGTAAATAATCCAAAGTTCCTTAGTATTTTTGTAATTATTTTTAAAAAATAGTGCTCGATACGAAAGTAGAGCATAAATATTATTATTTATTTAAATATATATATATATATATATATATATATATATATATATATATATATATATATAATATATATAAATTTGTGTGTGTGTGATCCACAGGTCAATAGTGGAAAAATCTCCGATTGATCCACTGAGCCCGGCAGACAGGAAGGTGAACTTTTACGTATTTCTTTTAGAATAAACACGCCAGTGAGCTTTTGCATGATCAGTAGCAGTGATATATATATATATATATATATATATATATATATATATATATATATATATATATATATATATAATGTATGCGCAGGCATAATCACACGCAGAGTGTATGAGGGACACTGTATCAGATCTTTTATAATACGGATTATTGCTTTTGCTGATACTGTTGTTTAAACAACTATTTAAATGTTAAAAACAGAAAATAATTTATTATAACAGATGGAAATTTGCCGTGTACATTCTATTATTTTGAGATGAGCCATATCCATTACGAGAATTATTAGTTCGATTGAACTCATTCTTTTTGCTGTCCTGTTGTTTCAACGTGTACATAAACGCGTACATCATTGAATCATTTAACAGATAAGCAAACTTAACATCATGTGCGGGCCTACGTCTTAATGTTCAGATATAGGTGGAATATAGCAGCTACAAAATAAAAGAGAAAATAAACCAGTAGATAGAGCAATAGATACGTTCAATATATATGTTTATATCGCTATGTGTACATTCCGAAATTCTAACGTTTTGCCCACATATATTTGCATACTTACAGACATGAAGAGAAGTACGTACATGTATACATCAATAATTATCCTGTAAGAAAAGCGCAGATTGCTTATCTTGTCGTTCAAACTCTTTTGCCTACTGACACCAACGTTTATCTCCCCTTTTTCTTTAAACTGTTGAACAACACCGTCATAATGTTATCAGTTCATTTCGGATATCCGCAGTCTATTTGGCGCAAGCCTTTCTGCCAAAGACGCGGCGAAAGATGTTATCGAGAATCGAAACATTTTCTTTTTATCGAACTGAGAGAAATCTGCCCACGGACAATTATTTTATCTTTCCAAGTCATATCTTTGTTAGAGAGAAAGAGAAAAAAAAAGCAGCTTGAATTACATCTTCATTACCACAGTCAACAGTAATACGACTACTACTGTTGTTTCAATAACAAGAATTCATTTATTCGCCGTATGAATATTAAATGCTAATTCTTTATGTAGTCGTTAATAACAGTATTATTAAAATTCTATTTGCAGCTCTCTGTTTATTCGTTCGCCGTGTTTTATAAATGATACTATTGTCAAAACGATCCGTATCTCTCTAACAGCAATCGGAACTTCCAGATGGCATAATGGTTACGATGTTGCAAAACGGAGTTCACGTAACACGGTTTCGGTGCCTTACACACTACTTCTCTTCGAAAAGACATGATTCCATTTCTCCCTCCGTCGTATTCTATTAGGTTGGTGCAAAAATAATGACGTAATAATGTCGTTTTTTGACGTATTTTTAACGTCAAAAAACGACATTATTACGTCATTATTTTTCTACCAACCTAATATAATCATTATCTTGTATTTTTTCTCGATGGCTTATCTTGTTCAAGATGCTGTCATGGACATAGAAAAGCTATAACTTTCTCTTACCGTTATCTTACCTTCCCATATAATAGTAACATAATATTTAGCATAGCCATTACCAGTGTCGACAGATGAAAGTATTTTTTTTTTTTTTTTACAGTAAGGTATGTTTTTTTTTTTCATAGTAGGTTTTACCCTGTACAAGGAGCAGGGGGCAAATGGAGTAAAACATTACGTTAAAGGGCAATTTATAGAAATAGAAGGGGAAGATAGCGATTAACCCTAGCCTTGAACAAGTTAAGATTGTAGTGATCGGAAAAACATCCTCTTGGGAGTCGGTTCTACGGACAAGTGGTTCGCGGAAAGAAGCTGTTCGAGTGGAACTTATTTCTTACAGATGGAAGACGGAGGGAATGTAAGGTGGTTTGCTACTATATAAGTGGCATGTCGGGTCCTAGCCAAGGAATGTAGGTCATCCGAGCATTTTCCATGAAAGTAATGAGAGAGCAGCGTGAGGCTCACCATATCCCGCCACCGAGAGAGAGAAAGGTTGGAGGGTGTAAAATAACATCTACAAGGAGATGCTTTTGAACTCTATCGAAACTGGAATTTTATGCAGTAGTATCCCAAATTAATTTACCTGGAATGTTTTAGATTTGACTCATGAAAGCTTGTTTATACGATCGTAGTAAATCATTATATTTCTGAAGGTTTTCTTGAAATTGTTATTTCTACCATTCTTCCTACGATTGCAACTCTTTTTTTTTTCTTGTAATTAATAAATACTAACAACAGTGTCTATATTTTAAATCAGTACGATGGAGTAATGGATAGCGACTCGATTTGAGGAATCGGAGAGCTGAGTTCGAATTCCAGTCGAATCCATTACATTCACTTAGGTGCTAATACCTTTGGGAAAGGTATGAATCCTCTTCTCTCTCCCTCCCAACTATGGGTAAATAGCAGGACAGACCGGGTTTTATGGCAACTGGTCTACCGTAGAAAGAAATGGGAACCTACAGCGGGAAAAACTCTGTCTCGTTATACGTGTATCACATAACTGACTGATCATTAAACCATAACCAAAAAATCACCACTTTTGGAATAGGGGGTAGTGTTAAAAGATGGCGTAGCAAACATCTTACATCAAGATCAACGCCAACACCATCTCTAAAATTGGGACAAAACAACTTTATTAGGAGTTTCCAATGTTGATCGTAACAAATCTCTTCAAATGAAACAGAAAAATATTATGATTACTGAATCATATGTAGTCAGCATAATGCTCATTGGTAAATATATAAAAAAAAATTTGGAAAATTCTTATTTTGATGCATTTCTATGATCAGCTTCAGCAAAAAAAAATGGACTTTATTTCAACCAAATTTACATCAGTCAGTCAGTTATGTGCCATGCGAGATACACGCTTAAGCGATCATGTATCTTTCGATACATGAATGACGAGCGCGGGCCGGATAACAATTTTGCTCAATACAATACAGCGTGTTCTAAAAGTCTTGGGAACATTTTGACACTGAATATCTCGAAAACTATTAAAGGTATAAAAACGCGACTACCATATTCTGAAATAATTTAATCTCAAGTTTTACATGAGATGTTCAAAGATGTTCAGTGTGAGAACCGTTGGTCACACGGCACACATCAAATCCGTCATCTTCCAACTTATCTTGCATTGCGATGCAAAAGTCATGACGAGCTCGTTTATCAGTGTCCTGCAAACTGTTGGGTTAAATGTAGCTTGTAAGGTGTCATGTGCAGTTGTCTTTTTAAGACATGCCAAACAGTTATTGCAGGAAGCTGAAGTATCTTTACTGGCTCTTCTGATCGATTTACAGGGGCTCCGTTCGAAGGGAGTTCGAACGTGCTGAATCGTACCATCTGAAGTTGAGGGGCGTCCCGTTCTCTTGGCTGAGCACAAACAACCATCCTTCATGAATTTACCATGCCATCTCAATATGAACTTCCTTCCTGGTGCCTCTTTTCGGAATCTTGTGCGAAATGCACGTTGAACAAGTCTCCATGATTCAGTTTCTGTAAATTCAAGGATGCAAAACTCCTTTTCTGGTTGACGCCATTAGTGGATCTGAAAAAATATGAAAAAAAATCACTATCATGACAAAAACTTTACCGAATTTAGCTTTAAAATGGTACCAGTTTCATCTTACTACCATTCATAGTTCAGCAGATATGAGGACATGAAATGTGCCCAAGACTTCTGGAACAAACTGTACATTGAATACAGAAAATAATTAGAGAAAATAAACATATTTATTTACCAAAAAGTTATCAAAGAAGGCGACATTAGCAATAAAATAGTTATATCATACCTAGTGCGCACATATCCGTATCTCACAAACTAAGTAATGAAAAAGATTAGCGAGATTTGTGAAAATGACGTTTATCTTTAAAGATATTTGCTTTGAAATTGCTGAATCCAACCAAGAGAAGTGCTTTTAAATGTTTATCAGTCAACCTCGTTATATGTTCTGACTTTACGTACTTCATTTTTGAAAATGTTTCCTCACATACATAAGTTGTCCCAAACAACAGACGGAAATTTCTTCAACTTTGAAAGCTCCTCATTAGGTAATCAGTGATAAAATTGATGACGTTTTCCTTCTCTGAGCTTCTCTTTCAACAAGTCACTTGCTTTCAAATCAATGAGTAGTAATTCAACTGTCAAGTCATTAAGGTTAGAATCAAACGGATTGTGAAACATTAGAATGTCACTCTCAATTCTATGGAGATCTGAAAATCTCTCCAAAAATGCTTATTTCGGTCATGAATAATCTTCTTCGGAAACTCAAGGTTGACATCTGCGATTTTTGTGCAAAGCTCTTTGAAACACTGAAAATGAGAGAAATTTCTTCCTTCTAGTTTACTGATTTTCCTAAAACTTTTATTATTCTCAGATGTAAAATAAGATTGGTCAAATTTTATCATTTTTACTTACATTTATTTTTATATTTTCTACGTAGTAAGTTGAACTACAATCTGTTGATAATCCCTTATACATAATTATATGTTTTGCTTATTTGTGGCACAGTACGGCGGCGTGCCAGATGAACTGATATCGGCAAGCGGGCTATAGTTTGGTTTTCCATGATTTAAGGTAATGCATGTGAATTAAGGATACTCTCTATCTACTTCATCTCCTCGGTATAAATTTGAATCGCTTTAGTACATACATCTGACGCTGTGAGAATAGAATTGTCTGCTGGGTAAATTTTTTAAAAAATAGTCGCCATTTTTTTTTTTTTTTTTTTGTTTCGAGGAGGAAATTATTTATACGTGGCGAAAACTGAAAAATGGATCGACCGAAAAGTGTTTTCAACAACAGCTATACAATGAAGAGATCTGAGCGTCGGAACAACATTAAAAATGTTAATGATCCTCCTCTTTGTCCTCAAAAGTGTATTAGGATTTCATTTTGGATGAGAAACCAAGGAAGGGTAAAAATACTGAACAAATTAAAAAACTCTTATTTTGACATGTTACACTGACGTCATCGGTAAAAGGAATTTGGGCCTGGATCAATGCGTGGTATCTGTTCTTTATTTTAGATCGGAGAAGGTGTCTGATCCCGGAGATTCCAACACTCCAGCAACACCTTCATCACTGCACTGAGATGTGAAATCGTTATAATATCAACGCCAGTGTGAAATTGGTCGCAGGAATTGAGTAATTCTTACCCTTGGTCCGTATATATGTGTATGGGCTACAAACATAAAAAAGACCTCGTGCCACTTCCAACCTTAGTGGAGAGTTCAGATAAAATCAGTAAAACGCTTTTTATTTTAACGAAATCTACTTAAGGTGTAGTAATGTATAGCGGCTTGAATTGAGGAATCGGAGAGCCGAGTTCGAATTCCAGTCGAATCCATTACATTCATTTACGTGCTAATACCCTTGGTAAAGGCATGAATCCGCTTCTCCTGCAACTATGGGTAAATAGCAGGACAGACTGGGTTCTATAGCCTTGGATAGCAACTGGTCTACCGCAGAAAAATGTCAACGTAAAAAACTGGAAAATCTGATCTCATCTGATTCTCCATACTTTCGGCCTTGTCGCATCTAAGCTACGATTAGTAGATCGCTTTCCCTTCAGGATGTAAGCGATCATATATCGCTATTGATTCCAATTTATATTATCTGTGATTTCTTGGCAAGAATAAGGGAGTATTTTGCCGTTGCCTTCTCCCCGGTTTTGAATTCAGGGCAGTGTTTTAAATTAGAAAGTGGTTACCACTCAAGGCTAGAGATAGCCCAGTCTACCATGCTCTTTAACACATAACTGATGATCGGAATAAAATATGATCTATGCCTCTCTCAATGGAAGGTGAAATGCAAGAATTGTTGTCTGGAATATGGACCCTTTTGCGCGATCCTCTGACAATGCCGATAACGGTTTCACTCCGTTATGCACTATGCGTGATACACGCGTAGGCGATCATGTATCTTTCGATACATGATTGACGAGGCAGATTTTTTTTTCCCGAAGTAGGTTACCCTTTCTTTCTGCGGTAGATCAATTGCCATCCTAGGCTATAGAACCCGGTCTGTCCTGTTATTTACTCATATAAAGAAGGGAGAAGAGGGCTCATTCTTTTCTCAAGGGTATTAGCACGTAAGTGAATGTAATGGATTCGACTGGAATTCGAACTCGGCTCTCCGATTCCTCAATCCGAGCCGCTATCCATTACTCCACCGTAGATATCCTAAATGATATAATTAAGAAATTTCAACGGTCAAGCAATGGTTGACCTGTTAGATATTTACTGTGCTAAGGCAATTTGGAAACAAAGCTAAAAGTGTGGACAATCGAGAAAACGTCGAACTCAATCGACAATGGCAATGGGCTAAATGTTCACTAACTGTTACCCAGCAATGAGGACCCTCACCCTGTTAACATGATAGAATCATTGAACGACGATGACCTTCATAACCAACCACCATCTCTACTTCATTGTCTGCGTTTAGGATAAACGGCCAAGAGTAGCAGAAACAACTATCGGCATCTTTCTCCCTCTCTTCTTCGCCTCATTTCCTTCTCTCTTACTCACTCATTCCTTTCTCCTCCACCTTTTCCTCCTAATCCTCATTGGTATTTTTTTGTTTTTTTTTTTTTTCTGTTTTTATCTTTACCATCATTATATACAACTTATTTTTTGGCATAGCTAATTTATTCTTTATTATTATTTCTAATTGAGTCGTAGCAGTAAAATAATTTTATAATTTGCTTCGGGCAATCTGTCAACATATATATTATATACACACACACACAAATCTCATCTTTTTACCTTTGTTTCGTTTTCAAAATATAAGTCGCATGCATGAACACACAAACACAGGCATACATACACACAAGCACACATAAATGGATATGAACAGATAGATAGATAGATAGATAGATAGATAGATAGATAGATAGATAGATAGATAGATAGATAGATAGATAGATAGATAATCAGCAGACTGGGATAGATAGATAGATAGATAGATAGATAGATAGATAGATAGATAGATAGATAGATAGATAGATAGATAGATCATCACAGACTGGGATAGATAGATAGATAGATAGATAGATAGATAGATAGATAGATAGATAGATAGATATGAACAGACAGAGATAGATAGATAGATAGATAGATAGATAGATAGATAGATAGATAGATCATCACAGACTGGGATAGATAGATAGATAGATAGATAGATAGATACTCTCAACTGTTAAACTACGATGCTAGCATGGAACTGCATATCGAATATAAAACACTGATTATTCCTGTATTCATTTCATGAACTTATTTAAAATGTTTTAATTAATTATATTTTAATTAATTTTAATTAATTATATTTATTACCATTTTAAAAAAATATTCTTTGATTCTTTTCTTTTTCTTTACAAGTAAATAAACATTTTCTTTCTGTTCTTTTTCTTTCATTTTCCTTTTTGTCTTTTTAATCTTTTTCATTCGAGACTATTCCGACTATTTTTTTCATTCGAGACTATTCCGACTATTTTTTTCATTCGAGACTTTCCGACTATTTTTTTTTCGTGTTTTTATTCTACTCCCTTTTCCTCCTTGATTTAGTTATTTCTCATATTAGGCTCTTTCTTTCTTTCTTTCTTTCTTTCTTTCTTTCTTTCTTTCTTTCTTTCTTAAACTTCCTCTTTTGCTTTCTTTCTTTCTTTCTTTCTTTCTTTCTTTCCTTATTCGTGTTTTTCTTTCCTTATCCTCCTCTTTCCTTTCGTACTTTGTTACTTTATTAATTCTCCTATTTTCTTTCTTTCTTCATTCTGTTCTTCGCTTTGTCTTTTTTTTTCTTTCTTTTCCTTTTTTCCTTTCGTTCTTAAATTTCGTTTTTCTCTTTTTCTTTCTTTATCTTCTTTTCTTTCATTCTTTCCTTATTATTAATTATCCTCTTTTCTTTCTTAATTTAAGTCTTTTCTCTTTTTTCTTGTGTTTTTTTTTAAATTATTTATTCATCTCACTTAACGTTTTTATTTTTCATTTTCTTTTCAGAATGTTTATTTTTCTCTTAGTCTTATCTTCAGTTCTCACCATTATCTGCATTATTTTCTTCGATATATATATATATATATATATATATGCATTATTTTCTTCGATATATATATATATATATATATATATATATATATATTGTGTATATAGGAAGCAAATCTTCATTTATGCATGTTTCATTAAAAACCACAGACAATGTACTACGATTAAGTATTTATTTAATTTTTCTTGTGTTCGACCAAGTGTTTTCTGTATTGGACACATGCCCATACAGTTGCCCTACGTTACACCTATCTGACCAAAGCTCTATTAAAACCCATTTAAACACACACACAAACTTACCAGACTCCATCTGAAACATTCTAGTAGAAAATACCAGCATAATAATCTCATCCACATGTAAAAAAGATTAAAAATAATGGAAGCTTCAATAATTAAAAAGAAAAAGCAATACTTAAAAATATTAATTAAGAACACGGCCAAAATGGACTAACAGTGTTCGGAAAATAAAAAATCTCTATAACAGTAAAAACATACACTCAACGCACACACTCAATTAAACTGAATAAATAAAATGATCCTCGATAATGGCTAAAAGTATAGCCGAAAGCGCTCGGAATTACAGAACATTTGGACATTTTCTACACACTATGTGTTCAAAAAAGAAAACAATTGTTCGAACACAAGAAAAATTAAATAAAAATCTTAATCGTAGCAAATTTTTCTGCCGTTTTTAATGAAACATATCTATCTATCTATCTCTCTCTCTCTCTCTCTCTCTATATATATATATATATATATATATATATATATATGTATATATATATATATATATATATATATATATGAGGAGCGAGAGTGTGTGCGAGATATATATATATGTGTATATATGTATATATATATATATATATATATGTATATATATATATATATATATATATATATATATATATATATATATATATATATATATATATAATTGAGGAGCGAGAGTGTGTGTGTGAGATAGAGAGAAAGTGAGGCGGTGAGAGATAGATAGATAGATAGATAGATAGATAGATAGATAGATAGATAGATATGTCTTTCTGCTTTTATTCATCTATGTAGTCATTGTTTTCTTTATTACCTTTATTTATTAGAAGTCTTGATTTGCATAACTCTTTTGAAATTATTAATGATGAACACGTGGCCCCTTTAATGACAATTATCAACATTAATATCTTCAAACCTATCGCGTTTTATCATTAATAACAGAAACATTAAATCTTTATTATTAGTAGTATATTTCCTTTTTCATTACTGGTATATTTCCGTTTTTCAACACATAATCCCAATATAGTAACATTGTGACGCTCTTCAATCTTATTCTCAATTCTCATTGCTATCGCTGATTCTATGGTTGTTATTTTATCTCTCAATGTTAACTCTTTATTTTATCTCTCGAACTATTTACTTTAGTGGTTTTGTTTTAGCATTCTATATGACATGGATGAGAAAATGGCAGCTGATCATAAAAGATACCAGATTTCAGCATGACAGTCTTTGAACAAGATCTAGGCCCTTTTTCATAAAAGGCCAAGTCATTTTTCTTCCCAGTCATGTGTGGCCTTAGACCTGTGAATTCAGAACATCTGAACTCCACTCGATCTATTGATTCTGATTGGACAATGTATGTTTTGATTTTCAGTACACTGAATTGATATTTTTGAACAGCTATCATGTCTTATTTTCAATACCTTTTTCTGTTGTTTTGTATTATTTTACACAGGGGCATCTGATATTAGATGACACAAAATCCATGTATGTATTTATAAGTCTCTAAGTATGTTTTACGTCTTCTTATGGACAACATTATCGTTAACATCATCAATTATGATAAATATATTCATTGTCAATAATTCATAAAGTGACATAACCGAAGTGTATTATGGATATTATCATCAAAGGTATTCTCTTCCATACTTGGCAAAGTGAAATTCATTGGACGAATAAAATAAAGAATCTGTGAAACTTGTTTAACCAAACTATCTAAAATAATGAAACGTAGAAATTTAGTCAAATTTAATATACGTTAAATTATTAATATTTAAATTTTATGTATATTAATTGCCAGTATTAATAGCTAACATTATACATACACACACACACACACATATATAAATATATATATATATATATATATATATATATATATATATATATAGAGAGAGAGAGAGAGAGAGAGAGAGAGAAGGTACCTTAAAAATCCATATCGGTTATAATTTATTTCGTGCAATATTGTTATATTCATCACTTCAGACCGAATATTTTAAGAAATGGAATCAATTGATCCATCCAGACAGATATACAGCGATAAAAAAATTCCGTTATATAGATGGAGTGTTCCATTTCCTAAGGTCTAAAGAGATGCATATAACAATATTCATGAAATAAATTATAGCTGATATGGACTTTTAAGGTATTTTAGTTTATCATAATAAATTATTCTAAAACTTACGCTGAGCTCTCATTGGATTAAAGTCCTCTTTAGAATAATCTCTAACAATCTATCTATCTATCTATCTATCTATCTATCTATCTATATATATATATATATATATATATATTCTATATGCATGTATGTATAAAGTCAAAATAATATATATATAAATCAATATGCAAACAGGTAATCATATAACATCTATCTAATCTATAAGTACAATCTTGGATATTAATGCTGAAATATATACCACAAATTTGTATATATACTTGCATATGGATGTGTGTGTGTGTGACATTTTTTGTGGTATTATGCTATATATTGAAAAACGGGTACATAAATAAATATTATGCTATATATTGAAAAACGGGTACATAAATAAATATTATGCTATATATTGAAAAAACGGGTGCATAAATAAATATTATGCTATATATTGAAAAAACGGGTACATAAATAAATATTATGCTATATATTGAAAAAACGGGTACATAAATAAATATTATGCTATATATTGAAAAAACGGGTACATAAATAAATATTATGGTATATATTGAAAAAACGGGTGCATAAATAAATATTATGCTATATATTGAAAAAACGGGTACATAAATAAATATTATGCTATATATTGAAAAAACGGGTGCATAAATAAGCAGATTCTTCTGAAAAGGAAATTCAGGCATTTACGAACAGTTTCGTCTGCATTTAACGTTGTAAATGTCTATTTTTCTCTATTTTCTTACTGCCTGAAAAGCATTACAGACGAAAGTCTATCGCCTGTCGAATGGTTTCACTGGCAGCCGCCAGGTGAAGCTAGTGGCTGCAATCCTTTCAACATAACACGTTTCTACCCCGGGGCAATTTTTCATTTTATGAATCTGTTTCTCTTTCCTTAACTCACTTTTATTTCATATATTCAATATTTTCTTCTTTTTTTTCTTCGATATTCTTGGTTTGCAATGTGTATATGACTCTCTTTCTTCATATTACTCCATTTCCTCTTCTAAGATTGTTTAGACTTTCAATTTTCAATAGCAGCATGCATCTGATTCCTCGACTTCCGTTTCCTCTTTAGCGAGCTTTCTTTTTTTTACTTTGTGTAATGAACAATTGTATTTTGTACTATTAAGAAAAAATGAGTCAGCGCTCATTAGAAAATTCTATATAAAGTATTTGGACATATATGAATATCATATAATCACTCACACAAGTATATGTATTAGGTTGGTGCAAAAGTAATGTCGTTTTTTCTTTTGAAGTTGAACGTCAAAAAACGACATTATTTTTGTACCAACCTAATATATACACACACATATATATATATATATATATATATATATATATATATATATATATGCATATATATATATATATATAGATAGATAGATAGATAGATAGATAGGTAGATAAATTGATCGATTGATTTATATATATATATATATATATATATATATATATATATATATATATTTGTGTTTGTGTGTATGTGTGTGTGCGCGTATATACCAAAAATGCTTTTACAAAATTTGAGGTTGCTTCCTCACACCAAAACAAGGACAAAAATCCATATAAATATACGTCCACGAATCCTTTGTTTTCGAGTTATTAAGTCTAAAGTTAATGATAGACGCTGGTAAATGTTACTCCAAGATACAATCCAAAAATACTTTTACAAAGTTTAGGAGTGGATTCCTTACACCAAACAAGGTAACATTTCAATATAAATATACGTCCAAAAGGCCATCGTTGTACCTCAACAAAGCAACACTTAATAAGTGTTCGAAATGTCGCCACTTGCTTATACACAAGCATACATCCGTCGGACCATTGACTGGTGGGCTTTTCCAAATACTACCACAAGATGTCGAATGGTTTCGCAGGCCCGCATGACACATTTATGCAGTAGGCCTACTGATAAAAATTCAAAGGACTGTGGTCGGGGGGCATATGCAGGCCATGTAACCGGTCTTCCTCTACCGATCCATCTTCACATGGTAGATGCCCAGTCAGTGCATCGCGAACAATGTGACTAAAATGTGCTGGTGTCTCTTCATGCATGAATCACATGTGTCATCGTATTAGCAAGGGTACATCTTCTAGCGAGTTTGGAAGTGTGCTCGAAACAAAGTCCCTGCAGACAGGTCCTGTAAGACGTAAGAGAGTCACAAAAAAATCGACCCCACTGAATCTAGTGTCTATCCTGTATTGTACCATGAGTATTCCGATCCGCCCACAAATGCTGGTTGTTTAAATGTGTTATTCCATCTCTTCCAAATATTGTCTCATCCGTAAAAAAGGACTGAAGAGACAATCATCAGCTTTTTGTGCAATAAACCATCGTAAATATTCCGTGATGTGTGGTCATTGAGCGAAAGATATTGCAAACGTTGCAAACAATACGGATATAAGAGTGGCTCTTGAAATACCCTCCATGCAGTACTGTGAGATGTACGACATGCAAGGGCCACTTGGCCTGTGCTGATACCTGGATCATCACCGACGGGCTGTGGAGCGTAGTCAGGTGTACGAGCTGATCTTTTTTCGCCTTCGGTCTGATGAGGCTTAATCGGTGTTTTCGAAACATTATACTTTCATGGACATTTTTCAATTGCCAATAATATATATATATATATATATATATATATATATATATATATATATATATATATATGTATGTATGTATGTATAGTCTTAAGATGTGCTATATTTATGGGATAAAGTGCTCAATATCAGAGATAGAGCGTGTGTAAATATAAATATAGCATGAAACAGACTGTCGCCTGTAAGTGTTCACTTATATATATATATATATATATATATATATATATATATATATATATATATATATATATAGAGAGAGAGAGAGAGAGAGAGAGAGAGAGACAGAGAGATAATATTAGTGGTTAATATACATATACATATGCAATCATATATCTAAACTAAATAAATAAATCTTTAATATATTAGACATCCGAGAAATATTCATATTGCTCTCACTTAAACCGTCTGTGACTCCCCTTTCATACTTACACTCTCACTAAATTTTATTTTTTATTTCCGGAGTTGTTTTTTCTGTTTTCTTTTTGAATTTGTAGGTCTGATGAATTGGATCGTATTTACGATTCAAATGGAAGAAATTATGACCAGGGAATATTAGTGTTTAAGCCTTTTTATTATATATATATATATAGTGGGCCTATAATGGGCCAAATTTAGGAAGCAAGAAATCATTACTGAAGAACTGAAAAAACACTCAGTGCCTAAGTCATTAGCCTCCAAATACAGTGAATCTAAGATGAGCAGCCTCTTGCAATTAGTATTTATGAGATGACTAAAAATGAGAAAATAGGTTTTATTATTCAATAATCGAATTAAATGGCCAGTACTTAAAAATAATTGTAAGTTTCAAAAGATAAATATTCATCACAAATTTCAAAATTATTTTCAATAAACAAATAAAACCGATAGTAATTTATAGATATAGTCTGACTAAATACAGGAATTCCTTGTATTTTGTTAACAGAGATATTCAAACACGACTAATTATGAGAATTTGAATTGCCACTTGCGAAATATTATGGAAACCCCTTGGTTGGCATTCAAAATCTAACGGCATTAATACCGGAGTGCAATGTTTACTCTCTGACCGTCGCATTCCTCCTAACAATGCATTTGGTATTTCGTTACTTCGTATCGCATATCTTGTGTAGGAAGTTTAAACAAATCTTCGCTTCCCACTAAATTATATGTACAGTTTAGATTTGCTTTCATGCGAATTCTAGGTTTTCCCGAATTGAAAGCCTATTGACTTAGATATTTTAGGCCGTGGACGTTAATAAGAAAAACACAACGAACCAGGTGATGGCGATCCAAGAAGTTGTCTTCCCAGGCCCCTTTTTGTGAATATTCAGTTTCGCTATACGGGCTCTCACTGATCCCACGGCGTTGTGGAACCGATACTTTTCTCGTTGACCACACACTACACTTGGTAGTCTAAATGATTAAAATTTGAAGACCAATTAGGCGACATATTAGCGGTTCCCAAGCTTGTAAACATTCACGACCAGTCACTTCTGGTTTCCGTCGCAGCGAACAAACTATCACACGAACGGTGAAGGCGGGAATAAACTATTGACGAATGAAGGAGTTGACCATGGCAACAGGGCCACCACGGATGACCGGAATTTCGTGAACGTGGCCGTGTGTATCATCCTTGGTTCCGTGAAGACGAAACTGTCCACTTTCAAGAAACTCGCAGTGACTACGGTTGATGACAAATGACAAGAGCATGGCTTGTCGTTTTATTTCCTGTCTCAGATTTGAGGATGTCGTGTTGTCTCGATACATCTGAAAGAGAAATGCGAATGTTAAATTTAGCGCTTTCGTTGATGTTCTCATGGGATTTAGTCCTATATTAGTTGACAATTAAAAAAAAGGAACAATTGAACACACTTTCAAATATGTTTTATTAAAACTTGAAAAATGTGTTTATCCTTTTTTACTATATTGGACGCATCCAACATTAAGTAAAATATGTTTGCAAATCATTCTATCACCAGACTACAATCACGATCATTCCCAACGAGCTTCGAATACATTTTAGTAAAGTTTAGTCCTGTTCATTTTACGTTAAGCGCCTCATATATAAAATAATTCATTGAATCCTTTCCTTTCATCAAAACTCTTAATTCCACGTGTTTTTACCTTTGAACCAAACATGTATGATTATTTCTGAATATATCCTACAAAGTGTCTCACTACAGAGTTGATTTTATCATGATCATTTCACACACTCTTGACGTTGAAATAATTCCTTTCTGGTAAAAGCTCAGGATAAATTGTATGCAAGTTGTCTTGATGTTGATCACAGATGAATAAGCTAGTTTCGCCAAATCATAATACTGTTGTGAATTTGACGGATCAAGCTAATGCAAACTTGGAAAATAAATAACAATTATATATTTATTTAAATGCAGGTGCAATTTACATTTATAAATTGACATTATCATGAACTTATTTGTTCACCTCAAACCATTATATTGCAGGATAAGTAAAAATCTGTTCGTCAAAATTAAGTTAGTCGTTATCAACACTGTAAGTAAAAATTATTTAAGAAAAAAAAATTCACCACAATCAAAGCAATAAATCTTTAAGATACAAGGGTGACTTAGTGTGAAAGAATATGTGAAAAATAAAAATAATATTAAGGAGAGAGAAGAATGAATGAACAGGATTTAAGAAGACAAAAGATTGACATTGCACTTAAATTTTTGAAGCTCAAAACTGACTTAAAAACAAAAAGCCGAAAAAGAGCTTCATAAGCGAGACGTGCGAGAGAAGTAACTGTTTGTATAGTATTGAGCAACGATGGGGTCTTAGAGTGGATGCAAACAAGGAGGAGGCTTATGCTCAACATGAAGAAGAGGCAGCTGAAGTTTCTGGGACATATAATGAAGGAGGGCCTCGAGAATGCGATACTCACGGGTCGAATAAAGCGAAAGAGAGACAAGGGAAAGCAGCGCATGACATTCCTGGCGGGCTTGAGCAGGTTGATGACAGAACGTGGTCTAGAGGAGGTAACAGTGATGAGCTGCAAGGGATAGGAGGAGGTGGAGATCCATGATCCCCTACGTCCTGAAAGGACCTGGCAAATAAAAAGAAAGAAGAAGTCGAGGTACCAAAGAGAAAACGATCATTAAAACAATTACCATGAAAATAGTTATGGAAAAGTCACGGGAAATCAATGTTAAGGCAGTGCGAAAGTGACTGGAACCGAGATGTCAGGTTAGGACTGATATCATTGCAGATTTTTTTCTTTTTATTTAATCAAAATTCTTTAAGTAATAGAAGCGCCAAACCAGATGTAGTAGCAATATCCAATGCAGAGACCAATAGTAGTTTTATAAATATAGATTCTGGCGAGAATAATCGTCGAATACGACACAGTGAACCAAATTTATTAACACGAAGACCTAGCAATTAATTCAATCTAATCTTCCCAGTTCCCGTCACCGAAAAAAGTTGGCCCGCGAAGTTTCTATTAGAAACTTCCTTTAAGCACATTCAAAAAAAAATGTAAAATAATAACAATGAAGCTTTTCAAAATCATTAGTGGAATAAAACGTTTTCAAAGTATCCATATTCAAGAGGTTAACGATACGATAGAATAGTATGGGGAAAGTAGGTTCAAATCCCAGCTCGGGTAGTTTGTCTTCAATTACATAAAAAAATGAAAAGAATTAATCCGCGTTTCAAAATTTCACTCTTTGCTGAGGTTAAAATATGCCACATGGAATTTGCGGAACTCCACTAATAAATTATCATAACCACGATTTGAAGGATATATGACGGTGCAAGACAAGCTACGCGGGCAAGCATTATTTTAATTTGATATACAGAAATATCTTTCACAACAAATGCAATTTGAGTGCTTTTAAGCATTTGTTGCAAATTTTGTAACTTTCGATTAATGCATTCAATAATGCATTCCACAATAAATCCTATAATACCGGAAAAATATTGGAAAAAATAGTTAGTTAACTAATTTAAAGAATTTTGTGTTAATGCTGTGTACCAAACTAAGCCGTGCTTAGTAAATAAATGCTTGAAAATGACATGATATAAGTTTAAAATGAACACGTTTCAAACATTTTTATTGAATAAACTTTATTGGTCACATTTCTTTAAAGTATTGAACGTAAAGGAAATCAATATATTTCTGTTACGATTATTCAATAAATTCGTGTACATTCACGTTTACAATATTATTTCATTTTCTTTATGTCTTAATAGGAGTTTAATTTTTTTTCCACCTCAGCCATTTGCCTTTTGCAAATATAGGATGGTATTCAGATTATTTATTTCGAGTGGTTGTAAATTCTGGTTAATTCTAAACCAAATGGTAAATTTTCTAGCCCAAAAGAATTATCAAAATATAAATAGGGGATGCATAGAAAAAAGTTTTTCTAAAAATATCGATAAGCGTCTATATTTATGCTCTCATTTGGGCACACTTAAGTATATATATATATATATATATATATATATATATATATATATATATATATATATATATATATATAACTTGTTAGTTCTTTAGTATTTTTGTTATTATTTAAAAAATAAACAGTGCTCGATACAAAAGTAGAGCCTAAATATAATTATTTATTTAAAAATATGATTCCTTCGCTACATAAGAGTTCTAATGTTTCAAAACAAGAGCCGAAAACGTCAATATAATTATTTGAATTGAATTTAAGTACCAAGCTCTGTTTCATCTCCAAGAGAATTTTTTAGAATAACTAATTCTAGAAATTTACGCGTTTTTATAACCATATACATTATTAATATTAAAATTACTATGGTAACGGCTAGAGCAATTATTTAAAAAAAAAGTTGGGGCGTAAGGGTTAATAATTTGTATCAATATCTCAGTGACATTCAAAGAGGTCAAGTCACGATAAGGTTGGGGGTGTCTAAATTTAAAGCGGAAGATGACATCGTCTAGTCTGGTTAACCGTTAAGTGTCTATGGAGATTTATTTATTTTTTCTTTTCTTTCCTGAAAGGGTTTTGTGTATATAAAACTGTCATAATTAGCTATAATTTTTTTTTTTTTGACGACTTCATAAAGGTTTTTTTTTTTATGGATGGAGGGTGGTTTGACTTAGGGTGCACATACCCTCCATGCATAATTAAGCATATACACTCATCACTAGAGAAAAGGATAAGCATTAACTCCGCTAATAAAGAAATATTCCAACAACACAGTAATTTTTATAACGCAGCCCTAAAAAATAGTGGATACAAAAATGCTAACATCAATTATAGAAACAATTGTAATTACCAGAAGAAAAACAGGAAAAGAAAAATCATTTGGTATACCCCTCCGTTCAACCAAATGGTTAGTATTAAGCTAGGACATAAATTCCTAGCTTTAATTGAAAAACACTTTCCTACCAATAGTAGACTTAGTAAAATATTTAACAAAAACACCCTAAAATTAAGTTACAGTTGCACTGAATATCTAGAAAGTATAATAAAAAAACAATAATAAAATACTGAATAAACCCCCCATGCCAGAATAGTATTAATAAAAACCCTAAACTTAAATTAGACAAAAATAGTGAAAAAATATGTGATTGTAGAAACCCAGAAGACTGCCCATTGGAAAATATATCCCGCGTAAAATCTGTGGTACACCAATGTACTATCTCATCCATTGAGAGTCCTAACACTAATCTGATATACATTGGGTGTACGAAGAATGATTTGAAAACCAGGTGGAGACAGCATAAAAGCTCCTACAACAATATTAATAATAGAATCAGGCATCTCTATCTAAATATTTTGTGCATTTGAAGGAAATGAATAAAACACCAAAATTAAAATGGAAAATTATAAGAAAAACTAGAAATTGTAAAACTTGGGATGACCCATGCCCTTTATGCCTACATGAAAAACTACACATTATCAAGTTTCTAAATAATGAAAATTTATTAAACAGCAGACATGAGTTAACGGTTTTTTGCCGACATCATCAAATTTTCGCATTGAATAATTAGCATAAAAAACAAACAAACAATTAAATAATAAATATAAATTTTAAACTCCATAGTCTAAATAAAAAGTTTAAAAGCCCTACCCAATCATAAAAAAACCCTTTATGAAGTCGTCAAAAAAATGTAAGCTAATTATAACAGTTTTATATACACAAAACCCTTTTCAGGAAAGAAAAGAAAAGAAAAAAATAAATAAATCTCCATAGATACTTAACGGTTAATCAGACTAGACGATGTCATCTGGCGCTTTAAATTTAGACACCCCAACCCTTACCGTGACTTGACCTCATGAGGGGATAGATATGGATCTCTTCAAATTTTCACATGAATATTGTAGTATATGAAGATGTATCATACATATATATATATATGTACATACATACATATATATATATATATATATATATATATATATATATATATATATATATATATGCATATATAATACATACAAATATATATGTGTGTGTGTGCTTGTATGTATTTATGTATGTATAAGTATGCATTTTATGTATATATGTCAATATTATATTATAAAGACGGTGTCCTTTTTTGTTTGAATTCAATAATTATATTTATTTCTAAAAAATATTAGATTTATTTTTAATCGGACATTTTAAAAATTTTTGCGGGTATCACCAATTTTACTGCTGTGTATGAATTTTCCCTTCAAGATTAAATGGATTCCTGGTACATTTGTCCCACAAAAATATCTGCTGGACTCATGTGGGTCCGGCCAAAACAAGACACAAACCATGGATTTTCATTTATACAAACAATGAATGCATTGACAAAAAGAAATTACAAAAATATGACAACAGTTGAAAGCAAAGGAAAAGAGATTATAAACTTCGCTTTTAAAAATGTGCTTGTTTTTTTGTTTCTTTGTTTTCTTTTTTGTTTTTGTTTTTTGTTGTTGTCTGATACGCGTGTTTGAAACACATGTGTGTGTACGTTCGTGTGGGTGAGTGTTCAGTCATGACCTAATCTGCGTGCTCCTGCATCCGAATGCTGGAGGAAAAAAATTTTTGACATTTTATAGACTTAAGCAGCGCCGCCTAATGGGCATTTTGTGAGGCCAAGTGTAGTAGCCCGCAACTTCAAACCTTATTATAGTAGACTATTGTAATTTTTACCCACTATAATAGCGTATAAATTAATAAAATTTCGGATTAAAAATAAATCTATTAATCCTTGCTTTGTTTATTTTTCGAATACGAAACAGAGCAGATCTGGGCTTTTGCAGAAATAATAGTGAAGTAAAGGGCATGTTTTCTCCTTAAGTAGCGTACAAAAATGGTAGTTTTTCTACAAAGCAGAACTTAGCCACTAAGAATGTGTTTGATTTTTTTTGGTACGCTACGCGTGTTTGATAGTCAACGTTTAGAAGAAAAATTATGAATATGAACTTTAAATAATCAGATTAAATTCTTAAATAAGAACAATTAAATAATGGGTCGATATTAACACATACATACATTGTTAATTTAATAATAATATAACATAATAAATCAATTAAAATATTAATTAAAAATGTTAATACAGATTAAGAAATATTAAAATTTAAGTAATAATATAACATAACAACTTCTATATAAACCACAGAAAAATTAATTTCGAAAAAAAAATTATTTTCTGAGAAAAGATCTACATTTGGATGAAAAATGTACAGCAAAAAAAAAAAAAAATGGAAGACAAAAGCAAAATTTCATGAACGTGCTCGAGTAAACGAACATTAAACTCATAAATATGCACGGGTAGAAAACAGAGTTAAAAAAGCGGATTGAAAAAGACGCGAAACTAATTGAAATAGCTGAAAAAATATTGGAAATATCGTTTAGAACCGAAACCATCTGAATACTGGAAATTTCACCAAGAAACTTCGAACTCGGGATACAATTGATATTTCAATGTTAAGTAATATTTTCATATATATATATATATATATATATATATATATATATATATATATATTACACAGCAAAAAATAAAAAAAAAACCTCATGTGGCTATAGCCTATTTTAGCCAGCGCAATTTTGCGCTAGTCTTCTTCAAACCTAGACTGAATTTATCTCGGAATCAGGGATTTAGAATGTAAATTTGTCTTGGAATCAGGGATTTAGAATTTAAATTCTAAATCCCTGATTCCGAGACAAATTCAGTCTAGGGTTGAAGAAGACTGGCGCAAGATTGCGCTGGCTAAAATAGGCTATACCCACATGACGTAATTTTTTATTTTTTCTGTGTGAAGGTGTGCCTATAGGTATAAAATCTCTGTTTCCATTCCCCCGCAGAAATTCCAATGTAAATATTAAAATTTATCATATTTCCTCTGGTGGTGGTGGTGTCAATGGTTTCTTGGTATATTGCACTCGTCGATCTGCATTTGCCCTCAACTGGGCAGTTTTCGGTATTTCTACAATTACGGGTTGCTTCCATGCTATGATTCTTGTTTTTCTCATAGAATTTACTTAAGATTATATGAGATGATAATTTGGTAAATATTATTAGTGCAGGTGGAGCAAATTTTAATCGATTTGTGGTTGAAGATCTTACTTCGAGGGTTGTTTTTGTGGAAATGTTTATTTATTAATTTACAAATTACTACCCGATACTAATAATTGATAGCTTGTAGAAGGGTATATATATATATATATATATATATATATATATATATATATATATTTATATATATATATATTAAAGATATTTTTATGTTTAACGTTATAGATACAAGTATTTAAGTAAATGCTCTGTTTATAATAAACAGTATTAAATAACATTTACCGGCCTGAAAGTCCGAGAAATTTTCATAGAAAATATTCGTTCTTTGACAGGATTCGAACCTGCATCCTATACGGAACCGTCATTTACGCTGACGTGCCTTACCGTTAGGCTACAAAGAAGCGTTCGGTAGCAGTTATGAATATTCGAGATTCATGGAAGATTGAGTTTATAAGCAGTAAATTCGACCTTGTCTACCGAACGCTTCTTTGTAGCCTAACGGTAAGGCACGTCAGCGTAAGTGACGGTTCCGTATAGGATGCAGGTTCGAATCCTGTCAAAGAACGAATATTTTCTATGAAAATTTCTCGGACATTCAGGCCGGTAAATGTTATTTAATACTGTTTATTATAAACAGAGCATTTACTTAAATACTTGTATCTATAACGTTAAACATAAAAATATCTTTAATAAATAAATTGTCGGACTTTGTCCATTTCGTAATATATATATATATATATATATGTGTGTGGAGGAAATATATATCACAAAGTGAAAAAAGTTTTCATGTGATGCGTTTTGATCATTAGAACTTGATCGGATTAGTTTATATATTATTCACATACACACACACGCGCACACACACACACATATATATATATATAGAGAGAGAGAGAGACAAAGAGAGAGAGAGACAGAGAAGAGATACATGAGTGAAAATATAAGTTTACATATATATATATATTTATTTATTTATATGCGTGTGTATATAGTTATATATATGTATGGGCGCCTTTGTGTATGTGCGTATGTGAACGTATTTTTTCATTTATTTACAACAACTTCACCTAGCGCTAAACGAAAGACAAAGATAGATGCAACGTAAGTTAATATAGCAATGTTTATGATGTACTCCCGTTTCTGGTGGGAATCGCTCTTCCATGGTCGAGCCAGACGTCCTAATTAGCATCCCTTTACTAGTGTAAGATAAAGATTGAGTGCATCTCATTGCATTAGGCCCAATAAAAACTAAAGAAATACTAAAAAGCTCTTTCATGAATGATTTAATTGAATTTTCTGTCAGTCATCACTTACTATCGTTTACAGGGAACCGAAAAAATGCGGGAAAAAGAAACTATTTTATACCGAATTTATTTTGTATACGTGATTATTAATAATTTAATTTACAATTTCAGTTTTGGGCGGGTACACTAGAGGTTTTCGTTTTTCAAGCTACGTGACATTTAACATTCTTATTCGTTTGTCGTCTGCTTCGCGCGCAAATCAAATGTAAATCGTTACAGATGATCATATGAAGTCAAAAGTTCATTTTCTAAATACGCAATCTTGATTTTTAATTTTTTACTGGTTTCATAGAGTTAGTGTTCATTTGACAACTCTCAAATTTGAATGTCTCGATATGAACTTAAGTTTAAGATACATTATCTGTCACAGATTGTTTATTTGTTTAATATTCTTTCTTTCGCATCCTGCAATGATTTACATGAATCAGATTAATCCAAAAACGGTGTATTGCTCCTATATTTGAGCTAGAATTGCTCAATCCTCTCTTTCTAAATTTCAAAGAATTCAAAATGCTCTTCGCACACGAAACGTTGCAAGCCTATGTCATCTCTAGCGCTATTTCCATGGCAAACTCTTTAGTTCTACCTGTTCAAACCATTACAATTAGGATTCACCCTGCTTCGTCCATGGCATCGCTTACATTTCCTGTGTATTCCAAACTCTTCCACTAAAACAGCTTTTATTCTCAAGGAAACTGCTACTCTGTGGAACAAACTCCCGCCTGGATGCTTCCCTGAATATTACAATCTTAACCTCTTTAAGGGAAAAGTCAATTGCTATCTATCCTCTTTATCCTCACAATCTTTACTGTTTTCTACCTCCTCTTAATTTCATACCACACCGCTCATTCATCATTACCATTTATATTTGCAATTGTCTACCTTGAATATTTATTTTTAAATTTTGCAGCTGAAAATAAAGTAACCATATTTTACACTTTGTTCTGGGAGCTGAAAATATGGATTGAACCTGACAGAATGATTAAATAAGGAATAAAAATGATGAATTTAAAACATTACGCTTATGCAATTAATGAAAACAAAGTATAGAATTTAAAAGTTGATACATATATAAACACTAAGGCCATAAGATATACAAGTGATGCCCACACAAACAAATTAAAAGTTGATATATAAGTTATACAGGCGACGTCTAAACAAACAATAAAGAGAAAACCCTAGAATTAAAAGGGTGTGGGATCAGTCTGGATTATTTCACTCCATTTCTGAAGTTAAATAGCGAGACTTCATAAATTTATTAATAGTTTCGTGCTTCAGTATATTTCTGAGATGAGGTATTATGTACACTATTTACATTATTGGGACTATTGTCTTCATCTTTGTTGCCATATTTATTACAACGTGTCGGCCTTCTTCAAAGAGTTGTGAGTTTAATACATGTTTAAGGCAGTGGAGAACTTGGAAAGGTGAATTAACAGGCGATAACAGATAAGTGATTTCCATTAGACATGGCACATGGAACTAGAACAGTCAACCCAGCGAGCGAAATAAAGGGTTCGATTCGACATCCCAACCACCTGAAGAAGGCCGGAGCATACAACGTGATAAATATGGCAACAAAGAAGAGAACAATAGTCCGAATAATGTAAATAGAGTTTCGTGCTTATTTCTTATATGATTTCGTCCAATGTCATATAATTACAGCTTCGAGAGAAGCCATTATGAAGGGATTGCTTATCAATTCTATTGGCTGAGAAAAGTGGATGTGCGGGTGATGCTATGAATAGCGTATCGAAATGAGAAATCGAAAAGCCAGGATAGAATTTCACTCAGGTTTCCTTCCACTTGCTTAGGCGCAAATACCCTTGTGGAAGGTTTGAGTCCATCCCTCTCCCTCCAGTTATGGATTAAATAGTAGAACTTGTATATGGAAAAAATGGGCGTTATTCTCAAAAAAACTTTAATGCAATATTTACTCTCAAAGAAAATAATCCGAAATATGTTTCAGCTTTAAATAACACTTAAAGGGTTGCTAAGTCGTAAAAAAACAAATCAATCAATTGATAACTGACAAAATATCTGCACACTTAAACAGGTATTATCAAGACACTAAAGAAAATATATCATCTTACTATGACTTGTACAGTGTAACTCATGAATAAGAACACCATTTAACTTATTTTTATAAAATTTAATTTAATTTTAAAATAAATATATCAGGAATTTATTATTTCAAGGGGAACAGTATGCAATCAAAATAAATATTACTGTTGTCAAATTTGTGCAAAGTCGTGGAATGTTAAAATACCTGTTTCGTTTGAATGATTTTGTTTAGTGGCATATCAATCTCTATAGCGTATTTAATGCCAAAAATCTAAATATCTTGAACGCAATTATATGACTTCAAATAAATACATTTTGAACACAATTGTATGACATCAACTACAGATAAAATGTATAGCTGATCATTTTGCTATAAAAAATGTATTTTTATACTTTCATAGCATTTTGTTATTGTTTGGAGGTTCTCTACTTTCCCATTGCTGGGACCCTAATAGGTGCTACCACCCCGAGTCAGAATGAACCTGGGGGCAGCAACAATTAAGAAATAGTTCCTCAAAACTTTCAGTCTCCTAACCTTGCTGCCGAATGTAGTTTATCTTCATACTCAGGAATGCTTGAAATATCGTAGGAATACAGAAGCAACAAGATCGACCATGGATATTGGCATTGATTTCCATTCGTTTAATGAGATGATTGATGCAAATGAAAAATCGTCTGTGGCTGTTGATAATTGATAATGATTGGAAGAAATGGTTAACTTTATTATAATTATTTTTGACACATGTAGCAAAATGACCAGTCGATTGACTTACCTTAAAAATCTTAAGTTTCTCTTCCAATGTCATTGAAACTAGTATTTTTCGCCATGTTTGTGTTCTAAATTTTTGTTTTTTCTGAGTTCCAGCAATTTCTATGAAATGATTTTTATTAAAACTCCCTAAAGGCAGAAAGGAAATGTTTATTCTTGTTAAATTCAGTTCTGCTTCAATCGTTTTAGACTGTGGAAACTAATACTATGTAATATGATGGATATACCGATTAAATAATGGAAGTCTTGAAACTTCATTGCTTAACATTAAATTTATTTCTATATTTCCTTAGTTACTACCAGTCACTCAGGGGTGCGCTATTTTCATATATGGTGATTTTCTAAGTGTATCTTAGATTTAGCAGAGGGCCGAAGTTATGGAACATCTAGTGAAGTTCGAACCAATTATTCAGTCGTAATTGTCCTAACGAGACATGCTTTCTAACCATCATTATCTTCATCTATATATACGTTACATTATCATCGCTGGAACATTTGTTTATATATTTGTCTTGTACACACGCTTGCTAAACCAAATGCATTGTTTGAGATCACTCACCTCTGCATTAGTTAAGCGTTACTTAACCTTGTTCAAGCCTATGTTACACACGGCTTCATTGGGGATTTGGTTCAAAATCAAAGTGTAACATCTGTTTCGCTATATTACAACCCAGAGTTCTCAGGATTTTCAATTACTACAATTTATCTGTTTATTGTTAGGAACTATCATATTAAACACTACCTATTTTCATTGTATAGCTAAAAAGTTTTTAACCTATGCTCAACCTGTACATTTTAGTGGAAGCCATTTTCTTATGTACTAATCTTCATTGCTACTTCTCACCAATGACGTATTTTAGTTGCAAAAGCAATAAAGAGCTGAGTAAACTACAAATACGCTTCTAAGATTTCCCCAGCGTTGTAAGATGTATAATGTCTGAAACTTTGGCATAAACTTTATATACTTAGATGCATATATATGCATATATATATATATATATATATATATATATATATATATATATATATATATATATATATATCCGTCTTCCATAAGCAAATATAATTATTTACATATGATAACGTTCAGTTCAATTGAGTAAAAATTATTTACATAATATGATAAAATTGAAGTAATTCCAATCAACGCGAAAATTTGGCGACAGGAAGAAACGTTTCTCCCCACTGCCGAACCCACTGTAAAATGATCAGACACGTCATTTACCTTTCCTCTTTCAACAATCAACATTTAACAAAGTGTCTTTTTTTTATATATATAGATTTCTCTTTCATATATGATGTGAAAAGGCAACTATTTTCCAGTGATCAAGGGACATCACAATTTAATAATAAACTAATTAATGTTATAAGCATGGGCAAATTGAATAAAAACATAAAGTTCTGATATAATGTATATTATTCTTTGACCTAACGAAGATGCATACTTTCTGTTTAAGGAAGTTTATTCTTCCTGCCCGCATAAGCGATCCGTGAAAGAATCGGTTACACATTTTTTTATGAATATATTCTCAAAAGAAATGTTGTCGTTAGATATTATATTTTGTAAAGAAAATTATAATAGAGAATAGAATATTAATAACATTAAATTTGACATGTGCACTTTCTTATTTAATTTAGAAAACTGTTCAATGTCTGTCGATGAAGCGTTCAGAGCTTTTAAAATATCAACTAAGTTTTCGAGAATTTAAATGTAAACTTATTCAGACAATAATTTTTTCAGCTTCTGAAATTTGCCTTATCTTTACATTTTTACTTTGTATAAATAAAAGATTTTGGTTCAATTTAAGTTCCCATAAATTCACTGAAATAGAAAAAAATAACATTGCTTTTTTAAAAAAAAAATATAATTGTACTGCTGTTGAATCTTTTCTTGTCTATAGTTCAACCCCTTGAAGGCTGGAGATCATCAATGAAGAAACTAGAATGCTCCTGACTATCTTTAAAACCTCGGTGCATCAACACTTCCTTGCCTTCTCTAAAACTATACAGAAACATAGATGAAGATTTGTAGGACAATGCTGTCGCCATAAAAACGACCCCGCCGTTTATGTACTGCTGTGAAAAGCGACTTATGACAAAATTAGTGCCTAAAAAAACCTTTTAACAAACAACTACGAGAAGATACATTGATGAACTGTACATCATTAATCCAAGAAAGATGAGTGTAGAGACCATGTCTATGAATACCGAGCCAGCTCAATGTAGTAGTAGTACCAGTAGTATTTTTATAATGAAAATCAACCACATTAATATTTATCAATAATAAAGAGCCTGAAAAATAGTTATTGACAGTATTATTAGAGTTAATATTATAACAAATTGGTTGCAATCGATATTTGTCTATTTAATATTTCTGCAATGTTATTGTTCCTGGTTTGGCATCTCGGCAACACTCACTTTTCAACTGCCATAACGCCGTTTCCGTGCAAGTTTTCTATAAATATTTTCATGGTTATTGCTCTGATGAGTTTCCCTCTATAGCATGTAAACTCTTTGAATTGAAGCACAGTACAAGATTGGAGGCAAATTCTCATCATTTTAGAGTTAAAAAGTTAAGTTTCTCTTCTAATGTATCATTCAAACTATTAGGTTGGTGCAAAAATAATGACGTAATAATGTCGTTTTTTGAGGTATTTTTAACGTCAAAAAACGACAATATTACGTCATTATTTTTGCACCAACCTAATAGCATTATTCTTACTGTTTGTGTTCTAAATGTTTTTTTTCTGAGTTCCAGCAATTTCTATGAAATAATTTTTATAAAAACTTACTAAATACGAAAAGAAATATATATTCTTATTAATTTCAGTTCTGCTGACTATCTGGAAGCTAATACTATGTAATATGATGGATATACCGAGTAAATAATAGAAGTCTTAAATCTCCATTGCTTAACATTACACGTTGTTAATTTTTATTAAAACTCACTAAATACAAAATAAAATTTTTATTCTTGTTTAATTCTGTTCTCCTTGAACTGTTTTAGACTATCTGAAAGTTTTTGGCAATTTCTCTGGGTATTTATTCTCATGGAACTTGCAGCGTGCTGGTTCAGTTATTAACTTAAGAATCAACATTCATCAGGAAATTGTGACATTTTTACGGCTATCGTTAGTAAAATATTATATAACCGTAAGTTCTATGCTAACATTTTCTTCTCTCGCACTTTTGGAACTCTTTTCCGGTTTTTTACTTTCCAGTCAAATTTGAGCTTCAAAAATTTAAACGATACGACAATCGTTATCTTTTGCAATCTCAATTCCTCGTTTTTCATTGATCTCTCTCCTTAATATTGTTTTCTTATTCTTATATCCTCTCACACCCGTTGAGTTTTATTGACTTTATTACCTTGTTCGGAGTGAAATGAATAAATAAATAACGAACATTAATACGATACAAAGATCGAATAGATAACTAGGAAGAGCTCCTCATTTCTGTATAACTAAATGCGGCTTCACTTACACGTCGTTGGCCTAATCAGAGAGACGTTAGTTTTCCAAGTGTTTTGTAAATCAAAATCACTTTCCAAAATATATTTCGAATGAATAAAATGTTTAAGAAATACATGGATGTTACATAGGGATAAAGTGCCGACACTGCTGACACTTGAGTTTGAACATAGATCGCTAAAGAGCAAACAGAGGTGATCTCATTATTGTATTAAGTACTATTAGTGCGAGTTATATTCGAAGGCATTTAACACCAGTATTGTTCAACGGCGTACTATAAGTTGTATCTGCGTTGTTCGTTGACATCAGAAAAATGGACATTATATAAGCCTTAACAACAATAATAAAAATATTTTGTAATTAAGATTATTTTAAATAATTCCAATGCTATAAAAATATCAATAATCAGATTCTTAGTGTAAAAGTTAAAATTAATAAAAAAAAAGATTTATTTATTGCCTACTGAAATATTTTTATCTAATTTATATCATTGCTACTAAAAGGTTATTGTATAAGTCAAATATATTTCTTAATGGAAGGAGTTGTGCCTGTTTTCTTTTCAAATGGAATTAAAGAGTAGAATTCTCTTTGAAAACTTTTGGATATACCCCGGTGTTCGCTATTATCCATTGTAAACCTATCAAACTCGGAGAACTGTGCCTCAATTTAGAGATCCCTCGGTGTTTACTGATTGCAGCGTAGTCACGCATAAAACAACACATCAGAGGTATTAACGAGAATAGAAATCGTGTAAAGATATAACTCTCAACGTATCTGAAACTCACGTCTTCCATGAATGCATCTTTAATAACCTTAATGATTATCAAACTAGAGTTCTATAGTCATTCAATTATTTAGCGTCGGAAATTAATCCTCTGCTCCTGATATTGCGTTTTTATAACTCTTGAAGCAAGTACGAACAAAATATGGTGTAGTAACAAAGACAATATTAATTTGGAGTAAATCTAATCATCAGATTATAACTCCGTTTATTCACTCATCCCTTAGCACGTACGTTACGCCTATCTATTATGTCTGATAAACTATAGTCTATTACTATTCAATTGCAAGGATAGGCAGTAGAAGATATATCAAAGGCGCTATGCGATTTTATAGAAAGAAAGAAAGAAAGAAAGAAAGAAAGAAAGAAAGAAAGAAAGAAGAAAAAAGAAAGAAAGAAAGAAACAAACAAACAATCAAGAAAATCAGAAAACAGGCAACCAGGATAGAAAGAAAGAAATCAAGCAAGAAAGAACGAAAGAAAACAAGAAATAAAGAAAACGAATGACAAGAAAGAACGTAAGAAAGAATGTAAGAAACAACAAGCAAGTAAGAAAGAAACAAGAAATCAAGAAAGAAAGTAAGAAAGCAAACAAGAAAGAAAGAAAGAAAAATGAAAGAAAGGAAGGAAGAAAAAAAGAACGAAACAAATCAAGAAATTAAGAAAATAATAAACAAAAAAGGTAAGAAAGAATGTAAGCAAACAAAAAAGTAAAAATAAAACGAAAGAAAGCAATAAAGAAATAAAGAATGAAAGAAATCAAGAAATTAAGAAAGGGAGGAAGAAAGAAATCGAGAAAGAAAGAAAGCAATCAGGAGAAACAAGAAAGAAAGTTAGAAACCAAAGAAAGAAAGAAAGAAAGAAAGAAAGAAAGAAACAAGGAAGCAAGAAAGGATGAAACAGTCAAAAAGAAGCTAAGAAAGCAAGCAAGCAAAAAAGAAAAAAGGGGGAAAGAAATCAAGCAAGAAAGAAAGAATAACAGAAAGAATGTAAGAAAAGAAAGAATGAGGATGCCATAACCTAGGGTTCAATGTCTGCTTCAGTAAAATTTTCAACCTTCTCAAGTCTTTATCTTTTTATTTTCTACCCTCTTACTTTAACTAATGATCTGCATATATTTATCATTGTCATTGTAATATTTTACTAAAGTTTCTAAGATAAAATCTTTAATACGGTAATAAGTCAGTTTCCATGGATATTTATTGTCATGGAATTTGCAACGAACTGATATAGTCATTAAATTAAGAATTAAGATATATAAGAAAATCGTGATATTTTTATGGGTATCGTTAGCAAAATAATAATAATAATAATAACCTTTAGTGTCTAACTGATTAAATGTGATGGCAACATCCAATTTACAGCTGATATTTAACAAAAAGAAAGGCATTAACTCGTTATAAATAGTTTGTTCAATCTTTGCGACTGTTTTGTTTCTTTTTTCATTTTCTTTTATCTCTATCTGTTGTTGTTCAGACCAGGAACGATTTTACATCGTGTCAGGTTCAAAACTGCTACACGTTTTTCGAGAAGGTAATAAAATGTTTAAAGAAGAGGTAACAAATTTACTAAAGCCATAACAAAATATACAAAATTTATTTTTCATAATTGAATTTAAAATAACAAAGTTCACAATATTTTTAGAACTTGATAAAATTATTGAAATAGTAAAAAAAGAACAACGTTTTCACGCTGGTAACAGGTGCGATAGTCCTGAGGATCAATCAAATATATGTATATTGTACTTGTATTTATATTTTCATTTGAGTTATAAAAATATTGACATTACTCGTAAGAAGAACATAGCCTCAAAATGAGAAACAATATACAGCTGTTATTCATTGATTGAAAAACAATGGTGGAAATTGTGCAGAATTTTCGTAAATATCATGAAACAAACAGAAAGAAATTGAAAAACAGAATTTCTCGTGCTGAATATGCAGCTAAATTTGATAGATCCGATGGTAGGAGAGGTCGGCTTCTTCAGGGAAATAGCTATTCAACCCAATTGGAGGAGGTAAACTATTGAACTGGACTAGTAGTCAGAAAAAATATAGATTAACATGGCTTAGTGAATAATAGAGGAAGTGCGGATAGCGGCTCGGATTCAGGAATTGGAGAGCCGAGTTCGAATTCCAGTCAAATTCATTACCTTCACTTATGTGCTAATACCTCTTGGGAAAGGTATGAATCCTCTTCTTCACCCCCATCTATGTGTAAATAGCAGGACAGACCGGCTTCTATAGCCTTGGATGGCAAATGGTCTTCTACAGAAAGAAATGGCTACCTATTGCGGGAAAAAAATCTTCTTCGTCCTTCATGTATCGAAAGATACATGATCGCCTTAGCGTGTATCACGCATGGCACATAACTAAAGTGGATAATCATGTCGAGAGAAATACAGGCATTTATTGTAAGTTCTGTTTCATTGGCTTACATCACAATTAAGAAGATTTAATCTAATATATTTTTTGAAAGACAATACCGCCATTATTACCCACTACGCGAAAAAAAGATACAAGAGACAGAAAATTAATGGAATATCAGATACCTTCTTCGATAGCTTATCCTGAAAATATCTTCTTTTCATTTTATGTGGCGTGTCCTTCCAGGACGTAGGTGATCATAGCTGTCCACTTCTCCCTATTCCTTGAGGCTCTCAATTAGTTTCATGCCTCTGCCAACTCCCCCAGACCACGTTCTATTTGACCTGAGAGTATCAGATTCTCCAGGCCCTCTTTTCTCATTACGTGTCCCAGAAATTTCATCTGCCTCTTCCTAATGTTAAATATACGCTTCCGCCTTGTTTGCATCCTATGCAAGACCTCATCGTTGCTCACACGCTCGCTCAATGATATACTTAGCATCTCTATGTAGAACCACATCTCCGCATGACCTGATAATATATCAGAAAATAGAAAAATGCTAAAACAATAAAAACAGCTGAATGTTGTTCTCTGACAAAACAGTATAAAAATCATTAATGATTAAAATATAAAGAAAGTTTATAGAATGGCAAGGATTATATTATACAAATCTCTATATGAAACTCTGTAACTTCCAGTAGCCCACCACACACGTTAAAATAGCCATACATTAACCGAACGAAAGCAAATTTTGGGGAGAAGTTCAAACAGGTAAAAGGGTACAAAGTATGGTTGGTTTTACTAAGGTGCGTAGAAAAAATATTGTTTACCATGAAAACCTATATAATTAAATTAAAGAAATTATTAAACCACAAAGTAGGGTTTTGTCAAAGTATTTTTCCAAACAAATCAGCTTATTCAAATTTCTTTGATTGGTATGCGAAATTGAACGAAACGTAGAGTTTGTAAATCTCGACAAAAATGTTAGCGATAATTTCAACAAGACTAAATATTGTGGGAAGTTCAGCACGTGTCAGCATGTTGCAAATAAACTCTAGTGTACAATGATCTGAAAACCAATTATTCAGTTATATATGATATTGTGTTAATAAAATATAATGTTTATTTGGATGTATTTCTAACTAAGAAATTCTGGTTATGACGATAAACTACATCCGGTAGGAAGACCTCTGATCATGAGATTGGAAGTTTTTATGAGCCTGGTACGACCTCTTAATTACTGTTGTTCCCAGGTCTCCCCTAACCCAGTGTGGTAGCACCTGTTAGGGTTCCACCTATGTGGAAAGAGTGAATACCCCAAACAAAAAGAAAACTATGAAAGTATAAAAATACAATTTTAGAGTAAAAATACCAGTAATACATTTTCATATAAAAAAGATTGACCAATAATTGATGCAGTAAAATGACCAACAGTACATTTTTAAAGCAAAATGACCCGCAAAACATTTCATCTCTAGTTAAATGCATGCAATTGCGTTCAAAATATATTTAGTTAAAGGCATAACATTGCGATGGAATTATTTAGGTTTTGGCATTAAATAATAATTAGTGGTTGATATGCCGCTAAACAAAATCAACTAACCAAGCAATCAACATGAAATCACTCTTTCATGACATTAATCCATATAATACCGTAAGATTTCTTAAAGAAATCAAATTGTATTCTAAAATATAACTTAAACAGCAGCATAAAACACACGTCATATCTACACAAACTTGTATACGCACAAAAGCTGTGTATGCTGAGCCATGTATTCAATTGTGAAAGCAGGATAAGATATATCTGTATGACTTCAAAGCTTCCAAAAAAATTAAATTTCGGCCTTATATGACCTATAAGGAGTTAATATATCGTTAAAAAATTCAACTAACCAAATTATAACTAAGAATTTGAGATACATTTTTTCATAATAAATTCTGTAACCTTAAAAATATATATATCAATATTTTTATGAACTAAATATTATAAACTGTCAGAATATAAATACATACTGAACATGACAGAGTTGGTCGGTAGTTTTATGTATCTGATTTCATGTAATTTACTATTGTGGATTATGTTATTAGTTTTGTTTCGTCTACTACCCACAATAACCTATCCCATTTAAATAATCTTAAAATAGTCACAAACACTTCCAAAACCATTATGGATATACTCAGATCTTTAAACACTAATAGCAATAATATTTCTGAAGCAGGCATTTATAAAATAAATTGCCAAAACTTTTCCTCCCAATATATTGAAGAAACAAGTAGAAATTTAAAAACAACGTATTTATGAGCACAAAAGAGACCTCACAAAAAACAACTTAGCTAATGCATTAGTCATACATAGAAATAAATTCAATCACAATTTTGATTTTAAAAATGCTACACTCATAAAAGGAGAAAATAACTCACTCAGAAGGGAAATCCTAGAGTGACTCCATTGAATATTACCCAAATCTTAATCTACGCCCAGGCCTTTTCCTTATTTCACCTTTGTAACAAAAATTACTACTCTCCCAAACAAACGTGCACAACAATATCGTGAAATCAAAAGAAAATGGTTGAATCCGCCAACACAGTAATAATAACAATATCTCCACACGTGACAGTAATTGACGTAATTTTCAGTCAACAGTATGAAAATAGCGTTCTCTAAATTCTTCCAGTTGCTGAGGACATTTTGTTTTTGTTATTATTAGTTACTTTGTTTAAATAAATTCATTTCATTTCTTTTTTTTTTTTTTTGCCATGAGAAAGTCCACATTGAACGAAACGCGTCAGCGATAACTACAGTTTTCCTTTTGTCATTTTTATTTATAAATATTGTCTTTTCTACAGGTTAACTGTGATAAATTTTCACACACACACACACACACACACACACACACACACACACACACACACACACACACACACATACACACACACACACACACACATACACATATATATATATATATATATATATATATATATTATAATTTAATTGATTTAAAATATGTTTTTTTCGCTACACAGTTCTTACCATGTTTCAAAAATGAAAGCTGAATATATATATGGTGGGGTGGAGGTGAAAGAAATACAACAAACGTCGATTACAATTTTACATCGAGAGACGATGAATGTCCAAGAGTGCTTATATTTAAAATTAATTTTTAAGTGTTCAGCGTCCGATCTCTGAAGATGAGTAGCCTATTTGACTTCAGTTAGTTATTATTTTTTGTTTTCATTTTCTCCAGTTGTTTAAATATCCCATTTATTAATAACAGCAGTTTTGTTTGGAAATGCGATATATGGCATAATCGAGGTCGAAAATTAAGAGAAAAGGGTAATTTTAGAAATATTTAGATAATTTAAAATAAAAATGTAGTAAGGCGAAAATATATTTAAAGTGCACAAACTTCGGAATCTTCTGCAGTAAATTTGTTTCTGTGCAAAGGTGCTACGCCTGTGTTCTGCAGTTTTTCGATCTATGCATATTTATCATCGGGACATTCATTTTTTTTTTAGTCTTTCAGCTTTTTTTCTGATGTCTTTCCTTAACAATATAATCTGTGTAGGTTCTGGTCACTTTCTTTACTTTTTTCCTTTATTATGTCGAGTATTTCCCGTATAATTTATTTTCTTTTTCAAGAGTCTTCTTTAGTTTTTGACATTCGTGCTTCTCTTAAGGGGTTCCTGGCTTGTTCCAAAGTTTTATATTTCTTAACTTGGAAAGTAGGTGTTTGGAAATGGAATCACTGTAGCGTTTATCATATTGCATGTTACGCATTGCATTATATTTCCTTAGGTTTTTCAATTTAACCTTTAGTTTTTATATGGCATGGGGTTGATTACTTCAATAATCGGCACTTGGGTACGTCTTAAAGAACAAAGTTTAATGTTTACATAATTCGTTTGAAATTAAAATGTTATTCTGGGTTTTTCCAACTCTGCAAGTGTCATGGGTCTTCTTTGAACTATGTTGGACATTTGTTGTACACAAATGAAAGTAATTTTATCCGCATCTGTTATGTGATTTTATTCCATGATTTTCGACTATATCACTATTTCGTTATCTTCCTATATTTGCAAATATGTTGCCAATAATAATAATAATAATAATTTCTTGCTGCTTACTCAGCTACTTGACTAATCTGTTGTAAAATCTTACCTATATCTTCTTCAGTCTTTTCACAAGTGAATAGATATATACATCGACTTACCACATGAAATGCTTTTCCTTTCCATTTCATAACAATTCCATTCTATTGTTGCCAATAACGTAAAGGTATTTCTTTTTTACTTTATCTAATATTAGTCCAATTCCTCTTTCTATACTCCTGCATCGATGACAGGCTTATGACATCTCCATATTTTTCGCATCTAGTTTCACATAAACTCTGAATGTTGATATTTTTCTCTGCCATTTTGTCATTGTTAATTTAGCAAATATTGTTCATATTTCAAGAAGAGATGGCAGTCTACATTCTTAAATTCCAAAATTCCAAACGCGCACACACATACATACACATATATTATTATTATTATTATTATTATTATTATTATTATTATTATTATTATTATTATTATTATTATAAGCGTGTTTGGCTAGACTTCTCTGTTTTTGCTTAACTGTGGAATTGTCTACCGGCCTAGACATCGACAATTTTACTAAAAAATGTGCATCTTGATAGTTAAATTAATTTCACTGTTTTTTGTATGTATATGGATGTTTACTCATACATGTATACTCACTAAATATAACGTTTGTAATGATAAGAAATATTATCATATTTTTAAAAAAATAATTCATTACTTAACACACAGACACTCTCTCTCACACACAGGCACGCACACACACACACACACACACACACACACACACACACACACACACATATATATATATATATATATATATATATATATATATATATATATATATATATGTTTATGAAATGACTCTTTCAATACCTGTTGCAAAGAGATTAACTCCTCGACTTTAAGTAAGTAATAAGAGAAATAATACATAGCAGTGCTTTCCCACTATGTCAATGCTTATAAAATCCAACCTACACAATATGTTAAAAACCCTTTTATTATATGATCAAGTCACACGCTTCAATTTTGTGTGATTGTAATATATACTTTAACTAAGTTCTACTTGCCTTGACGGTGTAGTGAGTCAGTAATTCAGACTTGACAATCATAAAATTTTAATCTGATCTAGGCCTATTTTAGATCTTGGACTGATTTAACTACAATCAATTTTAATAATGAGTCCCCCACAAAAGCTGGATATATTTATGCATATGTGATATATTCAAACTTTCTGCATTTGATTAGACGTATAAGCCGTCAAAATGATCTTTTCCAGTCAGATCAGAGGGGCTCTCCACGATAAAGCCAATCTGAGGTTAGAGCTGACGATTAACAAAAGATTACCGAAAAACAAAACGGCTTTTGTTTAGATAAACTGGCTATATTGAAAGCTCAAAATGATTTCATTATGGTAGATAAGCAATTTAAGGGGGATTAAGGATTAAAGGCTCCTTCAATGAAGAAAGTCTACAAAAGTCCGTACAGAGCGGGGTTACGTTGGTTTTCTTAACTGGACAATCTGATTTTGTAAACAACCAGGCGAACTACAGGAATAAAGGGAAATATTGCTTAATTGGGATTATCTTTATTTATTTATTTTTTTTTGTATTTAATCTCACTTACCTGAGGATGTTGTTCTTTAATTATTATTAATCAAGGATTGCTACTTTTATTACTAAATCGGGGAAGTCAGCAAAGAAAATTACATATTAATACAAAAGACTATATGCACGTGTACTGTATATACTAGATGTGGATATATATACTAGACGCTCAAAAGGACACACACACACGAAAACGAATCCCGTATAGATTAGAATCGTGATACATAAATACATATGAATTATACAGAAGAACGATGCTTGACTGGACAAATGAATGTGAGATCTGATTATCCAATGAAAACAAAAAAACACAAAATTAAAAAAAAACAGACTTGTATTTTCTTCAAAGTATTTCATTGTCTGTTGATGCTTAAATAAAAGCAAAAAATGTAAATCCTATCAATTCTGGCGGATCATAATCCATATTTGTTCCCAATTCATATATATATATATATATATATATATATATATATATATATATATATATATATATATATATACATACAGGGTAATTGGAAAGTAACTCTCTATTTTATGTGTGAGTGACCAAACAGTAGTCCTGACATAAAAGCCCGTGATTTTTTTCTTTGTGGTTGGTAAAAGGAGCAAGTCTCCTATACCAAACCAAGACTTTGGAAGGGCGAATACAAGTTATATCTTCTGATGAAATCAGTTGACGCGGTTTCTGGGTGACTCAAGATTCTTTTTTTTTTATTGCATTTTTCGTAGAAGAAGTATATTTACAAGGTGCGATGGATGAATTGTCGTATCAATTAAGCAAAAATGAGAATAACACTGACATCTCATTTTAACATATATGCATACCAAAATTACACAAAAATATCTTGAAATATTAAAGAGTTAATTTATTCAATAAAATTCCATTGGTTTCAACCATGGCCTCCAAATAACTCTGGAAGCTCCTTCAATTCTTCTGAAGGGTCAATACTGTCATAATCCTTGCCTTCAGTTCATCTTTGGTTTTACAAGGAGTTTCATTGGTTTCTCGCTCAATTGTGCCTCGCACATAATATTCAAGACTGTGGAATTATGGGACCACATATAACTGGTGATATGGTCTCAGATATTCACTGATAGCCATGGGTACTTTTTCTTGTGTGTCATGGTGCCGAGTCCTGTTAGCAGACATAGTTCTTCTAGAACTCACCCCGTTGGCCCAGGGCAGCACTACCTTCTCAACCTACTTGATGTAGGCTTCCGTGTTGAATTTGATTTTCTGTGAGAAGATGAATGGAGGCATGGCATCACCATGACTAATGATCACTCCAAACACCATGATGTTTACTGGATATATCATCCAACTCTTTCCAAATCCTCTTCACTGTCCTCAGATTGGCACCTAAACACTCTGAAATGTTCCTAATGGAGATTCCGTGGGAATGCCAGGCAGTATAGCAAGCTGTTATCTAATTTTTGGTGGAGTGAATTGTGTCATGCTGCTCTTTTCCTCACAGACTCTGCTCAACTGATTCTATTATACTAGGTTCTCCTACTTGTGTGGCATGTTGCAGAATCGTTTTGACACAGATTTTTTCAACAGCCACCCTCTTGACCCAGGGCAGCGCTACCTCATCAAGGCACTTGATATAAGCTTCCGTGTTGAGTCTGATGCTCTCACCAAGAAATTAGGGAGTTCGTTTCTTATCAAAAATGATCAGAGTGAGTTTTCCGAGTAGTCGTACCTTCGTAATCACCATTAGACTCATCCAACTCTTTCCGAATCCTCTGCATTGTCCTCAAATTGACACTCGAACACCCTGAAATGTTCGTATTAGATTTTCCGGCACGAATTGGAAGCAGTACAGTCTGCCGTTTCCAAATTTATGACGGAGTGAATTGCAACATGCTGCCTTTTTTTTATCACAGACGGTGTCCAACTTACTCTAATATACCCTGCAGTCGGTAAATTCAACAACAAACAACGCCAATGCGCAAAATTAAAAATATAAAATGGCGACAATTTACTCATTTACTATATATATAAAATTTACTCATTTACTATATATATAAAATTGGGAATACAATTTCCAGTTCATGAAAATGAATGAAGCTTAACATTTTGAAGAAAAACAGAAAAAATGTTAACAATGGAAAGTTTATCCATAATGTTTATGCCTAGATACCTCTTAATTAAAAATCTGGATAATGCATTAAAACATTTCAGGTTGAATTTGTTAAAACAACTTGAGGTTGTGTTCAATAAAACATGTGTGTATGTATGTAAATAGATAGATAGATAGATAGATAGATAGATAGATAGATAGATATGAAAATATGGCATATATTTTCAACAAATTTCATAAGAGTTTCCAACATTATTCAGCAAAAACTGCATATATTATACATTAGGGAAAGACAAATATTCGTACACATACAAATTTATAATTTATTGTATTCCTAATTAATGAATACTTTTCATATAATTTGAAAGCCTCTAAAACCAAACTTTACTAAGGAAGCTGATGAGTGTAGTATATGTCAAGTCAATTGTTATAATTCGGATGTTATAAATAAGATAGATACGAAAGTTCGAATAATTCGTGGAAAATCAATTTAATACTTAAAAATGTTGAGAACAAATTTTATTTTACACAGATCATAAAATCAAAACTTAGGCTAATGTGAACAGCCTATGATTGATATTTGTTGCGAATACATTATTAAAAATGTAATGAAATTTTAAAAGAAAGCTGGCAAATTCCATCAGCGTAAATATTTGATCAGAAGGAGGCTTAACGATTGAGTGTAGATAGACGGCACTCACTTCCGAGTCCCTCTAAGCCAGTATGAAAACATAGGCTGATAAATGTAAGCAGATAATGTCAAACCAAAATTTCCAAACAAGAGTGAACCTCATCCGAGCCTTCGACATGTGATTAGTAGAGTGGATCAGAGAGAGTGAACTGATATGAGAGCGACGACAAGGGGATTACTCCAGTAGCTTTTGAATCACATCTTCTATGTGACTGTGGGTTTCCCAAGCTGTGCGTTTTGGAGAGAAGTATTTTATGCTAGTATGCAATCTACTCTAGACACAAATAGCAATACAGTTATCTCAATTGCTTCAAAAATGCCACAAAAGAACCTGCATTATAGTGATACCATCTTCATTTCATTTCTTATTTATTTTTCTCGTTGACCCTCTATCGAACATTATCAACTGGAAATTAATAACAGCTTTGTTATAAATGTTTCTTAATATGTTCTCAGGTTGGTTCAAGGTATAACATTGATTGATTGATTCATTCATTTCCTACGGCTTATCAACTCTGCAGAATATTTAAATATTTAAAACCATTTTTTTTTTATTTTAGATTGTAAGAATTTTTATATAGATAATAGCGATTTAGTGATACAAGTCTTACTAATTAACTCATTGCTGGTTAAGAAGATGTCGGTTCATGCCTTTCCTAAGAGTTATTTGCGCGTAAGTGAATATAACGAACCTAATTAGAATTGGAACTGGACCCTTTTACTAACAATACTCAGCTATTATCCATTACACCACCCACACATCCAAGCAGACAACACGTTACTAATCTACATACTGACCAGGCTCAAGGTTGCTTAAGGACATGAATCAGTGTCTGAACGTTTTGTCGCCGTATACAAGGTATAACAGAGGTATTTCGAAATTAATTCACTAATTCATAGTTTGCCAGACTAGACTACTAGTCATCTTGCTAAATGCTTTTATATAAAGGTTACTTTTGTGTAGAACACGGCTACAAAGGCAGGGCAACCAGTGAGGTTCGAAATCATTGCACTGTAGTAATAATATAAACGATTATTTTAGTAATCATTAACCCACAACAAATCGCCCCAGTGCATGTTTTATGTTAATCTCATTTCGCGGTGTTCATTGCAGATTGGGGGCTTTTGATATATTTGTTTTCGGCAATAATTAAAGAAAATAGTATACCTCTGAAGCGTTTTAAATAAGTTACATTATCGCATCGTGCACGTTGAAAACGGTGGTTCATTGGTGTATGTGTGCGTCTTCATAATTTTACAAAGGTGATTTTTTTTCTTTTCTCGTTTGATTAAAAAAGAAAAGTTCCTCTACATTTCTTTCTCATTTCTTGTTGTTTAAACTGGTCACGTGGCCACATTTTCACTACAGCAATAATAGAATTGTTAATAATTTCCCGCCTTTTGTGTAATCTAACACCTAACAAAAATTTCGATCTGGGCTTTATGTCGAATATAGATTTTTGCCTGCAACGTAAAGTATGAAAAAAGACACGAAAATTAAAGACTTAAGGTATTATGTATTTGTCACGCAGAGAAATCCTATTACTTTTCTTAATAATTGATTCGTCAAAAAATAATTTAACTCGAAAAATTTGTTCCTTTTATTTTCGTATGTGTCGTTAAGAATGACGTTAATATCGCCGGAACAATAGAGCCGATGGCAAGCTGAACTGCAAAGATCTGAAAACTGCATTTTACACCAGTAAAGATTTACATTGTTATGGCTCGGCTCGGCTAGTTACAAAAAGAAGTGGAACTTGATATTTCTAATGTTGCCTTCCAAACGTTGGGTTAGTGAGTATCGATGTCACGAAATAAACTGAAAAAGAAGAAAAAAAAAAAAATAAATAAAAGAACTAAAAGAAGAAATTTCTCCACATCAATCTCCAACTGTATAAAGTTCTAAGCCCTCCTCCCAGCACAGCGGAGAAATAGAGAGAATGGGTGGAGGAAGTTGATGTTGCATCAATCTTTCAAGTGGGAGGACCTGCCTGACTTGAAAATCAGCATTCGAAAGCATAAGTTTTCCTTGGAAATGAACGCCGAACAATAGCTGTTCACACAGAGTTAAAACCAGGAATAGAGAAGCCCGATCATTCTGAATAGATAGAAAGATATTCTATTGAATTCACGTAAGAATAGGAAAAAAAACTGTTGAAATTTTCATAGTTGTGATGTGTAAGATCTAATTCTGAAAAATGGAGTTTATTTACAAAGGTTAGTAATTTTGTCACTTAGACTCTGTCAGATTCACTGTCTACCTTAATGATAGATTTGTTTGTTTAATGGTATGTCAAAACTTTATCGGTCATTTAATGCCGGAATTTAATTTTCATGGGAGCATTGAAGTAATAAAAATAAGATATATGTTATTCTGCTTTCACAATCGAATACATGGTAGATGATACTCTGCTTTTGTGCCCATACAGATTTATATGGACATAATTACTAGAGGCGGTGATATAGGTTTTATGTTGTATTAGGTTGGTGCAAAAATAATGACGTAAAAATGTCGTTTTTTTTTACGTATTTTTAAACGTCAAAAACGACATTAATTACGTCATTATTATAATTTTGTTAAAATAAATATTTTGAAATGTAGTTTGATTTCTTTAAGAAATTTTAGGATAGCAAATGAACTAATGTAATGAAATAGTTCTTTCTAGTTGGTTGGTTGTTTGGTTAATTTTGTTTAGCGACATACCAGTACCTATATGGGTTAATTTAACGCCGAAAATTAAATATTTTGAACGAAATGATATGCTTTAAACATCAGATATTTTACACAAAAAATATACTTTCAGAGTAAAAGTATCTTTTTTAAATATATATTTTGTAGATCATAAATTGTATTGTTGGTAATTTTAGTATGAAAATTTATTTTTATATTTTTTTAGTGTTGC
>OZ010590.1:73663431-73670931 GCA_963932145.1 Acanthosepion lycidas
CACACACACACATATATATATATATATATATATATATATATATATATATATATATAGATAGATAGATAGATAGATAGATAGATAGATAGATACATAGATAGATAGATAACTAGACTCGTTTCGAAAAACCCTCGAATTTTTGATTTGCAAATAATCAAATCAATCTCGAGGGAAAAAAGGTTTTAAAAAAAGAAAGAGCTACAAACATGAACTACTGTCGAACAAATCGCACAGATACAGGTCTGAAGCCCAAAGAAAAAACCCCGATACGAGTAGACAACTAACTAACAAAAGAGCTCAATACAATCGTAGAGCAGACCTAGATACACCTAGTGAGCCAGACAAACCTACCTAGGTTTCACCTAAACGGATCGTCCGGGAAAGTATGGCTGACGATCCGTTTAGGTGAAACCTAGGTAGGTTTGTCTGGCTCACTATGTGTATCTATCTATCTATCTATCTATATATATATATATATATATATATATATATATATATATATATATATATATATATATATATATGAGAGAGAGAGAGAGAGAGAGATCATCATTATATTAGACGTAATTATATTTACTCTATATCGATCACCGTTTTAACAAAATACCATTAATTTCTCTCTCTCTCTCTCTCTCTCTCTCTATATATATATATATATATATATATATATATGAAGTAAAAAAGTTGTTTCAAATGACAACGCGTTTCACAGACATGTTTTACATTCGGCGTCTTCAGGTTGTTATGAAAGATAAAACTTTGTATAAGGAAATTATGTATAGATTTTTTAGAAGAAGATGGGCAATAAATCATCTTATCAGATTCGACGGCCCAAACCCCAAAAGTTCTTTTTTATATATATCTCGGTCATTCTGTCCGGCTGCGAATCTTAGACATTAATAGAGGAAATACAAAGAAGAACCCACCACAAATGACACATCACGAAACACCATCAGACAAGAAGCCATCCCACTGGAAACCCTCATAAACAACCTTAAGAAAAGAAAGCTAAATAGTATGGCCAACGTCAGAGACTTCAATCTTTGCACTACAATCGTACAACGTTTCACCTTAGGCAACAGAAGAATAGGCAGAGAGAAGATAAATGGATTTAGTGAACTGGATTATCCTATGCAGATACGCCAACATTGGCACGACATTGAGATATATGGAGAGAGCTGCGGGGTCATGAGACCAGTAAAAGTTAAGTTTATACACATTCAAATTCTTTTTTTATGCGTTGCGTCGCGAGCCTTCAGGACATGCGCAATTATGGCTCTTTACAACGTTCTTTGTACGTCTAACCTATATTTGTCTTTTATTATACCTCCCATTTACTGTTCTGCCATCCTGCTAGAGAAGTTCGTTAGGTACGTTTCTCCCTGTTTTTTTTTCTTTGTTGCTATTACCTGAAATATGCCTTGTTAATGTCAAATTCTCCAAACACGCTTTCTTCAGTATGCGCCCGAGAAACTTCAACTACCTTTCTGAGTTTATTTTGTGACTTCAACTAACACTTGTTGCCACTTTTTTAATGTGAATGAAGTATATACTTTGTAATCGTAGATACAACTATAGTACGCCGTTGAACAATGCTGGTATCAGACGCCTTCGAATAGTACTCGCACTAATAGTACTTGCTCGATAATGCTTACTCGAATAGTAAGCTGTATAGTGATCCGAAAAGAGAAATAGTATAGTGAACAGAGAATAGAATAGTGGTTTGCATAGTAATAGAGATAGAGTAGAAATGACGATCCGAATAGTAATAGAGGATAGAATAGAAATAACGATCAAATAGACGTTAGGCTACCTTCCATATATGCGTTTTCTCTATCGTTACGTGGTCTACTTAATTCAATAATGGGATCGCTAGTGTTTACTTACTGGCGATCTATGTTCAAACAAAAGTTTTGGTAGCGATATTTTATTCCTACATATATTCCAAACTATGATATTAGGTTGGTGCAAAAATAATGACGTAATAATGTCGTTTTTTGACGTAAAAAATACGTCAAAAAACGACATTATTACGTTATTATTTTTGCACCAACCTAATATTTCTCAATATCTTTCTCGAGAACTTTGTCATTGTTGCTAGAAGTCTCTTCTTGCTATTCATTTTTTTCAAATGCATTATTGATTTGTAATTGTGTTCATGCGAAATTCCCGAGTAGTTATCCACGAAGATGTCAGGACAGGCTAATTGGCTGTAACAGGTCGTTGGCGTTTGAATTCTCATTTTAGTTGAAAGAATTATTGGGTAAGAATAACAGCAAATCATCTCAAAATTTCGGATGGCAAAGGGTTAAAACGGAAAGAATCGAGATAAAAAAAAAAAAAATGACCTTAAAGTGCATGCGCTAAAAAAATTGAAAACGAATAATATTTTGTCATTTTTCATGAAATCAAGTCTGTAAGTATATTGGCATATTTTTATTGGATTTGATTTGATTTTTTATTCCTTTAAATTAAACTGCTTCCTTTTATTTTACTGTTACGGTTACCAGCAAAACAGGATGTTCAAACTGCTTGCAAGTGCTCTTAAGGCATCAGTAGAAATACATAACTGAAAATGAGAGTTTCCCTCTTATTCATAGTCCCCTTATTCCCTCTCCACTGTATTTTCATAAAAAGATCTTCGAAATTAATTTGGGGATGTGATGGAGAAGTTGAGAAGGAACTGTTCTGAAAAATTAAATTATTTCAAGCGAAAAGTGTGATGGTGGTTGGATATGATAATCGATATTAGGATCCAATTATGATAATCACAATTACTGTTTTACGTTCTGATTTTTGGTGAGGTTGACAAGAGTATGCGTAATAACAGAGAAACCTCTCGGAAAACATTGAAACAAAATGACTAAATTTAAAAGTAGCTATGTATAAAACGATGCTGAATTTCTTAGCAGGTATACTGAGTTTGTCTCTCGTATTAGTTAAAGAAAAGAGTTATAACAATAATCTATATTATAGTTCGATTTCTACTTGTCGTTATGAGTGTTCGGTACTCTAACAAAACAAAAACGGCACATCGTAGCAAGTCTTTTATAGTACAATACTCAATAAAAAGGCTCTGAGAATAAGGCAATTTCCATCCCAGTTTGTAGCTTTTAGTATATGGAATATGTGCTAAGATCGAGTGAACTTCGCGTTAACTTCAATAAATATAATAATCGATCATTATGTTCTAATTTTCATGTTGGGTAAAAATAACAATTGAAATGAAAATCATACTAATATCGAACGAGAAAAACGATACTATTAGGTATTCTTGCATAAAAAGATATTTGTGAAACAATAATACATTTATCGTGTCTCATTTATATATAGAAATATCTTCCTGACAAAATAAACGAAAAATATATCATGTTTATCATTATTTTATGCAAAATGTATTCATTTTTCACATGTTTCATTTCTGGTCTTGATCAAAAACTTTCTGGCACTTAATTACAAAGACAATCTTTCGAAATTGTAAAAACGTATCTTCAAAACATCATTTAATCCTAAAATCCTATTGATTAAAGGAAATCTATAAAATGTGAGGTTAAATTTAAGTTTAAACGTGGCTATTTATATTTCCCATTATTTATTTGCGAACAATTAAAACGTTTTTAAAGAGAAAATGATTTTGTGCTGAGTTTTAGAGCCACTTTTAATTAAGGATTAATAATGTGTTTTGAGATGGAAAGGTTTTCGTACGCCTGCTTTCTGACCGGCTACCCAAAACTTCTGACAAACAGACTCAAGTAAGGATACATCGGTACTAAGCCGTTAAGAATGGTATGCAAATTAATTTCACACATCCTTTCTACATTGACCATTATTGATTGCCTTACTTTTTGTAACGTATGGGAGTGTAAGAACATTTAATGGGATAAAAATAGAAATTGAAAACAGAAGGGACAAGGAATTAACATTCAATAAACGAGAGGAAAAGGAAAAAAAAATATGTAAAATGAAAAACTAAAAAATTGAAATAATATAGAAGAGAAGAAAAAGTAAATGAGTAAAAATAACATTATACAATTAGGTTTATGCAAAGTTCCGTACTTTATATAAAAAATTTTTTCTCAACGATTAATAGTTGGTACCGCTACTAATTCGCTAAAAAAATACCATGTCAATATGAAAAAGACCCAAAACTAAAGTTTTCTCTTCAAAAATTTTGAGTTATTTTTAAGAGGAAAGACAAAAGTTTTTGGATTATTTTATTAATTTTCTTAATTCTTTGTAAAACGTGTAAAATTTTGGTAAAAAATTTTTTTTTACTTGCGTTAGCGGGGAGTGGGGTACAAAATTTGGTATTAAAAATTGTAGCTATTTTTGCGCTTAAAACATGCTGATTTGGGAATTCTTCCAAAAATCAAATACTTATCGAACTCTAAGAAAATTTTAGAACATATTCACAAAGGAATGAAATATTTCGACATTTTTTTTTTCTTTTATTAATAAGGTATATTAAGGACACTATTGTCTTAAGAAAAAAAACTTTCGATGAATAAAGAATTTTTACAAGAATTCATTCTCATTTTTTAAAATTTTAATTAGAAAAATTTGCTAAGATTTAAAACTTTTCATCGTTTTTGATGATATTCTTAACTTAAAACTTAATTTCATAATCGTAAATGGAAAGGTTAATGCAAATCATCAAAGACCAAAAGTATTTAGAATATTTTTGTCAGTATATAAACGTGCTGATTTTTGTAGATACAGGTATTTCTAAATGACATTATCAGAAAATAAGAGCGATAACTATAGTAAATTTAAAACCAAAATATCAAAAATTCACTTATGCATTAAATTACTTAGAATATTTTCATAATTTGTTAAGATTACCGAGTACATAAAAAGTATATATAAAAAAAGGGCGCTCAAGTTATATTGTTCAATTATTTTTTTACGGATAAAATCTCCGTAGAACGACAGTAGATGAACATCACTATGTCTTCATACTGTCAACACACATAAGGCGTAAATAAACAGATACTGACATTTTAAAATGCATTTCTGTGATGTTTTAAACTTAAATAATATTTTTTTCAAATCAAATTAATTATACTTTATATCAGCTAATAATCCTCAAATAATGTTTCAGAAAAGTATATATTATTTTTGGAAGATTTTGTTGATAAAGAGAAAAACATTGCTAGGAATGAGGTCTATAAAAAATAAAAAATAAAAATGCGCGAATCAACAATTTTAGAAGCAAAAAACTACCAGTCAATTTAAATTAGTTTTAAATTTGTTTTTGAAATACAGCAAAGTATTTTACTTATTGAAAATATTAAATTTTATAGATTAGTTTAAACTAAAATAAAAGCTTCAAGTAAGATTTTTCATTTTTAAAAGTTCATTTAAAAACATAGTTAACGCGTTTTCTGTGGAGGCACCTAAATAATTATTATTTAGTTATTAAATAATATTTCTTGATTTGTTTCAACTTGAACTACCTTTCAGATTTTTTTTTTTTTAATCCGTCATGAAAAAAGGGTTCCATTTATGGTATTACGAAAAAAGTTTGAATTTTTTTCTTGGAGCTGCTGGAGCAAATAGTGTTGTAAGGAACAAAAGAGGCGATAAAATGAAAGTGGCATATATGGTGAATAAACGATATAAGGGCATTTTCATTTCCAATGCGATTATTCAAATAAAAGTTGACGGGTGAACAATTTGTTCAGCTTCCATACATTCGTAACAAAAAATCTCTTTTGAATCCTACTAAATAGAGAAGTTGAGAAAAACGTTTTCATCCTAAGTTCTGCTTAGGGTCTTTGAAATATCGCTACAATTTTATTACTTTAGATACTTGTAATTAATACATCTGGCATTAATTAAAGATTACTATAGATTATAAACCGAATATGAAAAATACAGTGGTAATCATGTGAAAACCAATCTTCTGAAAGTTTACCTCTCAACGCGCGATAGTTGATTGAGTGCATATGCAATAAAGGGCTGAGAAAACTTCAAAGAAATTTCTAAGATATCCACAGTACTGTGTGAAAGGTTGTGCTTAATATGATCTTCTGCATCTACTTAATAATTAAGTATAATTTCTTGATAGAAAAGTGAATAATATATAATGTTAAAGATCTAGGAGATTGAGGAAATATACAAAATAGAAAGCCTTTAAAAAATCAATATTATAAAAAGATTTCATAAAATGCGCATGTATTTATGAGAAAAGAATGGGCATTTGTTAATTCTAAGAATTCACTTTGCTAATTATTCGACATGAAAGAAACAATGGTAAAAATAATAAGAACGAACTTGGAAATTAGGAAAGAGATGTATGAGAATGAAATAAGTAACAGGAAATAAATAGGTAATTAAAGGCATATATATATATATATATATATATATATATATATATATATATATATATATAAATATAAATAATTAAAAATATATATACATCCAAGATTCATTGCATATATAATTAAAACATATGAAAGTAATATCTAAGTATATCTATCATACAGGAAATATTTCTTTCTATCAATCTATACATACATATATATATATATATATATATATATATATATATATATATATATATATATATATATATATATATATATATATATTCATAGCATGCATAAAATAATTCAATATATATATATATTTATATATATATATATAAGTAGATTTTTCTATATATGTGTGTGTTTATATTGCATATAAGATTAATCTATCTCTTAATACATAAATTCTAACAATCTCACTATACATACATACAAATATATATGATTAAAAAAATCTTTCTTTCGATATATTTCAGTTTATATCATACATTAATTCTCTGTCTCTTTCTCTGTATATATATATATATATATATATATAAATTAATTGATTTAAAATATTTTTTTCGCTACACAGTTCTAACTATGTTTAACAAATTTTGTTGGTATTAGGAATGTTCTTCAGAGAAATTCCGAAATTCATTTGCTCCATATTTTCTTCTTGTTAAAAATAAAGATTTAGAGTGTTCGACTTTGATTAGGAGCCAATGTATGTATATATAAATAAAAAGAAAGAACAGTAAGATATATAATCCGGAGTTCTTATAGATATTTTTATTTTTACAAAATAGTGCGCAATGTAAATTTGCAGAGCATTAAAATTTTTGAAACATGGTTAGAACTGTATAGCGAGAAAAACATATTTTAAATCAATTAATTTATAATATTATTACACACACACACACACACACATATATATATATATATATATATATATATATATATATATATATATATATATATATATATATATATGCATATATATATGCGTGTGTGTGTATGTGCGTATATAACATTGTTATAATTGCATATATTGTACGGATAGTAAATATTAATGAGTTAACAGGAAATATATCCCTATTTTATCTAGATTATTTTGTTGTTGTTAGAAGTGAACAACAATAACAATGAACTAGTGGAATATAGGCACATAATTTTGCCTACCAATTCTAACAATCTTTTATCCAAGACA
>OZ010590.1:73673431-73685931 GCA_963932145.1 Acanthosepion lycidas
ACACATATATATATCTGCATGTATATGTGTTTGTGTGTAAATATATATATATATATATATATATATATATATATATATATATATATATATATATATATATATATATATGATAATAATGATAATAATGGACTCTCCCGTCGGTTTCGACGTATGAGGATCTGACAGCTTATTGATTCAGTTATGAAAGTTTATGCGATAAACTTAAGAGGCATTTAAGACCCGCTAGTTATTTACAAAAGAGACAAGAACGAATCAAGGTAAACCGCCAGAAAACCCACACCAGTGATTTGATTAAAGTGCTGAAGGCTTGTGCAGAACAAAAATGTCTTATTTTAAATGCGGGAACATATACATATACATATATATATATATATATATATATATATATATATATATATATATATATATATATATATATATATATATATATAATAAGATGCTCCTAAAGACTTTGTTATATGAACACAATGTTCATAGCTCAATGTAATATTAACTGACAGAGCCATAATATATTTTAATAAGTTTCCAGTAAACTTTGATTGACCACGACCAGTTTCATATTCTTTACGCAATCATCAGGTAGTCGACAACACTTACGCGGTAATATGTGCAATTTATACGCATCAGGCTAGTCGAAGGCATTAAAATTGTAGTTGATACGACACATACGCTGAACAAACTCAGCAAATTGGGAATGGTAGTTGAAAAATGCTCATCCGCCAAGATAAAAACAAAGGCCGAATGGGCAGTGCATTTATCTCTTGGTCTGGTGATTTTTGACTAACGGCGAAGTGGCGCTGAATTACCGATTCTCGTTTGTACGCGTTACGCAGAGCTTACGGCCATATATCGTTGAAACAACGATCACCAAAGTTGAGCAACGTTGAGCCTTGTCACTAACTTGTGCTGTAAGCTTTGATTGGTCGGAATTTTTAATCGCAGAGCTGAATTCCAATCTCATTTGGGTTCGTTATATTCCCTTACGCACAGATGCCGTTAAGCAAAGGATGAATCCACCCTTTCTCGCCATCTATGGAATAATTAGTAATTACCATGAACCTATTTATAGAAAAGGGCCAGGTCCTTTACGATAAAGTGAATATCCCTGATCAAAAACACGCTTAGGCCTATCATACATATTTGAATAATTTTCTAAATGATCGGAGAACCTTTTAAAAGACGGCAAACTCTAGCAAAGCAATCCCTTTATTACCACTTGTGAGGAAGTGTACTGACTCACAAAGGTTATCAGTAAATGTATGTACTGCATACTGATTTCGCGCGCTGTTAAAAATTCCCTGTGAGATCAACTTATATATCGTGTATTTCATAAATAAAGACACATATAGAAGGACGTTTACAAAATACGTTTTGTCACAGTTAAAAATACATATGAATTAACATTCATGAATTGAAGGGAAATATATACCATATGTTATCGCCATATATTACAAAATATTTCCATATATTACTATTCTGAATTGTTCCTGGGCTCTATCCGAAGTTTATCGAGTGATGCGAAAAAATCATAAATATAAAAGCCTGTCCCTGATTATTGTTCGTTAAGTTTGGTAAGTTAATAAAATACAATGCGTCCTAAATTTGTTATTAGGTTGGTGCAAAAATAATGACGTAATAATGTCGTTTTTTTTACGATCGTCAAAAAACGACATTATTACGTCATTATTTTTACATGTTGAAGCAGATGTTGACAAAAGTATTTTCCGAATTATTACTCTTGTATAAGCGTCAAAGTGAAAAGTGTTTATATATTTAAAGATGATTAATTAATTATCCATGTTTTAAAAACTAACCTTTTTTGTGTATGCACATATATATATATATATATTCCCGCATTTAAAATAAGACATTTTTCATCTAATACGTTTGCGTTTTGGCAATTTCAAATATAACATTACAAACATTAACTAACTTTTAAAAAAACCGATGTGAAGATCTACCAAATAAATTTGTTCATTGATTAACGAATCAAAAGCTATTTATGTATCAATATACCCCCCCACACACGCAAAAGGCAATAAAACCACAGAAACGAAAAAGATTACTGAATATGAACGAATAAATGCAAAATAATAACACTGTTCAGGAGAGAGAACAATAAATGAATAAGAATTAAGAATAGAATATAGCGATTGATATTGCTTTTAATTTTGACTGCAAAGCAAGAGATCAGAAAAGAATTTTTATAAGCGTGAAGTACGATAGGATAAACTGTTAGCATATAACTTAGGGTTACATCGAGCCATTTCAAATGTAAAATGATGAGATCTAATTGCCAAGATCTAAATTGTTACTAAAACCATGTTGAAGCAGATGTTGACAAAATAATTTTCCGAATTATTACTTGTATAAGCGTCAAAGTGATAAGTGTTTATATATTTAAAGATGAGGACAACAGTCCGAACAATGTACATAATTGTAATAATCTGAGATAGAGCATATGTAAATATAGAAGTGGACATTGAGGTAAACACCCAGCGGTGACAGTCTGTTTCATGCTTAAACGCATTCTACACGCCTTGTCTGTTTTGGCTCGACTATTTATATATATCCTGGTCAAAGACGCATTAAAGGTAGTGCAGTCTATTTTATTATCCTTATGGCTATTAGGTAGGCGGTTACGGTTATCTTACAAATTATTCTAGACTAGAAATAATTGTGCATCTGAGTGATATTATTTATAGCTATTTTAAAGTATCGGTTGTTAGCTTTCTTACTCATAATTTATTACATATTTCTTTATTATTTGATGTTGAAAATTATTCCATTTACTTGTGTCTATGTATGTATTTTTAGTTAATTTGTTTATTATTTACTTAATGTATTTACCTATGTATTGATTTAGATTTTTTATTTTACCTCTTAATCGATTTAAGGTTTTGTATTCGTTTTTAGTTTTCTAATTTTGAATAACATAGTAATCTTTTATCGTGCATTTGTAGATGAGATCATTATTTAGTATTTTTTGTTGGTCTGAGAAGGTTGTTATGGCTTTTTTTCCCTCCAGACAGAGTTGACATTTCTTCGATTTATTGTTGTAGGCTGATGCTGTTTTCCTTATTTGCCAAGTTATTTTGTTGTTACATGGTTTTCTTTTTATTTCTCTTATAGAAAAAATTGTGTTGTACGCGTATCTAATATTTATTCGTGATTTATACCGATAATGCATCATTGACCAGCATAGACAAGCCAAGGCACAAGCACACATGGGCTGAAAATTGCGTTTAAGCATTAAACAGAATGCCGACTTTGGGTATTGACCTCAGTGTCCACTGATATATATATATATATATATATATATATAAAAGAAAGAGGTTGTAGTGGTTCCAACGAGAGAAAAGTATGTATATTAAAAAGAAGAGAAGAGAGGTGCCGTAAACGTTTTTGGTTGTAATGTGGATTTATTTAGAAAAAAATATTATGCTTTGTTTTACATAATGTTACACTACACGAGTTTCTGGTCTCGTGACCGTCTTCAGGTAAAAGTGGAGATTTCCACATATTTTTAAAAATAATTAATTTTTTCTTTTGTTTTTCAATGTTAAATATTCTCGATATGAGACATTTTCTGTGTTAGTAATCCGAATTTCTTCAAAGCATAATATTTTTTTCTAAATAAATCCACATTACAACCAAAAATGTTTACGGCACCTCTCTTCTCTTCTTTTTAATATATATATATATATATATATATATATATATATATATATATATATATATATTGAAATAATAAGAAAGAGTAAGATTTACAATACGGTGTTCTTAGTACGATGTTCTTAGTAATTATTTTTATTTTTTTAAAAACAGTCCTCGATACAAACAGTAAAGCATAATATTATAATTATTTCTATTTTAAAAATATTGTTCCATCGCTACACACGAATTACCATGTTTCAAAACAGAAACTTAAATTTTAAATATAATTATAAAATTAAATTTAAAATCCATAGCTCCATTCCATTTTCAAGCGATTTTTGGAATAACCTAGTAAGAAATTTACTTAATTTATATGCTCAATTTGAAATCGTTAAGGTTACGGAAAAATCCAATTTCTGTTTTGAAACATAATTCCTCTGTAGCGATCGAACCATACTTTTGAAATAGAAAATAAGTATAATATATATATATATATATATATATATATATATATATATATATATATATATATATATATATATGAAGCGACTTTCTTTATATTCACCTTTCTCTACCTTAAATTTATCAAAAGTCTATTACTGCCTGTCGTTCCACTCCAGTCTCAAATCAAGTACACAATTTTTTTTTACACTTAAACGTGTACGGCATCATGTAGATAAACACACGCGTTATAATATTCTCACATTTACCCATTCTTTCATAGATATCCGTCCCTCAACAGCATAACCTTAAAACTTACACCCAAACTGCATTGTCTCTTTTCTTCACATTTACTTCCTCTCTTGACGTTTTATATTTAATTTTTTTTTCGCTTAACCGCATGGCCTGACAATTTCTTATAGATACAAATACTCTGTATACACTGCCGGGCACTGGCACCTATATACGAACCCGCATACCCACTAGAAGCAGAATAATTTTCAAAACCTTTTACCGTCTCTTAAAAAGAATAGTCAGCGCCTTTCAAGCCTATCTTTATTATTTCTCCTTTCTTGAAACCCATTTTCCTCATTCACGCATCTGTTGTCAAATGTCATTTTATCTTCTGTCGTGCTTGTCTCACTTTCATGCTTTTCTTTAACTCTCCTTTTTCATTTTCGTTTAGCTTTCTTTTTCTGAAATTATCGGCGTATCTAATAAGGAATAAATACAAGAGAACTTGTAGAAAATTATCGCCATTGCATCAACAAAAACTTCACTTATGATCGATCGTATTTTCCATAAATGAACAATAACGCTTAAATAATATAGCTAAAAGGATCAGGATAATATTAAAAATAGACGAAGAAAATATTTTCAGTCAAAAAAAGAATAAACAACATAAATTAAGCCAAGAAAATTGTCGCAGGAAAAAACCGATTGGCAAAATGACAAAATGCTATGACCAACCTTCGAATTGCCGCCTATCACGACAGAAGCATTTGTATGTCGTGAGGACATCTAGCCTACCCATGTCCCGGTACCCCAGCTTCCATATTATTTGTCAGCGCGTTCCACCACTTCCGGCAGTTATGACGTGTGCCTATGTCGCCAAGCTGCGCCATCTTTTGTGCCTCATTTCCGAACGCAGTCTACGTCAGTGGTGCGGGCTTTTAGCTTCGTTCTTTTTATCATTCTTGTTATTTCTATCCTATTTTTCCTTTTCCAATAATCCCCAATGTCGTACTCACTTCCACCGCCTAAAGTCATCGTGCGGCGAAGAGGATATTGGAAACGTTTCCATTCTCCACAAGAGTCACACTGCCAATTCTCAAAGATTGGCTGTCACAATAAAGACAAATGGCGCAAAGCAGGCAGGACCAAAACTATTATTATTATTATTATTAATAATAATAATAATAATAATAATAATAATAATAATAATAATGAAAGAAGAAAAGAAGAAATACACAAAAAATATTAATATTAAAAAAAGTACAAGTATTAAATTCTCCATTCTCGAACAAAAACCGAACGTCGCCTCCTCACCTCACCTTGAATTGCTTTGCCTTCACACCTCATGGCAGAAAGACGAAAAGTCAATGGGGTTAAAAAAATTTCATCTTTGCTTCAATCAACTGACCGATACGCCCCTTTTCCCCATGGACCGATTTTAAACGACAACGCTGAGAAAGGCAAAGCAAATTGCGACACAATGCGAGTGGGTGGTTGCCGACATTGCACGTTCATCTCAGATCTCTATTCAGCAAATGGCACAAAGGCGGAGACGAAAGACGGAAAATTCCCCGGCTCAATGCCTGAGCACACAGAAAAGTCTAAATTCATGGATGCAGGCTACTGACAGAATAGGAGAAGGCTGTGTTTTCTTTTGAAACCGATTCCATTTTAAAATTTCATCTACCATCCGCCATTTTTTTAGTCTTTGTTGTTATTCATCACACGATTGAAGACCCGCACACACTTGTGTATGAAAAAGAAGTAAATGTTCTCCAAATATGACTTCCGGTGTCCAAACATGGTTGTGCGTGTGTCTATCACATAAATACAATGTCTACCTCATTGCCCTTAGCCTTAGACGAAGATCTTTTATCCATACTGGAGATTTAGTAAAGAGTGAGCTTGGCAATATGCTGTTTTTTTTAGTCGGCATAAAACATCCCAAATGCAGTGGGATTTCTATGAAACAAACACGGTGTAATAAGAAGAAAAATCAAATGTCAAATAACTTCTGGCATATTTGCCAAAGTGGTTGCAGTAAATGCAAATAGATGTGGAACATTTGATGGCATTTTTGAATAGTGTCTGTTTCTAATGATAGTTAATTTATCAAAGTTGTTTTTGTTTTTCTAAGAAAACAGAAGATTTTCAACCACCTGATATACAAAGCAAACACCTAAAGAAGACCGGATATTACAGCGTCCGAGACGTTATTTATTTAAAATCAATCAATATATGGACAACACCCTGTATATATTACCATATGAATTGAAGCTTTTCTATAATTTATGTTATAATAAATTATCAGCAATATCAGTTTGTTCATTTTGTTCTGAACATATGAAATCAAATTTCAGTAAAGCATTTTCATGTTATATATATATTTACTATATATATACAGAGACATATCAAAAGTAAACAGACATCCTCTAAATTTTGACCAATGATAATCATTAAGCTATAGTTTGGGAGAGCATCGTTTATTTAATGGATGTATCCCTTAATATATACACCTACGCCCTCTTCGGAGTATTTTTGTTGTAACCTATGGAAGGTTAATGAATAGAATAATCACACAAAGTTTGATAATGAACGATAATACTTAGGACAATAACAACGCATATAAGATGCTCCATCGGCGCGTAGAAGTAGTCAACTGCTAGAAGTCAAGTGAATTCCACAATGACTCTCCGACTGCAGACCGCAGACCAACATATACAGTATTCACTACTGTATGTATTGGAATGGAGGCATACTCTTTATCGTCCGTACGTATGTTACAACAGTTTCAATGCCTTCTCTATCGTATCGAAGTGACAAACTCTACAAACTTCGTCAGGAGATTCTCTGTTGAAGTTGAAGCAATTCAACATAGGGAGAAGATTTCACGCGTTTCTTACGCAGTGAACTAATAAATCTGATATATGGTCAATAGGCGCCATGTCAACTGACACATGCCCATGATAGAACTCGAACTTGATATATCTCTAACCATGCTCAGATCACCTTTTGCAGCATTGTCTCTTTGGATATCTGATGAATGGGAACGACAAGACGTATTTACGTCAGAATCAAAAAATATTTTACAATATTAACGGTGCATTGTACGGAGCCCGGGCGACAAGTGGTCGACGTCTCTCTCTAGACCTCTACCGAAATTTGATTGTTCGTTGCAGACAGTTCTTTAAAAAAATCTCCAGATTGGCCTTTCACTAGACTTTGTTGATCATTCTTTTTTTTTTTTTTGTTAATTTTGGTGGAGGTAACAAAAGACTTGCGTCAAGAAGCTTTCCCCTGATATCCAATGCGATGGTATATTATCGAGCTGTTCTCTGACTAGCATCGATATCCCCTGATATGTCGGAAGTTTTCTCTCTTGGGTCGCACGCAACAGACCGCTGACCAGATGTACCAAGAACGTGGCGATATAAATATGTTTCATAATTTCTAAATATATTAATGAACCTATTCACTGCATGGATATAAGTTTTTTTTTTCAATCTTGCACTAATTCCTCCTTCAAACTGCCCCTTAACAATTCTACTGACCACCGTTCTATAGGCATGTAGATTTGGTTAGATTATATTTTGTTTTAACGTCGTATCAACCATCATTTAACGGCGTACCAACTGTTATTTAGCGGTGTATAAACCGTTATGGCCATTTCATAAAATTCAGCTGAATAAAATAATACAAATGAGAAAATATGTGAATTGTACGTGTTTCACGTTAACAGAACTTCTGCCAAAGGGGTCACAATAGATAACAACAGCTGTAATATCCAAATTGGAAATTATATATATATATATATATATATATATATATATATATATATATAGAGAGAGAGAGAGAGAGAGAGAAAGAGAGAGAGAAAGACAGAGAGAGATGAACGGACTGAGGCAGATTTGAAACTTGACCTTTTAAGTTAGAATTAGAGAAAAAATATAAACATTTGATAGATTTATCAAACATCTGGCTCTTAGCGTTTCTATTCGTAAATGGATAAGATCATCTGAATATATATATATATATATATATATATATATATATATATATATATATATATATATATATATATATATATATATATATATATATATGGTGGGTGCGTGCGTCAGTTAACACCTTTTGAAAACGTTTCAATGCGTACTCTTAAGGGCCGTTCTTTGGAAGCTGGATATTCCCTAAAGGAAGCTCAATATCATCATGCCTTTCAATCAAGCGATGGAGGGGCCTCAGTTATATCCTGCGTAGTTGTGCTCCACACATTCATAGTCTATAGTGAAACAAAATAACACTGTATTATTGCACCTCTCATTTTCTTTGCTTTTTTTAATACTGGAAACAGTATTTTAGAATGTTAAAGGTGTGAGACTTGACTTTAGGACTATTGATGGGTTATTCAATCAACAACACTTCAAAGCAAGAACTATGGCGATTGTGCAGGCTATTCATGACCTGCTCTTTGAAGACGATTGCTCACTTGTAGCGTACAAACTTGAGGATATGCAATGGATCATTAAAAAATTATCTCGTGCATCTAAAGCTTTCGGCCTGACTATCAGCATAAAAAAAACATAATTTCTCCTTCAAATTATCTGTAACCATCCATCAGGTGTTGCTCCCTTTGTATGTTCTGAGAGAAAAGTCTTGAAAACCGTCTCCGCTTTCACCTATCTTGTCTAAAAGGTATCAAACAATGATAAAATGGACAAAGAAATTGAGCGAAGGATTTGAAGGGATCATTCTGCCTTCGGTAATCTTTACTTTGGAATACTCCTGATGTTTCGCTAAATGTGAAAATTAATGTTTACAAGTCAGTAGTACTTACATCCGTACTCTATGGTGCAGAATCTTGGACTCACTAGTGATAAAACGTCAATCAATTTGATGCTTCTCACATATGTTGCTTACATACCATCTGCAACAGAAAACGGAGTGATTGCATTAGAAAGAGTGAATTTCTGACTAAATGCGACATTAGAGGTATTGAAGCTAACCTTATGTAAATACGACTCAAGTGAGCAAAATAACTTTCTTGCAGGCGCTACAGCAGACTTCCAAGACAAGTTTTCTTTGGCCAGATTCTATTAGATTGGTGCAAAAATAATGACGGTTTTTGACGTATTTTTTAACGTCAAAAACCGTCATTATTTTTGCACCAACCTAATATTAGGTTGGTGCAAAAATAATGTCGTTTTCTCACATAGTAACATATGTGAGAAAACGACATTATTTTTGCACCAAGCTAATAACAAGCAGATCAGTTGGAATTCTACTCTTGTCAGTTGGAAGACAAATTCAATGACAGTATGAAGCGATGTGGCATTCACTCTTCTTCCTGGAAAAGCAAAACCTCGGAGCAAAAGAACCAGCTCCTGTCCTGCTTCTCATCTATACAAAATTTTGAGCGAGGCCGTCTTGAAAATTAGGGCCAGCTGCGTGCAAATAGTAAAGTAAATTGGCAGCACACTGCTTCTCTCGATGATAGCATCACCTGCCACTGCAGCTTTGTCGAACAGGCCTTGCTGTCCACTCGCGGAAACATGTGACAATTGTTTCCCAAACACTCGAGCGAAATTGGTCTGTCAAAACCCCTATCTCCGTAAAATCTGCAATACATCCACAAGCCTCGGGAATCACATGCGTGCCCATAGAGGTTGAGCAACCCTTAATTTTACTGAGCACTCTTGTGCCGTCTGCGACCAGAGCCCACCATGTCAATTAGATATATGGGCCCAGTTTTTCGCTTCAACTGGTTTTAAACAGTTTGCTTTATGCGTCAATTTGGAAACTATTAAACCGGTTATTATGTAGATCATCAATTCTGAAAAGAAAAAAATAGACATGCTGTAGGTGACTGTGGCTTCATTAAATAGAAGGGTAAAAATAGGGATTTTTTTCATTTTTACCTGTGTGTACATGGTATAATTATTTCTGTACGTTGGTAATGATTCCAGTTTTTCTATAACCATCCCCAGCCAGTCTGTCGATACATATATATCGTGATTAGTCGTAAGTATTGTTTTAATTCCTATCCAGTAAAAATGCAACACTTCATTTTGATATAAAAAATGTACATATAAATATTTACTACAAGACTAAAAAAATTAAATATAAAAATTTATAAGACGTCGCTGAAAATTTACAGCTTATACGAAAGTTCAATCGTAATCATAGTATTAATAAACAGTAAAATTTCTGTAGAAACAATGAAAATAATACTGATCTCTTATATGGGAGCGAATGCTGGACCATGTTCTCGCAGATGAAGACAAAACTTGAGACAACCAAAATATGTTTGTAGAGAGCGATGAGTTGCAGTGACTACTTTGGACTAGCCATTTTAGTAATGTACATGTTTTAAGGAAAGACGCTTTTATTTAAAATGAGAAAGATAATGTTTTCTAGGACACATAATAAAGAAGAGGTCATGGTAAATTTGAAACTAATAGGCGATATTGAAGTATAATGCGCAGAGAGAAACAGCTACCCAAAAATCTTGTCGAAAAAGTTATCAGAAAAGGGCGTAGGGGTATTGGGAAAGCAAACCTTTCTAAAAGCTTGAAAATATTGGAAGTTTTGGGTAGCTAGATCACCCTCATCATGTTGGAATACGACAAGAAGAAGAAGAAGAAGAAGATAGCAAATGCAACGTATTAATAAGTGGAACATTGGAGAAATCAGCGCGCAGATAGACGTATAGCCGAAACATGAATTCTGTATTTTTTGGTTTACCATTCCCTTACAGAACGTAGGCTATCAATGCTATCAACAATTTCTAGTCTTTTTTTTTTTTTTGCTTTAATAACTCTAAATTTTTCTCTATCCTTGTTCTTCCATCCGTTTAAATAAAAAACATATAACAGTTTAGTCGCTGTTTTCCTAAAAAATATCGTTGGTGCGTGTTCATTCTGTCCATAGTATTATCAACATTCGTCAGTAGATCTAGAACTCTGTTACAAGTCTCTTCTTCATAAGAGTATCACTTCAAGTCTACTTCACAATCTAAGATGTACCACTTCAGAAATTACATAGCAATTCAACATTTTTCTTTGTTTTTATCTCTTTATACTTTACTTAGTTTCTGAAAGGCATTTTTGTTAGTTTACATACTCCTTCGGATTGTGTGTCACATTTTAGGTCATCTGTTGAAATGCAACCCAGATGGGTCAAATCTCTGTACTTACTTAATTTTAACGTTTATAATATATTTGATTGATCGTTCACTGACAAACATTCATGTAGCCATTCGAGTGAATTTTGTGTAAGTATTTTAAATATGCCACTCACGTGATATGACAGAATTTGTAAACAACTTCTTGGGACTTGGCTTTGAAATAGCTAATCTGAAAGGCAGTTAATAATTTATAATTAAACGATTTTCAATACTATAATTGTTAATTTGTTTTTGTTTTTTGTCTATATTGCATCATGTTGAAATATTACTTGCTATTTTGGATTATTATCTGCAAGGAATATATCTACGCCATACGAATTTTATTTTGGAATGATATATACATAGTAAAACAAATTATTATATATATATATATATATATATATATATATATATATATATATATATATATATATATATATATATGTATGTATGTATGTATGTATGTATAACATAAAGGAAATTTAATTTATTTCGAATGATATCTACCTAGTAAAACACGGTGCTTGTTTGACTTGTTATCTACAAGGAAAAATAAACATTCAAAGTAGCACCTGTTTTAGACTGTAGATATCATTCCAAAATAAAATTTGTACAGTGTAGATTTTTTTTCAGTAAACGGGCCAAAATAGCACCAAATATTCTTACTAAAGGTTTTCATTAGAAAACTAACAGAAATGAAGATGCATATGTAATATTATCTTTGTTAGACTAAAATATCTAGTACATGAAGTTTTATTCAATTTTATATGTAGGAGATTTTTTTAACGTAGCCTCTAGAAAAGATATCTCTGGTGTTGGTGTGTATCTAACTCTCCGTCATGAGTTTTTTGTTTTTGTTTTTTTTTTTTCACGCGTGGATATCAACCTGGATTAATCCCGTGTTTACCTGCCACGATAAGCTACTGGTAAAGCGCGGGACCCCATTTAGGCTAAGGAGTTCCTATGTCAGGTTACTCCTGCACCAGGCTTCTCTGTAGGACACTAA
>OZ010590.1:73690931-73700931 GCA_963932145.1 Acanthosepion lycidas
AAGACTGTATTCTAATTCCTAAAACAGTCTTAAGACAAATTTCTGGGACAGACTATGGAAGGAAGCTTAGGAAAATGTAACACTCACGTGACGTATCGACTGGGAGAGGGAGAGGGGGACGCTATCTAACTGAAGTGCGTACGTGAATAGCTGACAAAATGGCGAGTAGAAGGAATGGTAAAAAGACAAAAATTACAAATGATTCTACAAAAAATGTTGTAGAAAGCCATGATCGCCTAAGTCCGGAAAGGACACGGTGCATAGAAGAAGAAATAGCAGCATTACTAGTAGCACCAGCAGCAATAGTAGTAGCACCAGCAGCAGCAGTAGTAGCAGTAGTAGTAGCAGTAGTAGTAGTAGTAGTAGCAGTAGTAGTAGCAGTAGTAGTAGTAGTAGTAGTAGAAGAAGAAGAAGAAGAAAAAGCAGAAGAAGAAATGGATGTATTAACATTGACCGAAACATTCACGCTTACCTCTAATGTGATAGTAACTCTTAACGCAATGGAATGTAGCTATACTAAACTTCCAAAATTCAGCATGTTGTAAAATTTCCCCCAGTATATAAAAATTGGAAGAAAATCTATATTTGATATCAAAAGAGTTACATAAAATATAAAAGTCAATGTGATAAACTAAACAATTAATTGTAAGGATTTGTATACGTGTTTGAGCAGACATCTCGGGGGTGGGGGTGGGGGGCCTTTTCTCTTTCTTTTTTCTTTAAAGAAATTAATTTCTACTGGTTTGGAGATAAAATTGATCCACACAAAAGAACCCAATATATTTATTATAGATCAAATATGAATTACAAGTAGATAAATTTCAATACCACATATGATATATGGCCATTTCGCCCAAAACGAGCTTGTCAACACCAAGGAGTTAGATAAAAAAAAAAAAAGAATCATAATGTTTTTGTAAATAGGAGAATAGAGGGGGAAAATTTACAACTAAGAGCAAATGGAGCAAATGGAGCAAAAGAAGGTAGGGAAGAGAAAAATAAAGAGAGATCTTTCTCTCCCTTTTTAAATACATTTACTCATAGTTGTAAATTTCTCTCCTCTTTCTTCCTATTTACAAAAACATCATGAATCATTTTTTTTTTTTTATCTAACTCGTTGGTGCTGACAAGCCCGTTTTCCGGCGAAGTGACCATATATCATATGGGTTATTGAATTTTATCTACTTGTAATATATATATATATATATATATATATATATATATATATATATATATATATAGGGGGTGCGTGCGAGGTAAAAATAGAAAAAAACTAAACAATTAATTGTAAGGATTTGTATACGTGTTTGAGCAGACCACTCTGGGTTTTTATTTTTTGGGTTTTTTTCTTTTTCTTTTTCTTTTTTCTTTAAAGAAATTAATTGGTTTTGAGATAAAACTGATCCACAAAAAAGAACAAAAAAATTTTTTTTTATTATATTCAGACGTAAAAGTGCTCACGATCTGAAATACATCGTATGTAAACATAAAAGTGGATACTGGTGTCAATACCAACTGGCGACAGCCTGTATCATGCTTCATTGCTATCTTAATCTTGAGCTCTGAAGATTGTGTTCAAGCATGAAAACAGACTGTCGCTTCTGTTGACCTGAGAGTCCACTTTATACATATTCTACCTAATGGATTTTTATTCATCAGTACGACAGATTTTTATAATTTTATGTGTTATTTTTAGTGGATACTCATATTTGAATAGAAGTTCCGTTTATTTATTAAGCACTATGTTTATTTATTTTCATTTAACGGTTTGAATATTCGAGGAATCTTATTAAAGAAAAATAACCTCTTTCTAGCGGAATCCGAGCTTGCTAATATGCGGAACTCTGGACAGAGAGAAACTGTCATTATATTTGATGTGACATAATCTACTCGGCCACGGAATAAAAATGCCGATCAAGCATAGTATGAAACAACGAGCCTTTAAGCGAAATCCTTCTCGTATTAAATTCCACTAAATGTTCATATCTGCTCAGTTTCGAATCCAACCGTAATCAAAAAAAATTGTAATGTAATGAATTTTTATTTATCAGTACGACACATTTTTTATCAACTTAAACATTATTTTCAGTGGATACTTATATCTGAGTAGACGGTCGATTTATTTGTTAAATATTATATTTATTTAATTTCGTCTACAAGCCCGAATATTCAAGAAATTATTATTAAAGAAATATGCACCGTCCGGCAGGATATATATATATATATATATATATATATATATATGTGTGTGTGTGTGTGTGTGTGTGTGTGTGTGTGTGTGTGTGTGTGTGTGTGATAGAAATTATAAAAATTAGGAGGATTTGAGATAATATCTAGACTCGATGAATTACTTTATATATATATATATATATATATATATATATATATATATTATACACACACACAAACTCACACACACAAAGACACACACACGCATATATATATATATATATATATATATATATATATATATATATAATTTCACGCCAAGGAAGGTGGCAATGCAACTAGTACACAGGCAGTTAGGGAGAGTGAAGGTGACAGAAATGACAGGATATAGAAGAAACAGAGGAAAGGATAAAAAGCTAAATGGCGTTCAAGAAGATAAAAGATGATGATTGACGTTACATTTAATTTTTAAAGAAAAGTAAGTAAACGGAAGGGAGTTCCACAAGCGGGAAGTCTGAGAAAAAACTGTTCGAGTAGAAGTGGCAGTTATATCAGGTGTTTGAGTATATTGCAACAGTAAAAGTTTAGGACCGAAATGTCAATCTTGTAGCACGCTTAAATACACGTGGTCCGGGCAAAAGGGAAAAAGTCAAAATTGATTACCATTCAGATCCTTCTTTTGATTTTGTCAAGAACCTTGAGATGAGTAGCAGGAGCACCTGAACAGATATGGAAAGTGTATCCAGTATTATAAATAAACACGGTTAATTCTGTCGAGAAAAACCTTTTGGCACCTCACAGCGATTCAATTTTCCTTGCATTAGATGCAGCTATTGTTTCAATGTAGGCGTTCCTCTTCGAGTCAATTGAAAACGTGATGCCAAGAAGTGTGTTGTTCTCCATGAGTCTAGCATCACCAAACTGACGGTGGGCAGGAAATATTCTCTATGGTGGTTAAATGAGAGCATTTTAATTTTGGAGTCATTAAAATTTACGTGCCATTTCCTGCTTGAGTTAGCCACTGATTGAAGGTCCTTTTCAAGAGCAGCGGCCATGTTAACTTTGCGAACAATTAGATTTGCTATTGAGACAAGATAAATGGTAGTGTCATCAGCATAAATGCCTACTTGGGAACTGATGATATCAGGAAGATCATTCATGAAAACCAGAAACAGCGTAGGACCCAGGATAGAACCTTGAGGGACACCTGCCTTCGTTCAAAACGAACTTCATTTCACGATTTGATAGGAACAATTAGATTAAATCAAGCACACGTCCAGTAATACTGTAGCCCTGGAGCTTACGTAGAAGACCACCATATCAAACCTGTCAAAATCATTCGAGCTAGCCATCGCAAAATTTTGAGCTTCGCCGTTATCATCAAGAGCTTGATATATATATATATATATATATATATATATATATATATATATAAAAGTGAACATAGAAGTCAACACTTAGAGGCCTCTAAGTGTTGACTTCTATGTTGACTTTTATATTTACACACGCTCTATCTCTGATATTGAGCACTTTATTCCATAAATATAGCACACCTTAAGACTATATTTCTTTATATATATATATATATATATATATATATATATATATATATTCAGTGAGTAGGTCAACATATCAGCGGTAGATCTAGCAAAGCGCAAGCCTTATTGTTCGTCAGAAAGTAGGTCATGAGAGGTGAGATGTTTAACCACGTCATCATTGATAAAAAAAAACGTCGAATACTTTGGCGAAAAGTGGTAGGAGACTAACAGGGCGGTAGTTAGAGGGCTCGGAAGGTTCTCCAGAGTTCTTAAAATGAGAAGCTACTGTTGAGGACTTTCAACGAGCAGGAAAACAGAAAGCAGCGAGGCAATTATAGAGTTTAGAGAGAACTAGAGTCAGCTCTGAGGCACATTTCTTTAAGACGACGTCATCTCCATTTGCATTATGAGAGTCTAATTTAAAAATAATGTCTGAGACTAGTGACGGGGTTATGCGCATATCACAGTATAATCTCTCTCCGAGGAGGGAAATCAAGTGTAGGTACTCCAACTGAGTTGAGTGTTGAGTTGGAAGGGAATTTCAGAACAAACCATTCAACTCTATCTGCTGTAGATTTAAGGATTTCGAATTAAAGAGAGAAGGGATGGAGGATTTGCTATTATTCAACGGATACTTGTAGAGCCGCCAATAAACTCAAGAACTGACTTTGCGAGATGCTATACATCGTTTCATTTTATTAGCAAACAGTAACTTCGCTATTTTTAGGACAAGCTTGTACTCGTTACCGGCAACGAAAAAGAGACGTCTGTTGCAAATCAGACGTGTCGCTCTGGTAGAGCCGGAAGAAGTGATTCCTGTTGGCTATAGCGGCCGAGCATACAGGTGAATACCAATGAGGTGAAAGCAGTTTAACTTGATATTTCCTTGCTGGAATGAATGCATCGATGCCTGCTTTCACCAAGGAGACCTCAGACGTGCATTTATGAACAGGATGATTAAAAACTGCATTCCAAGAAACGTCACGAACGAAGTCACGGAGCGAATCCCAATTTGCACGTTGATAACAGAAAGATATTTTGTTAGTATGAGGTTCTTGGCTGGTAGGTGAGCGCTAAGTTATATTTACAGACACTACAGCATAATCAATGTTGCTAAGAGGGCAGAGCTGCAGAGTACGACATGAGTCTGGGGAAGAGCTAAAAAAGAGATCTAGAATGTCCATCAGGGTAACTGGGGAAACTCGTGGAGGAAGTCCACCACTTAAGAGATTAAAAAATTAAGGGTCTATATTCCAGCAGGGTCAGTGATGGAATGTTTAAGAGATCTGGCATGGTTATTTCGAGGATTGAACATTCAGATAACTGATTTGGAGAGTCAATCAGCAGCCATAGAACTTTTGACTATGCGACAGACATTCTAGTATATAAGTAAGGAGAGGTGGTAATAGGAATGTGGGAACAAAATTGGTAAACCACACAATGTTCCTTGTAATGTAGCTGGTCAGTGTGATAGTGTAGGAATGATCTTGACTCTATATGGACAGAGTAGACTGACATCGTTTCACTGGTGCTTTGATAAAATTAAGGCAACTTTGAACTGTTTTTTTCTGATTTTCATGGACGAAAGTATGCGACTATCTCTCACCTGGGACGTGACATTCGCGTGAGAGTGAACGACTGGTTTACTTAATCAACTTCCTTTTCTTTCAGTTTCTATCAAAGGAATTTGTGTTCTTCCCAGATTCCAAGAACAACCTGTCAACCACATACGAGTATAAGTCCAATTATCCATATATATCAGCAGCTTTATATTGGGAGTTGTTTGTTTTTCTTTGCAGGGCATTCCCCTTCCTTATGGAATTAAAACTTAGTTTCCTTGCTTGCCACAAGCTGTTGATTTGCTGTCTCACATTGTGTTCTTATTAGATCCCTTCTCACCTCTAATACTTTGTTGTGTCGCCACGTGTACATCTGGAGCGATTGTGGGCAAGCAGAAAGCACATGACGCAAGGTACCATCGGTCTTTTTGACACGAAAAACAGAGATCTTAATCTGTGTATCCCCACATTTTGAGGTTTGTTTCATTTGGGAGGAGATCGTATGCAGATCGAAGAAGGAATGATATCGCCAATGGTTCCAACGCAATTAATGAATTCCACGAAAGCTTAATGAGTTCGATATCATTCCATATTGTCCACTTACACTGTTTCCCTTGAGTAATAGCAGTAGCTATTCTATGCTCCTCTTCGAACATTTTGATTTCTTCAACTACCATACGCCTTTTTCCCTTTGCCTTCTCCTTGGAGAAGTATTTGTGTGTCGTGTTATCCAATCCAATATAATATCATCAGTTTTATTGGCAATATTGTCATGTTGTTGTCTTTTTACTCCTCAAATTTTGCTAACATGCCTAATGTCTGTCTGTCTGTCTGTCTCTCTCTCTCTCTCTCTATATATATATATATATATATATATATATATATATATATATATATATATATATATATATATAGTTATCTAAATGTGTTTTTAGCTAATATTAAATATTATTATGGCAAACTTTAATTTTCGTGGTTTGCTTATTTGTATTATTTATTAATTTCAATATTTAAGAAAAAAAAAGGGGGATAGTAACTCAAATACGTGTACTTACTTAAATGAACATTTATAATAAGATATAATATATACATACATATATATGTGTGTGTGTATGTGTGTCTATGTGAGTCTCTGTGTGTGTAGGGGAGGTAGAGTGACCATTCCCAAACTTTGCTCTTAGGTAGATTTTCTTTTCTTAAAATCAGATAACACTCTTTTTACTAAACGATTTTTCATCGTTTTGTTTGCCTATTTTTATATTACTTTAGTAATTGTGCAATTTGATATTTATTTTTGTACGAGTTTGCAGATTATTTTAATGTCCTTTATAGCTGTTTATTATTAATGTTAACACACTGTTTTCCCGCTTGTTTAAGAACAAATTGCTTTACACAGCAGACATACATGTGATTGAGCAGACCGCTGTCAGCCAGCATAAAGGTACGCGTGTATGTGTGTGTTTGGATTACCAACAAACATGTATCTTACATAATTCGTTCATTCCCGCTATCATCGCATCCTCTACTCTCTTTTGATAACAAACAGCTGCCCCACTACGTTTCTTTTTGTTTATCTCTTTCTGCCATAGTAAAAGTATACATTATCTAATAGACACTGATCGATGTGCACACCAATTACGCATTCGAAAGAAAAATGAATTCAAAACAATAACGGCTCTGCTTCTTTTTTTTTTTCTTTTTATATCTATCCGGAAGTATCGGGTAGACACTCACTCGTCCATATGAGGCCGAAATACGCACATCATGTTCAACACTCCCAACACACACATGACGCCAATACAAGATTTGGCCAACAGCAAGTGTTGTATTTGATGAGCTGATTAGTAAGATGTTGGATGGTGAGATGAGACGCTTGATAGTATCAAATCATTGTCATCACTGCGCATGTCAGAAGGATTTCGCGCGAAGATAACTGGCCCTTTGGCAACGCATATACGGTGTTATCAAGACTTTGGGAGAACGTAGCGAGCAGCAGAATAAATAGAATACACAGTGGAAGAAGTAAAAAGAAAAAAAAAAGGAGAAATCAAGGGAAGATGAAACTATTGTGATTTCTGTACATCCCCGCTCTTGTTCTTCTATTTATTTTTTACTTCATAATCGTAAATTTTAAGGCAGATTATTGGTCTGATAAATATAGTTTAATAGATAAATAGAATTAAAGATTGCTCATATAATTATGTGTTATTGCATAGGTAAGTTATATATATATATATATATATATATATATATATATATATATATATATATGTATGTGTGTGCGTAATTTTTATCAAAGTTAGCACAACTCTGAGTTTCATGCACGATGCAAACGTCAGGTGCAGATCGAAAGCACTTTTTCAACTTGCACCTGAAGATTGCATGTTACATCATAGTTGTGCTAACGGAGGAGGATAAAATTTATATTATATATCTATTATAGCAGACTATATACTAGTTTTATTACCATCATCATTCGCTGTAGGCTATATATATATATATATATATATATATATATATATATATATATATATATATACATATATATACATACATACATATACATATATATATATATATATATATATATGTAATGAAATATAGTCTTAAGCTGTGCTATATTTATGGGATATCAGAGATAGAGCGTGTGTAAATATAAATGTAGACATTGAGGTCAACACTCAGAGGCGACAGGCTGTTTCATGCTAAACGCAATCATCACTACTGATGTTTGTATTTAGCATATATATATATATATATATATATATATATATATATATATATATATATATATATATATGCACGCACATATGTGTGTGTGTCTACTTCTGTGAGTGTGTATGATTTTCGTGCGTGCTCGCCTGCATGCTTTTGTTTATTTTTCTACATTATAACCGCATACATACATTTGTAAAGATATATAATGACTATCGATTCGTTAACCGAATATGACCATCTCTGACAAATTTAATCAATGTTTTTTTTTGTTTTCGTGAGAACAACAGATGTTGAAGTCAGCAATGGACTTACGATTCTTATTGCAGAGGTGGCAATAAGTTGTTTTTGTTATTTTCTACTTGACCTGTTTTGTAAAGTCTGTTCAGTTTGCTCGTGGGTTTTCACATGAGTGGTGAAACCGGAGCACTTTCTGCTGTTTTAATTTATCCCCAGCATATTAATGTTCGTAATTTGCCAAACGTCTACGATATTGCTAACTGGGCCTGGCATGTGAATTAGTTGCATTAGTTGCACGCTTCACATTTTCCCTACTAATTGCATGTTCTTGGAAAATTTGATTTGTACGCCAACGTCTTATTTCGACATAAATTGTACGCCTCCATTTATTTCGTTGGCAAACAGCATCGTCAAAGTCTTTTATATGACCGACTTCAAAAGATTTATTTTTTAAATAGTCCTCGAGGCGCTACGTGTGTTAATACTCAGGTCAAGTATCATAGAGCAATATTTAATTGGGTATGATGTTGTCGCCAGGGCGAATGACTATCCAAATGAAATCTATGTGTACTTCGATGCTGACTGCATTGTCATTTTCTAGTACCACAGTGTCTGGCTTGTGGAAGAATCGTACCAAGAATCGTACTTAAACGTCATTGGCGGAATCCGCCCAGAACGTCTAAGTCTTGCGGCACACAACCTAACCGACACACACACACACACACACACACACACACACACACACACACACACATATATATATATATATATATATATATATATATATATATACATGAAAACACATGTACACATCGAGTGCTCCAGACCAGGTGCAATCTTCAGCTGAGCGCCGTGCTTCAAAAAAGTTTCTGCTTATTAAGCTCAGTACTTCACCATACGGTGGGCCCGCAAAAGCTCAATGATGTTACGTTGCAAGCGGTCTGTGTTGTTTGCTGGACGCGACTCTATACAAATTTCCGGATAATCTACGCACTGCCTTCCACCGCTTTCTCGCCACAGGTGTTTATCGCCTTATTCAACTATTGGATAACAGCGAACTTGAGGAATCACTTTAAGGAAGCAACACAAAAGCCTCTACTGCCAACCTCAAACGGCAACAGCGTGCAAATCCCCTTAAACACACACACACACACACACACACACATATATATATATATATATATATATATATATATATATATATATTGTCATGCACAGACTGTTTCGCAGCTCATCAGTGTGGCTAGATGTCCGGTTGCCTCTAGCTAGGATCAAAATCTGGCTGAATTGGCGTGAGTAGGAGAATCTACAACTAACCCGTTGGCGTAATGGAGGAATGAAGGTGAATTTAAACATATTTATCATTGGATAAACACGCCAGTGACTGAGACAACTCGATTCATTTTATCGAAGAGTCTTGCATCAGCAGCATTAATAGTCACTATTTATGAACTCACACTTTCACTTCTGTTATAAAACAGAGCATTTACTTAAATATTTGTATCTATAAAAAGAATGTATAGGCATAAAAATGTCTTAAAATAATTGTCGGATTTTGTCCATTTCATAATATATATATATATATATATATATATATATATATATATATATATATAATGATAGTGATGAGGAATCAAGCGATCGATAGATAAGTAGATAGGTAAATCGTATAAAGGCAGTAAACTTGCTTCCTGGCTAGTGTTTCAGGTTTTATAATTGACCAAGTATATTTCTTCTGAAAAAAAAGACCTCATTTGTAGATGCTGATGACGGAGGTGA
>OZ010590.1:73705931-73775931 GCA_963932145.1 Acanthosepion lycidas
GTGAAAGTATAAAAATGCACTTTTCTGGTAAAAATACCACCAGTAAATTTTTATATAGTAAAATTATAAACAGTACATATTTGTAATAAAAATACCAACTAAACTGATTTCAAAATATAATTAAAATAACATACCGACTGTAACAGCAAAATTGTCCAAATAGTGTAACAGTAAAAATGTCTAAATTGTTAGATTAAGTTCTGAACCGTTGTATCTTAGAAATGAGTAAAGATATCTTACTGAAATTCTCCGAGGTTTTTATAACACTAATGGACTATACTTTAAACAATAAGAATGTATAATTACTTTCCAAGCTGAATAGAAGAATCGTGATGGAATTGATCATAAACTAAAATGTTATGTTAGCTGAGGATCGGAAAGTCATGAAAGATTAAAATAAATTTCATGTATATATATATATATATATATATATATATACATATATATATATATATGTATGTATATATATATATATATATATATATATATATATATATATATATATATAATTCCAGGATCATTTTCCAACTTCTTATTCAAAATGATCTCCACCCTCTCTAACCTTCTAACTTCCTGTCTTGGAGTTACAAGTTACCTAACAGGTTTCAAGTACAATTTCATTTCCAGGTCTTCTTTCCTGCTAAAGCTGAAACTCCGCTCTCGCATGCCAAACGTCTTATGGATTGAGTTGGATCTTTTCTAACTGACCTCTTTAGCTCTAAGTTGAAATGATGACCCTTCTTCTTGCTGTGACCTCCTGATTCAGTTTCCCTTTCTACAGTTCCCTGTTTTTTAAGCTTATCCACCGTTTTGTTGATGGTTCTTGAATGGACATTGAAGATGAAAGTCAAAGTATGAATGTTGGTATCATTACTGAAGGCTTGAATGATCTTTTTCCTCTCACCATTGCCCAGTTGGGAAAATATAGTTGGTTTAACAGAAAACGATTTTAACCTGTTCTCTTTCTAGCTGGATAACTAAAAAGGATTTGTCAGTAATTCTTACCTAAAAATGTGTAAAAATGAAAGTCAATTAGTTTTGTAGTTTTTTCAGTATTAAACAATTTGGGGGGAGGGTGAAACAATTATCCCATGCTGTTAAACGATTTGTACAATTTTGCTATTAAACCCGGTATATATATATATATATATATATATATTTAAGTTATAAGGAACTTGGTAAACCGAATTGGTAAATCCAAAGAGGATGAAATCCTGAGAGCTCAATGTGAGGACAGAGCTAATATGTAATGAAAAACAAACCACTTTAAGGTACCATTACGATAATTTATTTCACCTAAATCCTTTTTTAAGGATTCAGGATCATCAGGTAAAACTTTCAACAACGAATTGAGAGGAAAAATCTCAATTCGTTGTTGGAAGTTTTACCTGATGATCCTGAATCCTTAAAAAAGGATTTAGGTGAAATAAATTATCGTAATGGTACCTTAAAGTGGTTTGTTTTTCATTACATATATATATATATATATATATATATATATATATATATATATATATATATATAAACGTAGCTAACAGCAGTTTCCCTATTTAAAGAAATGACTGTTTAAATACAAGGCTTTATTTATAAAAAAAAAAAAAAGTATTACTTTTCGGGATTAAATGTGCCAATGGGTCGATATTCCGTAAAACAAACAAAACAAAGAAAATATATAACCGAAACTACGATAATTCAAGGTCAGTAAATATTCACAATGAATCGTTCTGATTTTCTTTCACAAACATCCCCGCCCACCCCCGCCCCCAAAATTATTGAAGCCATTTACATTCAACAAAAGCAGCAACACATTAAAAAAAAAAAACTCTAGTCTAAGACCTCTTATTCTAGAAAACTTATAAAAAGAAATAAAAATAATTTCGTTTTCTAACATATGTTACTATGTAAGAAAACGTAATTATTTTTGCACCAACCTAATATATATTACACGTCACTTGTGCAGGTTCCTCACAAGAATTCTATCGCACTGGATTTAAACATTCAAACAAAAAAATACCGGCACTTTAAAAACAATGCACTGTTTAAAATATGTTTCATTTGAAGACATTTGATGGAGGTATGAAATTTAATTATCGTAAATCGGACAGAAATAAATAGGATAAGCTGAAACAAGTTCAGTAGTTTAATACGAAAAGAAATGCAAGGAAGAAGGTATGAGTGAATCCGTTATCGCTGTTCACAAACCAGAACTCAATCGAGGAAAATAAAATATTTTATGTGCAACCGACTAAAAGAAAACATTTAATAGCGGAAAGACACTATATTAATAATATATTAAAAACATATATATTTTATATTCACGTTGAGTTTCAGCAACTATTCTTTCTGTTTAGATAAGGATGTTTCTCCAGGCTTACCAAAAATAATTTCTAGTACTTTCAGATGATACTTCAAATGTGAACTGCAGAGAATAGAGAATATATCCTCTTAGTAAGCCGAAGTACACACCCAATTGTAGATGTTATGTGTTTGAAAACATGGATGTAACGGCAAATTATATACTTGCCTTTTTTTAATAAACGCCTAAGAATACTGTGCAAATTTCTACTCAAGAAGATGAGTAGTCCTATCTATGTAGTCAGCTACACATTAATATTTAAATAAATAAATTTATAGAATTCACTTTAAGGAGAGCAAGAACAATTTTATGGAGAGATTTCGATGTAGGTCGAAAAGCGAACATAATTTGCGGTTAGACAAAAAATAACATTGTACAACACTGGTGGAAATTTGCTTAGCAAATCTTGCACCAATTTCTCCAATCCACACCAGTCTGAGAATACACAGAATATTTTTCTGGACGATTTTAACTTACGAAAATGTGCCATCTTATCTATAGGGTAGCCATTATCTCAAAACATGTTTCTGATAAATTTAAGTTTCTGTTCTAAATTAGTTTTGTATAACAAAATAATGAGGCCTGTTGGACTCAGATCTTCCTAAGAATAATTTTTTTAGCGTCTCGGACAAAATGAATATCAGCAGGTATACAGTCTTTTAAACGTGAGTTTTCGATACACAGATATAAGAAACTTAAAACCCTTTTGTTCAAAACTAATTCAAAAACGGTAAAGCAACGGAAATGAAGAACCTACTAAAATTATTCATAAACCGTTTGTACTGGGTTCATGAAGTACATGAAGCGTTTCCGTTTCCAACTTTATATTTTCGGAAGCTGTCATCAGCGTCAGCATAACATTTAGCTTGCCTAGCTCTGTGAAACAATCCTTGCTTATAAAAGGCCATGGATATGTTATACAATGGTTGCCCTAAATGTCTACACATAGATATCCAATCAATCAACCTGCACATTACATTTTCAAAATTGAACACCAACCACATCGGAGCAAAACTTAATGAACTCAATAAAAACATTTTCTGGAATATGGTGCGGAGGAGAAAGATGACTACGATATCGAGTAACATTATATATATATATATATATATATATATATATATATATTGATCTGTATATAAATATAATATACATTGAGCTCTCATCCTGGATTTATTCTTATATTAAAAAAACATACTTGGAATAACCGCTACCACCTACGGATTTGGTATAATATATATATATATATATATATATATATATATATATATATATATATGTATATATATATATATATATATATATATATTGTTCCCCGGAGGGGAAGCGCAAATAAGAAAATTGACGGTTAAGTGATGGGATATCAATGGGTAACGTTTTAGGCCCTACGTTGGCTATCATATATCATCAATATATATATTTTAGTTTTATGAATTGAGGCTATGTACGAGACGTAGCTGAAAATTCCTCGCAGAACAGAAAATACAAAAATCAGTACTTTGATAAATTGTCAGTGAGATGTTGATTTTCTGAAGTTGGTTGAACCGGAAAACATTCAGCAATCCCTCGTAGAAATTTTGATAGTTTATGGTATATGGGTAAAGCTTAACCTACCAGAAACATATACTTCCCATATAAGGCCGGTAAAATGTTTTAATCCTTTTTGTTGCAAAAATCTCCTTATGCCATCAAATACGATAGTTTCCGACGAGGTTTCGGAAGGACAATGTCTCAGATTTGAGATTTGCATGAAATTAAGGTATGTGAAGATAAAATGGTAAATCTCTGTCCGTATGAGACAAGTCTCTGATATGAGCAATGTAATGTCTCGTGCGACATTACGTGTATGTGTAATCTATAAAACTAAGCGGTCTCCAGCGAATTAGAAGTTCCATGAGGATTTTTTTTTCTGGGCAGAAAATAGTTACGCATATGACATCATATTGATCGCGGACAGAGAAAGAAAACTGCAGTACCACCTAGAAATGTTAGGAAAGGAAAGACAGAAACAAGAATCAGTCATAAGTTGTAAGAAGACAGAAATTATGATCATTAGAAATAGGGGCAACCGAGGAAGAGTGCTACAAATTGGGGACGTCTGAATAAAGTACAAAACGGTTATCACTGACACTTATCACTTATCTCAGTGTGTTCTATGCATAAGTATTTGTATAAACTTTTATAAGTTCACCATCACTTGTACTGATATTTCTTTTTCATCCATATTTTTCCACCCAGGTTTTATATGATGATTTGGTATTTTCCTTAAGATAACGCATGTAACTGCATTTTGAGAGAAATTTCTTTTTATTAATTCTCGCCGTAAGACGTATTGTAATGATAAAAATAAAACAAAGTTATAAGAAGCACCAAAATCACGTCCTAAATTATTATGTAATATAAATCTTCGAATTTTGGATACTTTTCTCGCAGATGAAGAAAAAACTTGTGCTAATAGTGGTGTGGTTCTACAGAAGGATACTGAGAATAGCATGAATCGAGCGTGAGGAAAATGCAAACAAAAAAATTCTCGCGCTTAAATTCAGAAAATGACTGTTAATGTAACAGGGACACATAATAAGAAAAGAGGACTTGAAGAATTTGAGACGCACAAGACACTGATGGCGAGAGTCGCAGCGGGAAACAGCGAGCAACCTACTTAACGACCTGTGTAGCTGCATGGCAGAATATGGACTGGTATGGAGGATGAGGGGACTACAGCTAAGAAGGATAGAATATTGTGGAGGGCTATGATCGCCCACGTCCTGAAATGACACGCCAAATAAAAGATCATTAACAGTCGAAGATTAAGTTTCAAAACAACGTTATGGTAAAAATCGACAAAACGTGGAAAGTGTTAAAAGTTAAAAAAAAAAAAAAACTTATCTCGGAATCTCAAACAACTTCGGTATAAATGCTATTTTTCTTCCATAGCAAAACTATTTACTGTTTGGAAATGAAAGTGAATTTATCTGGTGTAAATTCGAGATCCATTTGCCATGTGTCACATTTTTTCGTTGTTTCCATATTGTCGAAAAATGATTTTTCGTTTCGCATCGATCCGACCAACGTGTGAGAAATTACACGATTTACATTTCGCTATCTTTTCGCGTCACAGCTATTGTTGATGATTTGTTTCAGTTTTTATTCAACAATGATCGTGTCGTGCTGTAGAGTTTGTTGCGCACGGTTGCTAGTAAGTAATTAGCGCAGGCTAGAAGTGTAATTCCAAATGGCGACATGTAGATCAGGAGTTGTCTGAAGAGAGAAAAGGCGAGAATTAATAAAAAAGAAATTTAATTCAGAATGCGGTTACATGCGTTCTCTTAGCGAGAGTACAGAATCATCATATAAAACCTGGGTGGAAATATACGGATGAAAAAGAAATATCAGTACGAGTGATGGTGAACTTATAAAAGTCGATAGGAATACTTATGCATAGAACATACTGTGATAGATAGATAGATAGATAGACAGATAGATATGTGTAGACTCAGATAGATAGATAGATAGATAGATAGATAGATAGATAGATAGATAGATATGAACAGAGATAGATAGATAGATAGATAGATAGATAGATACATAGATAGATAGATAGATAGATAGATAGATAGATAGATAGATAGATAGATATGTGTAGACTCAGATAGATAGATAGATAGATAGATAGATATGAACATAGATAGATAGATAGATAGATAGATATGAAGAGACCGAGATAGATAGATAGATAGATATGAAGAGACAGCGATAGATAGATAGATAGATAGATAGATAGATAGATATGAACAGACAGAGATAGATAGAGAGATAGATATGAAAAGACCGAGATAGATAGATAGATAGATAGATAGATAGATAGATAGATAATGAAGAGACAGAAATATATAGATATGAAGAGACAGAGATAGATAGATAGATAGATAGATAGATAGATAGATAGATAGATAGATATGAAAAGACAGAGATAGATAGATAGATAGATATTAAAAGACCGAGATAGATAGATAGATAGATAGATAGATAGATAGATAGATAATGAAGAGACAGAAATATATAGATATGAAGAGACAGCGATAGATAGATAGATAGATAGATAGATAGATAGATATGAACAGACAGAGATAGATAGATAGATAGATAGATAGATAGATAGATAGATATGAACAGACAGAGATAGATAGATAGATAGATAGATATGAACAGACAGAGATAGATAGATAGATAGATAGATAGATAGATAGATAGATATTAAAAGACCGAGATAGATAGATAGATAGATAGATAGATAGATAATGAAGAGACAGAAATATATAGATATGAAGAGACAGCGATAGATAGATAGATAGATAGATAGATATGAACAGACAGAGATAGATAGATAGATAGATAGATAGATAGATAGATGATAGATAGATAGATAGATAGATATGAACAGACAGAGATAGATAGATAGATAGATAGATATGAACAGACAGAGATAGATAGATAGATAGATAGATAGATAGATAGATAGATAGATAGATAGATAGATAGATAGATAGATATGAAGAGACAGAGATAGAGGCAAGAATGTTGTCTGGAACGTTACATGTCAGTTTCAAATAAATGTCAGTCATGAATCGTATCATTTGTCCAAGTCATAATTTCACAATTTCACTATATAAAAAACACACACACACAAAACCTCTCGTCTTCTTAAGTAAAAAAATAAATTTCCTCACAGTTATTAAATTGCTGTTAGAAGAAACTGGATCAACCAAGCAAAATTAATTTCATATTCACATAAATAATTTAACAAAGAATTGACAAAGAATGAAGAATTGTTTATCAATAAATTCCGCAGCAATGTTGCCAACGAGCAAATAAAATTAGACTTAAAAAAAAATTAGATAATGCGACAGAAGCATTTAACCTGATATAAACAAAAACAAAAACAAAAAATAAAAACATTATTAATTGATTCTCACGTAACCGGATACAGCTTAGCTATAAACAAAATGAATACAAAATTCCAAATCTAATTGTCCGCAAATATGACAACGATTAATATAAACACTTTAGATTATCATTTACTATAAAAGTTTAATAAGTCCTGGGTATGACGGTAAACTACATCCGCGTCCTGGGTATGACGGTAAACTAGATCCGCGTCCTGGGTATGACGGTAAACTACATCCGCGTCCTGGGTATGGCGATAAACTGCATTCAACAGCAAGGTCTCAGATAATGTTTTCAGAAAAATAATGTTGCCAGCTCTAAGTTTTTGAAACAATAATGTTGCCAGCTCTAAGTTTTTGAAATAATAATGTTGCCAGCTCTAAGTTTTTTTTTTGTTTTTTTTTGAACAATAATGTTGCCAGCTATACGTTTTATTTTTTTTTTGAAACAATAATGTTGCCAGCTATACGTTTTTTATTCCATACAAAATAGGCATTTAAAATTCATATAAACTGGATTTGGCATTAAATAACCCACAGTGATTGATATGCTATAAAACCCAAACAAACAAACAAACAAACAAACAAACAAACAAAAGTTTAATTGTTAAATGTAACCGAAAATTTAATTATTTGTTTTTAATGATCCCAAATAAGCAATAAGGAAGAGTTTTTCATCCGGTTCACACTCCTCATCCGGTCATTTGATCAAGAATAGAGATTTATCTCTTTTTTCTTCTTTAGGATTGGGTCTCAGGTAAACCCTTCTAAATTTGTCTCGTTCATTACTCCTAGTAACCGTGGCACTTTCGCCTTGGATGTAAAATGATTAAATCAAAAGTCACTACCAGCTTACTTTCCAGTGAATTTTAAAAATTTTAATGCGATGTCAATTATTATCTTCTGTCTTAAGACCTGTTTTATTGTTATCTTCAAAAACAAAACTGCTCTCTATTAATCACCACAGATATCCTTCCCCGCCCTCCACCAGAATGTCTGACGCTCAACTTCTCGAGAGCAACTCGCTGCGTCTGTTTGGTCTCACGTTGACTGCTGACCTCAGATGGAACAAATACATTGAGTCAATTGCTTCGTCCACCGCAAGGAAAGTTGGCTCCTTGTGCCGCGCCAGGAAATTTTTCTCCCCGGACTCGAGCCTCCAGATCTACAAATCAACAATTCGCTCTTGCATGGAGTATTGCTGCTATATATGGTCTGGTGCCCCTTCTGTTTGCCTCGGGGTTCTTGGTAGTCTCCAGAGGCGGATATGCAATCTAATTGGCCCTGCTCTGGCATCTCGTCACAGACGCGCCGTCGCCTCTCTCTGTCTGTTCTACAAATACTTTCATGGTAATTGCTCCGAGGAGCTGCATTCGCTGATTCCCAAACTTCAAGAGTTCAAGCGCCCTACGAGAATGGCATCCCGCTCTCACCCCGTCACTGTCGAAACTCCTAAATATTAGCCGTCTCTTCTACTCTAATAGCTTCATGTCTCGCATCTCTCGCCTGTGGAACTCTCTTCCCTATTCCAGTTTCCCTGAGAGCTATACTCTCCAGCTATTCAAGTGTAATGTCAATCGACATCTCCAGTTAATTTGATCTATCCACTACCCTTCTCCTCATACTCTCTTCTATCACTCCTATCTGATCTCGCTCTATATTTTCTGTAACCCCTTGCGTCCTAGTGGCTTCCCGCCTTGCTCGGGGTGAAATGCTTTAAAAAAAAAAATAATAATTTCTTCGTGAAAATACTCCAGTAGTCGTTATCGCGTTTTCCACTATTGATGGGGCTTTTCTTACTAACGTTTTATTTGAACTCGTGTGCAATGCCAGCATCTTGATTATGTCATTATTTTCAAAAATATTTGGTGCAAAAATAATGACGTAATAATGTCGTTTTTAACGTATTTTTTAACGTCAAAAAACGACATTATTACGTCATTATTTTTGCACCAACCTAATATTTGAGTTCCATTTTAGTTGTTGATGCTGTTGAAAGTCCTCAAGTAACGTAGTTTCTGTTTATTGATGCAGTTGTTTGTTAGGGATTTTTTAGCGAGAAAAACTATAGACTTAATTCCCTCGAAGCCATTTTAATTATTGGGTTGTGAAAGCGATTGCATACAGTTGACGGTTTGGAATTTTCTAAACGTGTTGGGTGCTATATGTAATATCCATATGAAGGTTTCAATCTGACGAAACTATTTAAAAACATGACTCCTGTCCCTTGGTTTTGTAATATTCTGAAGTGTTGATCAAAACTACACCGTGTGCAGCCTATTCTATGTTCAATTTATTTTTCTTCTATACTAAATGTGTTATAATTGATTTATGGAATGATCGATACGTTTTCTACGGACTATCAATCCTTTGCACGTTATTTAAAGCCAGAAAATATTTTTAGAGTGTAAGTTATTTTTGAGATAATAATGATTTAGTGATACAAGTCTTACTAATTAAGGCTTGGCTGGGGAGGTAAGAAGTGGATCCATACCTTTCCGAAGGGTATTTGCACATAAGTGAATATAACGAACCCAACGGGAATTAGAACTCGACTCTCCAATTAACAATTTCGAGACATTATCCATTACACCATCGGTACATCCAAGCTTACAGCACCTGATATATCCAAGTGGTCACTCACGTAAGTATAAGGCATGGTCAACGTTGCTTGATTTTGATATATATATATATATGAATCAAATGGAGAGGTATGTGTGCGATTACGTTCATATTAGTACCTGACGATTGTACACACATGAAACTCGGAGTCATACAAATGGCGTAAGTAATATATATAGATACTCAAACCAAATTCATAAATAATTACTTCGGTCACACGACTATATGCCTACCGAGACGCCTTACGTTACACCTCTCTGACCACAGCTCTATTAGAACCCATTTAAAAACATATACAAACTTACAGACTCCACCCGAAACATTCTAGTAGAAAATACAAACATAATAACCTCATCCACTTGTAAAAGAAGATTAAAAATAATGGAAGCATTAATAATAAAAAATGAAAATGCCAACACTTAATAATATTAACTACGAACACGGCCACAGTGTGCTAAGTGTGTTCGGAAAATAAAACATCTCTATAACACTAAAAAACATATATACAATGCGCACACTCATTAAAACTGAAAAAACAAAATCATCCTTGATAATGGCTTAAAGTATAGCCGAAAGCGCTCGGAATTACAGAACATTTGGACACATTCTACACACTGTGTCCAAAAAAGAAAACATGTTTGAACACAATAAAAATTAAATAAAAAGTTTAATCGTGGTACCTTGTTTGTTAATTTTAAGGAAACATGCATAAAGAAGGGTTGCTCCCTAAATACACAATTACTCATATATGTATGTCTGTGTGTGTGTGTATACTGGAGTGTAAAAACTCAGGCATCGACTTAATATTGTGTAGCTCCAATGTTCATCGAATAAAGATTATTTCGTATTATATGCAGGTATCATTGCATATAAATTACACAGGTGTCCAGACACATAATGCACATTCCTTTGTTGTCCATCAGAGAAGTGTTTGATTGGTAGAGAGTTGGTATACAGTTCTAAAATATGACCTACACATGGTCAATGTTATTTAAAACCTAGGGCTAATGGAATACGTATCAGTCAACCAAGTGATTCGAGAACAATTTTCTAGACACCTGCGCATGACATTACAGTCAATTACGTTCTAATAACTTTGGAAAAGGTATGAATCCTATCTCTTCTCGCCCCAGCAGGCAAATAGCAGGACAGACTAGGTTTTATAGCCTTGTGTGGCAACCGATCGAGGAGAAGGAAAAATCAGAATTCAAAACTGTATGTAGCCGTGGCGATGAACATACTATGCAGCTAAAGAAAAGACCGTTCGCTTTGACTCGATAATTTAGACTACGGTCGATAGCTTTATGCAATGTCTTCCACACACCGGATCGACATTCTGCCCCAAATTGCTTAAAACATGTCAATGGTATTATAAAAAAAAATAAGTAATGAAATGTATTCTGTACAATGGATTGGTTGAGGTGCTAAGCGGCATCAGATTTGAAATGGAATTTGATTTGATGCAGCATTCTTCTTCGGTTGGCAATTAATATATTTTCCAGTTATCGGCGTCCCTATTCTCACATCACTTGTGTGGATGACTGACGGTAGTCCAGAATTAGTATATTCCTTATGTACCTTTGCAAAAATTACCTAAGAAAAACACAGTTGCTATCTCAGAGATAGACTGCTTCATAATTCTGATTTAAAAGATCATTTTGAGATTATCGAAATTACATGCCATATCCTGTTTGCGTCCGACGAGAGCCACATCAACACAATCTCTATTCCTATTACATCAGCATATTTCATCCATGCAGATATCCGGGTAGTATAAAGGATATCGGTAGGCCGAGTTGAAATTTCGACTAAGGCTGTTGCATTTACTTTCACACAAACTTCCTTCGGAAAGAAAATTATTAATCTTCCTTCCCCCACCTGTTATCGATTAAACAGCAATTCAAACTGGGATTATTAGCCTTAGGTTGCAAGCAGTCTAAGTGAAGGGAAACGCTAGAAGCAAAGATAAGCCGCTTCACAATCTTTCCTAACAATTCAGGGTAATCCACCGATAAAAGAAATCTGTGGAGAGTTATGATAGACTATATCCTAAAGGGACATAAGAAAAATACTTCATCTATGTGAGTTCATTTTTACAGGCATTGTGGGACGAAGGTATCCATTGTACTGTTTTTTTTTTCTATTTCTTTTCTTCTTCATTTACATACATACATTTTTTTTTTAAATATTTCATCCCCAAGGAAAATGATAATACCACGAAGGCGCAAAGAGTTTAATGTGAGTGCAAAAAGTGAAAAAGTTTGGTGGGAGGATAATAAAAGAACAGAAGATGTTGATGTTGCATTCAATTTTTGTAGATTTTAATTGATAGGAAAGCAAGAAGCAGTACGAGAGTTGCATGAGCGAAAAGCGTGAGAGAAGGACTATTGGTATCGAACGTACGGTTACATTTAGTATAATAGTTTACACGTTAAAATAATGAGACCTAGCTGTCAATCTTGTACTACGCTTATATTTTTGAAGTCAGGTGACCAAATAAGATACCTAATCAAAACAATTTCCATGAATATATTTATAAAAATGACACAGGGAAGCTAAGTTACGTCAGAGGCAAACTAATAGGAGCCAAGATGCCAGTTCAGGACCGATAACATAGCAGACACTTCTTTGGATTTTTTCAGGAATCGTGGAATACATGGATGAATAGTAAACTTATAAATGTATAATATATAGTCTGACGAGAAAGATTGCGTAGTACGACACAGTAAACCAACATTCCTAGAAGCAGGCCTAGCAGTTGAGTCAGTGTAATTATTTCACTTCATCAGGAGAAAAAATTCTCTTGAAGGTTAGCATCCATCATTTAAAAATACTTCTCTAATATATATATATATATATGTGTGTGTGTGTGTGTAAGAGTGTATGTGTTTGTGAGTGTGTTTGTGAGAGCTTTAAAATATATATTTTACATTTATTTGAAATAAATAATTTCCATTCCTATGAACTTCTCTCATCTAAAAAGTGTTTAAATAATTTTATTGCCGTGTAAAAATCCGCGATTATGAACAAAATTAAAGATGTTTGGTATTTTAATCTTACTTAAATATATATTTATAAATATATTGTAAATAAAAATAATTATTTGCAAATATCTATCTCATAAAAAATGCATACATATACCTTGAATCAAACTAACCACGGTTCCTCTTCCCCCATCTCCTGTTTTTCACCCTTTTCTCAGAATTTATATTCGTTTTTTGTAATAGCGACACTTGTACGTTTTCATTTGTTCATTGAAATTCTCATTTTTTTTGTTCTTTCTTTTTCTTGCTTTTAGATTTCTAACTGGTGTCTCTCCAAGTTGACAACATTTTCAGCGTAACAGTTCGTCTTAAGTTGAAGGTGTTATGTTAAGTAGGGATGCGTTTTGTATTTGTTCGCCAGTGACGAATAAATTTTGGTATTTTTCTTCTCATTTTACCTTCACATCCCTTGATAGCGTCTTTTCATTAACTTATGTATTTTGTCTTTTATTTATCGTGCATTTTCTCATTAGATTGTTCATGTAAACATTTTATACGTATGCAAGTAAGACATATTTTTTTAAACAATCGTTCAATGAATATCGTTATAATCTAACAGAATCTCAGTACAACTTATTCTATATAATAGGACGTAGCCGGTCATGGCTCTCCTCAGTTTCTTCTCTTTTTTAAACTCTAAGTATTGTTAGTACCTTTACTATCTCTCCAGGTCAATCTCGTTAGGTATGTTACAAGCTGATTCTTCTCACATTCAAAATATCAGGTCAGTGTTAAATTCTCCATAATTCGTTTTCTTATCGTTTGTTCCGGAAATTTCGACAGTCTCTAAGCAAGTGTTCTTTTTATTTCCATTTTCCTCGTTCCTTACCAATTTCTTCCGTGATATTCACGGCATCTTTCTATCGAATCATATCCCTGTTGGTTTTTGTATCCGCTTCATCTATGAGGATATTGTCATATAAGCTGATTGATACTAGCTAACAGCTGAGCATTCTTTTTTTTTCCAATAAAAATTTTCCAGTTTCTTGTTTCATTTTTCGAAGACATCTATCGCCTTTATCATGTCCCTTCCGATTTCTTTGTCACATATTCTAAGGTCGATTATAACACATCATAATTCGTGTACTTGCTTTATTTTGACATTCCCATTTTTTATATTGTATTAAGTGGTGGTCTGCTTGCTAATAACTACACATATCTACTCACAATTGATAGTCCTGTCTTTAAACTTTCTAACATACGTTAAATATAGATGGCACATGTAAAATTAGTTAGGAGGAATATTACTAATGGTGACTGTAAGCCAAACACTGCTTATTTTGGTAAGATTTGACAGTAAGAATACTTTAAGCTAAAACAGGCTTACGGCTATATCACGTTGAATCACCGGTTCCTGTACGATCACTAAAGTTAAACAACGTTAAACCTGGTGGATGATCGCTTGGAAATACCAGGTGGTATATACGTGGATGTGCCGGTCATGTAGTGGATAATGACTCAAAATTGTTCATCGGAGAGCCGAGTTCCAATTCTTTATATTCATTTATGTGCAAATGCCCTTGGGAAAAGTATGAATCCGTCACTTTTCCTCCAGCTATGGGTTAATTAGTAAGATTTGTTGCACCAAATCATTATTATCTTCAAAAAATTCCTATCTAAAAATATTTTCTGGCTTTAAATAATCTTCAATCTAAAAAAAATTATGTCTTTAAATATTCTCCATAAACCATAGAAAACAGATCAATCAACGAAATTAAGCAAAAAAAAAAAATATATAAAAAAATAATATCGCTTTAATTTAAGGTCAAGTTAAAAATTAAAAGTTAGGAAAACCCAGAACATCAGTTGATGATAATATGCAACACTTAACACAATTTATGGAGAAGTGAGACCAATCTCTCTGAAGCTCAAACAAAAGCGATTACAGTTTGCTGGCCACTTCCACTGAGCAGAGAGGGAAATCGTTTCATCCTTTCTCCAATGGCGTCCTTATGGAAGTGTCTTCTCACGAAAATTGACTTTACCAGACACCATAACTCGGAACTCAGGGTTCGACATTGGTAATCTGGGGACAGCAATGCTGGATTGAATAGTGTGGAAAGGTATTGTCAATGGAGTCCCGACCAACCATATGGAGATCGAATGATGATGATGGTGATGATGATGAAGGCTCAGTTAATCAAGAAAGATTAGTCTATGTTCAAACACCTGCCAATAGATCATAGGCCAGCGTAACATGGTAACGCACATTAATCTTCATCTGAACACACCGACCTCTGAGAGGAAATATGCATTTTGAATTAGAGACTAGTCTAGAGTTGTATCATAACCATTATTACCCACCGTCCGAAAATGGGACGGTGATCGATAAAGAATCATAGCTAGAAACCTATAATTAATACCGGATTTTAAAAAACTCTACAATTAATACCGGACTTTAGTTAGAAACCTATAATTAATATTGGATATTTTTAGAGAAATATATAACAATTTTTTTAGAAACCTATAATTAATATCGTCTCTTTTAGAAACTTATAATTAATACATATTTTTTAGAAACCTGTAATTAATACCGGATTTTCTATAACTCCTATAATTAATAACATCTCTTTAGAAACTTACATTTGAAAATGTATTTTTAGAAACCAATAAACAATACTGGATTTTCTATAAAGCTCAAAATGAATAACGTTTGTATAGAAACTTACATTTGATAAAGTATTTCTGTAGAAACTTATAAATAATACTGGATTTTCTATAAAACCTATAACTAATAGTGTCTTTTTTAGAAATAGAGGATTAATCCTGGATTCTTTTTATAATCTACTAGCAGCATGGCCCGGCGTTGCCCGTGCTTGATTCAAAAACCGTACGACTCATACAGCAATTGCTATCACTTGACTTAAAATAGTTTTGCCCTTCCTTGCCTTTAAAGGAGTGCCCTTTGCCGTGATGTTGTTGCTACATGCCTTACTTCTTGCCTATCTCACACTGCGAATTTTTTCTAATCGATATACTGAACATTAAATCTGTTACGAAAAAAGAACTAAACAAAATGAACACAAAAAGATCAGCTTTAAAAAAGGACTCGTAACTGGAAAAACCGAATGAAAAAAGAATGTTAACAACAAATACTTTTTCATACCCAACACAGTTCTGCGGAATCAGAATCAACGTTGAGCTTAAGCAAGCGAATGAGCCAATTGGAGTAAAGTGCCATGCAGATTTAAATTTTCCCCACTTCTGACGAATGCAGCTATCGATTTTTTTTTGCATGCTAGCATGCTAGTTAACATTCGTGTCAGTCAGATGTTGGCTCTCACGCTGGCCAATAGAATCTTCCTGTCTATTCGCGTCAGCCAGCTATAGGCTCTCACTCTGGCCAGTACAAAATGCCCGCAAACTACATGAAAACTGCCGTAGAAGCATGAAAAAATCGATTATTTCCACTATCGATGGGAGTTGGGAAATGCAAAGTCGGTCTTGGCCTTTTCCGCTAACTTGGAGCATGTGCATGTAAATTTTGGTGCAAATCTGTCGAAAATTGCGTTCGTGCATTCGTTACGCACACACACACACACACAACCTGCCTTTTATAGATAGAGATAATTTAAACTGGATTATTACTTCATTTTCATAATTAAGTCCTATAAAAAAGTGAGTTTATTGGTTTGTAATAGGAATTATATGTGAAAATATTTGATGAATTTTTAACTAAGATATTCAAAAAGAAATTACAGGTAGGCATACTTTTCTTTCTTCACTGACTTTTTCATTTTTTTGTGTGATTCGAAAATGTTTCAGTTTGATTTTACAATGATTGTTAATACTGATATATTTATATGAGATATAAATTACAAAATTTCTCAGTATTCAAATTTCCTAATTAAATGCTAAAAAAAAAAAGCGTTAATTTTTATTTTTTCCTTTTCTTATTTTCATTTTTGAATCACACATCAGATTATGCGTTCTCTTTCGGGATCTGTAACTATGGTCTCCTCAGCAGGGTTGTATTAAAAAGAATATAGTTTGGTTGAATGGGTGAAGAAACGTAAATGCGTACGTTCAGGTGGTCTGCAACAGGGATTATTTAACCACGTTAGTTAACGTGTATATTCGGAAACAATGAGCCAGACATTAATCTGAAGGACCAGGTGGGTATCTCCGCGGACGACACTACAATTTACACCTGCCTCAAAAACAAATCTAGTGTCGTTGACAAAACTAACCTGGCCGTTCGTCTTGAAAAGGACCTCCAATCGCTTGTGGACCGGGGCAGGAATTGGCTGGTTAACTTTAACGCCTCAAAAACAAAGCTACTCTCTATTAATCACCACAGAGATCCTTCCCTGCCCCACCATTAGAATGCATGACGCTCAACTTCCTGAGAGAGCCTCTCTGCGGCTGCTCGGTCTCACGTTGTCTAGTGACCTGAGATGGAACAAATACATTGAGTCAATTGCTTCGTCCACCGCAAGGAAAGTTGGCTCCCTGTGCCGCGCCAGGAAATTTTTCTCCCCGGAATCGATCCTACAAATCTACAAATCAACCATTCGCACTTGCATGGAGTATTGCTGCTATATATGGTCTGGAGCCCCTTCTGTTTGCCTCGGGATTCTTGATAAGATCCAGAGATGGATATGCAATATAAGTGGCCCTGATCTGGCATCTCGCCTGCAGTCGCTCTCTCACAGACGTGCCGTCGCCTCTCTCTGTCTGTTCTACAAATACTTTCATGGTAATTGCTCCGATGAGCTGCTTTCGCTGGTTCCAAGACTTCGCGAATTCAAGCGCCCTATGAGGCTGGCATCTCGCTCTTACCACTTCACTGTTGAAACTGTTAAATATAGCCACGTCTTCTACTTCAATAGCTTCATATCTCGCACCTCTCGCCTGTGGAACTCCCTTCCCTTCCCTTCTCCTGTTTCCCTGATAGCTTTAATCTCCAACTATTCAAATGTAATGTCAATCGACATCTCCAGTTGCCTTGATCTATCCACTATCCTTCTTTTCATCCTTTCCTCTATCATTCCTATCTGCTCTCGCTCTAAATCCTCTGTAACTCCTTGCGTGCTAGTGGCTTCCAGCCTTGCTAAAAAATGCTTTAAAAAAAAAAAGAAAAAAAGAAAGAAAGAACATATTCCAGGAACTGCTGCTAGGTAAACTGGTTTACATTGGCGTACTAGTCAATTTTTACACATTTATATGTCTACCATTCGTTCATGATTTGAATGTTGTTGTCACATCTAGTCTGGTGCTTCTGCTATGTATTTTTGGATTCATGATAAAGTACAAAGAAGAAGCTACAACGTTATTACATACTTAACCCGGCATTTCGACTTATTCAGTTATTTTTCCCAACGCCGTAACGTAGATTTTCTATACCTTTACTATATGCATAGTCATGGTAATTGCTCTGATAAGCTTTCCTCTATAGTACCAAGACATGAATTTAAATGCAATATCAATCGTTATCTTCATCCAGTCGTTTTATTGTTAATAATGATTTCTTTTTCTCCTATTCACACTCAATAATGCCTTGAATCTTAGTACTTTTATTGCCTTGTTTGAGTTGAAATGATTAAAAAAAGTTAACATTCTTAATAATTTAAAAATCCGATTTTCTTTTACATACGACTTTAACGTGAATTACACAGACGAAAACCTAGATTCATGACGTAGATTTGTAAAAATTACCTCAATAAATTGGCTTTTTTAAAAACTAGACTATACATATAATTTATGGCTAATATTTCATATTCTTTGGTTTCTTACATTTTCCGCCATTTTAAATACGCCTGTTGAACTTTTTCTCGAGGAATCAATTCATTTCTGGTTCCCAGTGCATAAGCGTATCAACATTCCGTGTTTGATCTCTGAAGCAACTTAACCTTTTCAGTCTCAAGTGAAAAGAACGCCCTCCAGTGTCTCTGTTTAATCAGCAGAAAGAAAAGCACTGCTACGTTTCTTTGTTGAACAAAAAGGTTGAGAAATATCCGGGATAATTGGAACAAGCTGGAACGTTGGTTGCTCTTAAAGAACTATTAGATTTTAATCTCTTTTGCACTGCACGCTGCCTCCAGTGCCAATCAAGTTCTCAAACAAGGATCTGGATGAATCGCCTCGGTCCCCTGGCTGGTCACGTGTTGATACTCAATTAATAGAGGGAAGTAAAGGAAAAGAGAAAAAGTGAATGACTCAAGCGTTTGTTTTGAAGAAGAAAATGGAGGGTTTCACAGACAGAGTCAAATATGTTTAAAAAAGAAAGAAAGAAAAATAAATGAAATAAAATGCGGTTATATTGCGGCCATATTATTGTATATGTATTGAGCAAACTTAGCTTAGATCCTAAGTATGAAATACTCAGTGAGAATCAATCTCAAAATACGTAACGGTTGGCTAGACGGTTTCTCTCACCGTTGGTATATAGAGAGACGGCTTACAGCCATATCACGTTGAAACACCGGTTCTCCTACGATCACCGAAATTAAACAAAGTTGAGCATAGTCACTACCTAGATGGGTGACCACTTAGAAATATTAGGTACTGTAAACTTGTATGTGCGTCTAGTGTAATGGATAGTAGCTCGGAATTGGAAATCGCAGAGCCGAGTTCCAATCCCAGTCTGGTTCGCTATATTCACTTACGCGCAAATACCCATGATAAGGGTATGAATCCACACCTCCTCCGCCAGCTATTGCAAATTAGTAGGAATTGTCAAAGTAAATCATTAAACATTCTTACAATGTAAAAATATTTTATGACTTTAAATAGCATGCAAAGGGTTGATAAGCCATAAAAATCAAATCAATCAATCAACTTATATATAGACATTCTTCTATTCATCATATAGGCATACGAAACGACAGTCTTATCCATTCTGTGATGCATCCCTTCGGGACGTGAACGAACATTTGCTAAGTGCAAATTCTTCTAGTAGATGATCTGTCATCCATTTATACACTCCTGATAAGTAGGTTACTCGTTCTTTCCTTCTTTTTATCTGGTCCTATGTATCTCCTTTGTGTTTCAAATTCTCCAAGCCCACTTTCCTCATTATATATTCCAGAGATGTGTCTCTTTCCTATTCTATGCACAACTGTCATCTTTGATCCCATTTTCATTAAAACTTCCTGATTGATCAAATCTTCCGTCTATGTTATTCTCTACATCCTTCTGGAGAAACCTATTTTCGTCGCCCAAAGTCATCTACGAGGAATGTGTTTAACATTCATTATCGTATAGGAGGACCGATATTACGCAACGGACCAGTACTTTCTTTTTTTTTTTTTTTTTTGTTTCTAACGATGTTTCTTAATGCTTTGCTTCACTTTTGGAAAGCATCTTTCGTTATGCCAAATGCACCTTTGAATTTCGCTGTCTCATTTTCCGTCCTCTGTTAAAACACTTCCTAGATGCTTATTTTTTTCTATTTGCTCTGACGTCTCCAATTCTTACTCCATATATTTTGTACATACTGAAAGCAATGTCGTAGTAGGGACACACATTTTCCTCCTTTTTTATGTTTTCTCGACCCTTTCCAGGTTTAAATTAATAGTTCATATATTGTTATGAGGACTAAAAGACACGCGCACGCACGCGCGCACGCACGCACGCGCGCACGCACGCACACACACACGCACACACACACACACACACACATATATATATATATATATATATATATATATATATATATGTTGTATTTGTATTTTATTTCCAGTTTCATGTAAATCTCGGACCATTTCGCCCAATGATTTCTGATCTGTACCGCCAGAAGTTACTTTTTAAAGGTTTTCCATAGACATGACGCATTTCTCGCAGTGATATATAATTTTCCTTTTAGTTTCCACTTTATCTAAAACTTTGTAGTTGCTCACGTGTTCAGTCCATGATATTCTCAGTATCTTTCTGTATAACAACTTTTCTGTTACCTCAAATCTCTTCTTCATATTATATTTCCAGTTGATGTAAAGTATTATAGATCTGTTTGTGACCTTTCAACATAGTTATGCAATTAGCATTTGGAAGGCATCTTTCCCTCTTTAAATGAACGTTTGAATAGAGATTTTTGTCTCAAATATCCATCTTCCGTTATAAGACTTCCAGAGAATTAAATTTCTACACGTGCTTATTTTCGTTGTCTCTAATTTTTATCTCGCATCTTCGGCTGGTATTTTTATATTCTGTTTCTAAATTATTGAAGGACCCATTTTTCGGTAGTGAATTTATAAATAACGATCATAGATTAAAATAGGACAATATTCCAATTATATATAGGAAGAGTTTCAAAATCGGAATAGATTTGGGAAATAAAAAATGGCGACTGGGAGATTAATTTAGAGAGAGGAAATATTAACTTTACGTGCACATACTGTAATGAGAATACACTTGTCTCTTAAATAAACGGGGTGAGCGTAAGCCTATTAAACATTTGAAAATTGGGAGCCCCTCGCAACTTTATTTGCATCGCACATTTATTAAAATTCGATGGCAGCAAACAATGCGTGTTGTGAAATGTGTGTTTTTATTGATCTTGAATGATTATTAGTCGTATATCCTCTACGTGTTTTTTTTTCTTTCTGTACAAGTCTCGGAGGCACTCGAGGTAGAGCGTTACGTTCAGGGTTAGTTTATATGGATAGGAAGGGAAGATAGCAGTTAACTCTAGACTTGAACAGGTTAAGATTGTAGTGATCGGGGAGACGTTCTTTTTGGAGTTTCTTTCGCAGAGTAGTGATTTGCGGGAAGAATCTGCTCCAGTGGAACTTCTCGCCCATGAAATACGGGGGTAATGTGGGTGGTTTGCTACTATGTAAGTGGCATGTCGGAGCTAGACGTAAATGGTGCGGGACCAAGGAATGTAGTTCGTCTGAGCACTTTCCATGGTAGTAGCGATAGAGTAAGGAGAGGCTTGCCACATCCCGCTTGTGAGAGAGAGGTTGGAGTGTGTAAAATAATTCTTCTATAACAAGGACACTGAAACATCTTTGAACTCTATCAATACCGGAAGTGTGCACAGTTTAGCTTCCACCCAAATATAATAACAGTACTCCATTTTGGGCCTTATCTGGCTCTCATAAAGATAGAGGATATCATAAGGAGTCAGATACAGGTAGCCGATCATTTTTACCTGGATAATTAGCGATGGAGCGTATATAAGGTCGGGTGTGTGTGAGGCTTAATATCCTCTCAAGGCAGGGGACCTGCTCGAGGGGACATCTGTTTACGGAGATTTCCATATATTACTTCTGGCTATATAAGTACTTACGAAACGTTTTTTATTTATTTATATCTTTATAAAAAGTAACCTCCCTTTTTTGACCTTCGCCATCTTTATTAAATTTTTGAAAATTCAAAGACTGCGTTCTTTTCTTCTAGAATCAAGTATCGAGATAAATAGGACGTCATCGTCACTAAGAAAATATTTTCCATGACAACCCAAGGCTTCAAACAAAAAGAATAAAAGCGGGAAAAATATTTACTTACTTGTCTGTTCTACCCTGTCCACCACACTGACCTGACGATCAATCAATTATTACCTTTTTAATGAGGAATACTTCCTTTAATGAAAACCAGATTAAAGACTTGGTCGAAAACCTTTCTCGTCAAAACCTGTGGAACTCTATTCAAAAGGTATCGAATAGTACCAACGAGTCATTGCAAATAATGATGAATATATAATTGAATCAAATGTAATTGTACTTTATCTTATGAAGAATAACTGGATTACAAAAACGGAAATTATGTTTGAATCAACCTAATATTTTCAAAAGAAAAAAAGGAGAAATTACGATGGATATTTTTAGATTTTAATTTATTTGAATTGAAACCTTTTACCATCTTCCATGTTGCTTTTGTTTGTTTTTTCACAATGATCCGGCAAGTTCGTTACCTGACCTTTCTCTGATGAAAGTCTGATATGTGCAGAGTATATTGTAGGTCAGTTATTGTCAGTTATTGTCAGTTATTGTCAGATATCGCAAATAGGCTGTATAGTTTTTTTGTTTTTTCTGAATTATATCCTTTAGCAATTTAATATTTTCTTTAGTAATTTTATTAAGTGAAAATATCAAGTTACCCAATGTGGATCTATAGCACTACAACAGACTACCAAGCTAAATATTGCTCCTCAATAATATAGAAAACTATAAATTTGATACATGCACTAAACAGCATAGATTGACAAAAAAAAGCACAAAGGTGAAGCACTTTGCGATGATCAAACGAACTGTAGTAATCATGGTAAACACTACTCTACGGTAAGGCGCTAAAGTCTTATTTACTAAGCTTTCTTTCCTCAGGAAATAATAATAATAATAATAATAATAATAATAATAATAATAATAAGCATGAGGCAAAAATGGAAATATCTTGCTTATCCTCAATGTTTATGCTTTTGGATATTGATATACACACGATTATTACCATACAATAATTGTGCTTCTTCCTCTTTTTGTTAGTTCCTTAGTTTGCACGACCATTACGCCCTGCCAATACCCCATAAATAATGGACCCTTCCATTTTTTCGCGCGGAAAGGCAAAAGACCTATCAATGACGCTACTTGGTTTCACTCAGAAAATGAACGAAAGGATGGAAGATAAAAGTGTTTAACTTCTATTTCAGTGAGATGGAAAGAAAGTTGTCAATTCCAAATTTTTACATTTGTAACCCCCTTACTTCTTAAAATAACAAACAGCACTCATATTTATGATTTTTATTGTAATATTGTATTAAAGTTGTTAAGCTCAAATAATAAAATATTTGGGCTTAACGACGTAATGGGAATGGGGACTATCTAGGGAGATTTTATTATGGCAGAACTAGCCATTAGCTTATTCAATCAAGTGAAGAATTGAGATTCATCAAAAATTTCAAATATGAAAACGTAAAATTTTCATGGGTTAAAAAAGACATTATTATTATTATTATTATTATTATTATTATTATTATTATTATTATTATTATTATTATTATTATTAAGGGAGGCTCCTGTAACATGCGATTATGGGTAGAGTCGAGTGCTTTGAAAATGTGATATTTGCTAAATATAACATCGTAAGGAAACAGGTCTGTTAAGATTGTATTGCGCCAAACTCACAAATAAAAAAGATTAGCTGAAGACCCTAATTCAAAATTCTGACGTTTTTACTGGTATTCGAACAGTCATCACTTGTGGCAATGGGAAATAAGCTGGCAATATTATTATTGTTGTTATTATTATTATTATTATTATTATTATTTGATAGCTTGCATTACTTGTGTTCACTGATTTTTTGCATCTGATAAACTCTCTCTAACAATTTACTAACAATAATTCCAACAAGATTTATAAGATTTTAAAAATCTTCAACTGTCTGATTTGAGAAATGCTTCATTGCTTCATATTGTTTATCATTTTCGAATTACCGTTTTAAACTCACTTCGGATAGAACCCAACGGCCGTTGTACTATTATAGTCGTGTGTACCACTGAACCATACTCGCAAATGCTCTCGTAAACCATTGCTAATATCTTAAATGCTGTGCAACACAGGAGATCAGCATCGACAAACGAAAACAAAAGGGCTTTAGGCAGAAAATTAAATATTTTGTATAAAATTGAATGTAATGCGTCAGTCCTGATATTGGAGTTATTAACAGAGAAGCGCTGCCCCAGGGCATAAGTAGAAGATAAAGGGAACAGCGTTTGATTATGGGAATGGATGGGTTATGATTAGGGGTCTGGTGAAAGGTGATTAGGCAAAAATAAGAGAGAAAAGATCAAGCAGCGGTGAATTGGGTGTTGAGATGTATGGAAGAACAAAGGAGAAGTCGTATTTAAGGCCAGAAAAGGAAATAAAAAGTATATGCAATGATGGAGGGGCTTTTAATGATTGGCAATATCTGTAGCTTTTTAGAGATGTCTAATCAATTGTGGCAAGAAGGAAAAAAAGAAAGGGAAAATTACTAAAAACGAAGGAATAGAATAAGTTCGAACGAAAGAGCATATAAACGGAGAAAGAAATAAAATTGATAAATGAGAAGAAAAAGAAAAAGGAGAAAATGAAAAGGCTAAGAATTGGATACAAATGAAAGGAGATGAGAAAATGGAAGTGAAGAAACCTGAAGAAAGAGAAAAATAACAATCAAAACTTCGAGGAAAACGAGAAAGGAAGTGCAAAGAATAAAATCCTTAACAAAAAAAAGAAAGAAAGATAAACAACGAATTTTTAAAAAAATCCATTAAAAAGTTGGATGTGTAAAGAATAATATAAGTTTGCGAAAGAAGGAAATAACTTTTTGTAAATCCTTAAAGAAGAAGAAGCAAAGGCTATAAAAGGATGAGTAAAGAAAGTAAGAGATTTTGTGTTTCCTTAAGGGGCAGAGAAGAAGCAAAGGCTATAAAAGGATGAGTAAAGAACGAAAAAGATTTAGTTTTTCCTTAAGGGGAAGAGAAGAAGGAAAAGTCTATAAATGGTTGTGAAAAGAAAGAAAGAGATTTTGTTTAAACTTAAGGGGAAGATAAGAAGCAAAGGCTATAAAAGGCTGAATAAAAAAGAAAAAGATTTTGTTTTTTCTTTAAGCGGAAGACTAGAAGCAAAGGCTATAAAATGCTGAGTAAAGAAAGAAAGAGATTTTGTTTTTCCTTAAGGGGAAGAGAAGGAGCAAAGTCTATAAATGGTTGTGAAAAGAAAGAAAGAGACTTTTTTTAAACTTAAGGGGAAGAGAAGAAGCAAAGGCTGAGTAAAGAAAGAAACAGATTTTGTTTTTCTTTAAGGGGAAGAGAAGAAGAAAATGCCATAAAAGGCTGAGTAAAGAAAGAAAGAGATTTCCTTTTTCCTTGAGGGGAAGAGAAGAAGCAAAGGCTATAAAAGCATGAATAAAAAAGAAAAAGATTTTGTTATTTCTTTAAGGGGAAGATTAGAAGCAAAGGCTATAAAAAGCTGAGTAAAGAAAGAAGGAGATTTTGTTTTTCCTTAAAGGGAAGAGAAGAAGCAAAGTCTATAAAAGGCTGAGTAAAGAAAGTAAGAGATTTTGTTTTTCTTTAAGGAGAAGAGAAGAAGCAACGGCTATAAAAGGCCGAGTAAAGAAAAATAGAGATTTTGTTTATCCTTAAGGGGAAGAGAAGAAGAAAAGGCTATAAAAGGCTGAGTAAAGAGAGAAAGAGGTTTTGTTTTTCCTTAAGGTGAAGAGAAGAAGCAAAGTCTGAGTAAAGAAGGAAAGAGATTTTGTTTATCCTTAAAGGGAAGAGAAGAAGCAAAGTCTATAAAAGGCTGAGTAAAGAGAGAAAAAGGTTTTGTTTTTCCTTAAGGGGAAGAGAAGAAGCAAAGTCTGAGTAAAGAAGGAAAAAGATTTTGTTTTTTCTTAAGTGGAAGAGAAGAAGCAAAGGCTATAAATGGCTGTGAAAAGAAAGAGACAGATTTTCTTTAAACTTAAGTGGAAGAGAAGAAGCAAAGGCTGAGTAAAGAAAGAAAGAGATTTTGTTTTTCCTGAAGGGTAAGAAAAGAAGCAAAGGCTATAAAATGCTGAGTAAAGAAAGAAAGAAAGAAATTTTATTTTTCCTTAACGGGAAGAGAAGAAGCAAAGGCTATAAAAGTCTGAGTAAAGAAAGAGATTTTGTTTTTTCCTTAAAGGGAAGAGAAGTAGCAAAGGCTATAAAAGGCTGAGTAAAGAAGGAAAGAGATTTTGATTTTCTTTAAAGAGAAGGGAAGAAGAAAAGACCATAAAAGGCTGAGTAAAGAAAGAAAGAAAGAGATTTTGTTTTTCCTTGAGGGAAGAGAAGAAGCAAATCCTATAAAAGGCTGAGTAAAAAAAGAAAGAGCTTTTGTTTATCCTTAAGGGGAAGAGAAGAAACAAAGGGTATAAAAGGCTGAGTAAACAAAGAAATAGATTTTGTTTATCCTTAAGGGGAAGAGAAGAAGCAAAGGCTATAAAATGCTGAGTAAAGAAAGAAATAGTATTTGTTTATCTTTAAGGGGAGAGAAGAAGCAAACACTGTAAAAGGCTGAGTAAAGAAAGAAAGAGATTTTGTTTTTCCTTAAGGGGAAGAGAAGAAGCAAAGGCTATAATATGCTGAGTAAAGAAAGAATGAGATTTTGTTTTTCCTTAAGTGCAGGAAAAGAAGCGAAGTCTGAGGAAAGAAAGAAAGAGATTTTGTTTTTCCTTAAGAGGAAGATGAGAAGAAATGTCTATAAAAGCCTGAGTAAAGAAAGAAAGATATATTGTTTTTTCTTAACGCTATAAATGGCTGAGTAAAGAAAGAAAGATATTTTGTTTTTCCATAATGGGCAGAGAAGAAGCAAATGCTATAAAAAGCGGACTATAGAAAGAATGAGATTTTGTTTTTCCTTAAGGGAAAGGCTTTTTCCTTAGAAGGAAAGGCTATAATAGGCTGAGTAAAGAAAGACATAGATTACGTTTTTCCATAAGTGGTAGAGAAGAAGCAAAGGCTATAAAAAGCTGAATAAAGCAATAAAGAGATTTTGTTTTTCCTTAAACGTAAGTGAAGTACCAAAGTCTATAAAAGGCTGAGTAAAGAAAGAAAGAGATTTTGTTTTTCCTTAAGTGGAAGGTAAGAAGGAAAGTCTACAAAAGGCTGAGTAAAGAAAGAAAGATATTTTGTTTTTCCTTAAGAGGAAGAGAATTAGCAAAGGGTATAAAAGGCTGAGTAAAGAAAATAAGAGATATAGTTTTTTCTTAAGGGGAAGACAAGAAGCAAAGGCTATAAAATGCTGAGCAAGGAAAGTAAGAGATTTTGTTTTTCCTTAAGGGGGAGAGAAGAAGCAAACACTGTAAAAGGCTGAGTAAAGAAAGAAATAGATTTTGTTTTTCCTTAAGGGGAAGAGAAGAAGCAAATGCTGAGTAAAGAAAGAAGAGATTTTGTGTTTCCTTTAGGCAAAGAGAAGAAGCCATTGCTGAGTAAAGAAAGAAAGAGATTTTGTTTTTCCTTAAGTGGAAGAGAAGAATCAAAGTCTTAGTAAAGAAAGAAATAGATTTTGTTTTTCCTTAACGGGCAGTGAAGATGCAAAGCCTTTAAAATTCTGAGTAAAGAAGGAAAGAGATTTTGTTTTTTGTTAAGGGGAAGAGAAGAATCAAAGGCTATAATAAGCTGAGTAAAGAAAGAAAGTGATTTTGTTTTGCCTTCAGGGGAAGAGAAGAATCAATTGCTGAATAAAGAAAGAAAGTGATTTTGTTTTTCCTTAATGGGAAGAGAAGAATCAAAAACTAGAAAAGTCTGAGTAAAGAAAGAAAGAGGTTTTGTTTTCCCTTTTGAGGAAGAGGAGACGCAAAGGCTATAAATGGCTGAGTAAAGAAGGAAAGAGATTTGTTTTTCCTGAAGGGGCAGGTAAGAAGGAAAGTCTACAAAAGGCTGAGTAAAGAAGGAAAGAGATTTTGTTTTTCCTTAAGGGAAAGTGAAGAAGGAAAAGCTATAAAAAGCTGAGTAAAGGAAGAATGTGATTTTGTTTTTCCTTAAGAAAAGAGAAGAAGCATAGGATATAAAAGGCCGAGTAAAGAAAAATAGAGATTTTGTTTTTCCTTTAGGGGAATTAAGAAGCAAAGGCTGTGTAAAGAAGGAAGAGATTTTCTTTTTCCTTCAGGGGAAGAGAAGTAGCAATTGCTGAGTAATGAAAGAATGAGATTTTGTTTTTCCTTAAGGGAAAGTGAAAAAGCAAAACCTGAGTAAAGAAAGAAAGAGATTTTGTTTTCCTTAAGGGGAAGGAAAGTCTACAAATGGCTGAGTAAAAGAAAAGGCTATAATAGGCTGAGTAAAGAAAGACAGAGATTATGTTTTTCCATAAGTGGTAGAGACGAAGCAAAGGCTATAAAAAACTCAATTAAGCAAGAAAGTGATTTTATTTTTCCTTAAACGTAAGTGAAGTACCAAAGTGTATAAAAGGCTGAGTAAAGAAAGAATGAGATTTTGTTTTTCCTTAAGGGGAAGAGAAGTTGCGAAATCTATAAAAATCTGAGTAAAGAACGTAAGAGATTTTGTTTTTCCTTATGTGGAAGGTAAGAAGGAAAGTCTACAAACAGCTGAGTAAAGAAAGAAAGATATTTTGTTTTTCCTTAAGGGGAAGAGAAGAAGCAATGCCTGAGCAAATAAAGAAAGAGAATTTGTTTTTCCTTAAGGGGAAGAGACGAAGCAAAATCTATAAAAGTCTGAGTAAAGAAAGAAAGAGATTTTGTTTTTCCTTAAGGGGTAGAGATGATGCAAAGGCTGTAAAAATCTGATTAAAGAAAGAAAGAGTTTTCGTTTTTCCTTAATGGGTAGAGAAGCAAAGTCTATAAAAAGCTTAGTAATGAAATAAAGAGATTTTTTTTCCTTAAGCGGAAGAGAAGATGCAAAGGCTGACTAAAGATAGAAAGTGATTTTGTTTTTCCTTAAGGGGAAGAGAAGAAGCAAAGTCTATAAAAGGCTGAGTAAAGAAAGAAAGATTTTTTTATCTTTATGGGGAAGAGAAGAAGCAAAGTCTATAAAAGTCTGAGTAAAGAATGTAAGAGATTTTGTTTTTCCTTAAGGGGAAGAGAGGTAGCAAAGTCTATAAAAGGCTGAGTAAAGAAAGAAAGAGATTTTGTTTTTCCCTAACTGGAAGAGAAGTATCACATGCTGTAAAAGGCTGAGTAAAGAAGGAAAGAGATTTTGTTTTTATTTAAGGTGAAGAGAAGAAGCAAAGGCTATAAAAGCCTGAGTAAAGAGAGAATTAGATTTTGTTTTTCCTTAAGGGGTAGAGAAAATGCAAAGGCTATAATAAGCCGAGGAAAGAAAGAAAGAGATTTTGTTTTTCTTTAAGCGGAAGTGAAGAACCAAAATCTGAGTAAAGAAAGAAAGAGATTTTGTTTTTCCTTAAGAGAAAGAGAAGAATCAAAGGCTAGAATAGTCTGTGTAAAGAAAGAAAGAAAGAGATTTTGTTTTCCCTTAAGAGGAAGAGAAGCAAAGGCTATAAAACCTGAGTAAAGAAAAAAAGAGATTTTGTTTTTCTTTAAGTGGAAGTGATGAATCAAAAGCTATAATAGGCTGAGTAAAGAAAGATAGAGATTTTGTTTTTCCTTAAGTGGAAGAGAAGAAGCGAAGGCTGAGTAAAAAAGAATGAAATTTTGCTTTTCCTTAAGGGGAAGAGAAGAAGCAAAGGCTATAAAAAGCTGATTAAAGAATAAAGAGATTTTGTTTTTTCTTAAGTGGAAGAGATGTAGCAATGTCTATAAATGCTGAGTAAGTAAAGAAAAAGAATTTGCTTTTCCTTAAGGGGAAGAAAAGAATCAAAGACTATAAAAGGCTGAGTAAAGAATGAAAGAGTTTTGTTTTTTCCTTAAGGGGAAGAGAAGCAAAGTCTGAGTAAATAAAGAAAGACAAAAAGTAGTAAAAATTAACAAACAAAGAATTTAAAATGTGAAGAATGTAAGAACGAAAGAAAGAAAGAAATAAAGAATGATAGAATGAAAAAAGAAAGTAAGATCGCGAGAGAAGTGTTTGTAAATCTTTAAAGGCAACTGAAAAATAAAAAGCAAAGAGGCAGGTTGAGTATATAAAGAAAGAAAAAAGAAGATTTAAAAAAAAAAAATCCTTTAATGTAAGTGAAAAAAATGAGCAAAGACTACAAAAGTTTGTTAAATAAAGAAAGAAAATTTGAAATAAATGTATTTTTGTAAATCCTTAAAGGGGAGTAAAAACGAACAATCAGATCCTATAAAATGTTGGGAAATGAAAAAAATAGTTAAATAAAGAGGTAAAGAAATGTTTCTATTTCCCTAGAGGGAGTGAAAAAGAACGAGTAAAAACTGTAGGGCCTGACTAAATAAAGAAAGAATCTTCTTACAAACTTAAAATTTTCAGAAAGGAAGAGAATGAAAAAATGACAAACCTTCAATGAAAGTAAGAATCTAAATATAAAAGCTTAAATAAGTAAAGAAAGAAAATCTTTTCTTTTCAGACAAAGTGCGAACGAAACACAAAGTATACACGGCTTTAAATAAAAAAGAAATAAACAAAGAAAACATTCTTAAAATCTTAAACGAAAGTGAGAAAGAAAGTATATAGAGACTTAAATGATGACCAAATGAAAGAAAGAAAGACTAGTAAAACATGTTCAAAAAAACTGATCCATAAATAACAAATAATAAAGAGAAATGTAGCAAAAATATAAAAGTATAAATCAAAAAAAGAAAGAAAATTTTCATGAAAAGGAGAAAAAGAACAAAGAATAACATATTTAAAAAGAATGAAAGAAAGAGAAAAAGAAAAAGAAAGAAAAAATTTACGAACTTCAAGAAATGTTAGAAAAAGGAGCAAAAAATAAAATATTTAAATAAAGAAAAATATTTAAAGCAAATAAAAGAAAGTGTGAAAGAAAACATAAAGAATGCAAACGTAAGGAAAGAAAGAAAGAAAATGTACTTCAGTTATAATGGGAAAATGCTAATAAAATCTTCAAAGGACGAAAGAAGAAACGAAAGAAGGAAACTCATAAAAGAGAGAAATCTCGAAAAGTTTCAAAAGAATAATGAAATAAAAAAAGAAAATTGTGGAAGATTGGAATGAGGAAGAATGTATGGCAAAATCGAATGACATTCAATGCAATACGAAGATAGTAACAAGAAAAAAGATGTCATGAAAATAATGGGAGAGCGGGAAGAATAAATCGTGAGATTTTAAGAAAGAAGAGGGCACTGAAAGAAGAATTCAGGAAGAACAGAAAAAAATAAATGAATGAAAATTAAACAGAATTCGTTACTGAGCGAATCTTCTTATATTAGGTGAGTGCAAAAGCATTTCTTTTCCTTTCTTTTTTCTCAATACGACAAACTGGATACACAGTAGAAAACAGCTTTTTTATGAGACGCGCTAACTTTTGAACACACCTAATAAAACTGGAAAAGAAAAGATCTTAGGCGTGGCAAAAAGTAGCAATAAATAGAATGGATAGAAAAAACAATAGAGGAAAGATATATGATGAAACATTTTTTAATTATTTTTTTTTTCTTTGTCTGTAATGTCTGTAAAATGTTGTATTAGCGTGCAAGGGAAATAAGGCAGATTAATAAAATACGTTTTCAAAGCCGGGGAGATGAAAAGACCGACTCCTTGAAAGAGTGGGTACGAAGCTCAGTCAAAAATTATCAGCACTTTCGCCATAATATATGTCTTATGAAGGCGGATATTTTTTTGACTTTCCTTCGGACAAGATTTACCAAAAAATACGTTTATGTCGTCATTTCTGACGCTATAAATATACTAATATATATTAATATATTTCAAACTAAAATAATACAAAAGTGAGTACAAACGAAAACATTGTTATAAACAGGCTTGTAACAAAAAGACTGTCATTTCGTCCTGTTAACTGATGTTTCTCCCCCATTTAGAGATTGTGGGTGTTTTTACTAACCCTATTTTGTTAATGTTTTATGTAAATAGTATTAATTCATATTGTAAATAATCATGTTTTTTTTAATTGTTGTTTCCCCACCCTAGACTTTGAAATGTAGATATGGGGATTAGTTAGGATTTCATAGAGAATTTGAAGTATTATGGTGGATGTAGTAAGAAAGGTAGGAGTGTTTTGTTTTGGTGATAGGAATATTGTTGCTATGTTTGGGTCCGTGTCTGTGACTAGTTAAGTTTAGAATTAAGACAGAAGAAGACCGTCGTTCCCCAACCCCCTTTTTGGCCTTGTGCCACATTTTGTACATTAGTACAAATAAATAACTATTCCTGATCAGGATTTTCCAGTGTGCTGATACTCTAAGCAGACAAGACTTAAGCTGAGAACCCATACATTACGCTTAGTTTGTTTTATTTCAAAATAGGTTTAACGAATATAGAAACGATTAAATTAGACATTTTAAAAAGTAAAAAAAAGAGGAGAGTAGCGCAAAAAATGTTTTTTGGTGTTTGTTAAGGAAGAACTCTTTCTGTAGGTGAAATAAACACCTGTAAACAGACATGCAATCAGCACTTAAAAGACTTAATCAAATCTCCCTATAACCAAACTTATGTCATACAATAAAATATCTATAAAGATTTATTAAGCGTAGCTTTGATGTAGTATAAGGTCAAAAGTATGGAGCACCCAGTGAGGATCGAACACTGCTCAGTCGTAATTGACACCGCAAGACAAGCTTGCTAACGATTGGTCGAAGTACCCCATTAGCACATCTACATGGTGATTTTCCATATGTAGCTAGATGTAGCACAAGGCTGAAAGTATGGAGCATCAAGTCAGGATCGAACTCAATAGTCAGTCGTAACTGACATTATTAAAACATTCTTGCTAACATTACACCATTAATATATCTATAAGATGATTTTCTAAGCGTATCTTGGATGTGGTACAAGGTCAAAAGTATGAAGCACCCAAAGAGGCTCAAACACTACTCAGCTGTAATTGACGAAACAAGACATTCTTGCTAAACCATTACACCACTTCAGTATGCTCCATTAATATATCTATGGTTTTCTAAGCGTAGCATAGATGTGGCACAAGGCCTGAAGTATGGAGCACCCAGTGAGGCTAAAATTCTCTACTCAGTCGTAAATGACCTAAGAAAGCAAGCTTGCTAAACATTACACCACGTCGAAGGGCCTAATATATCTGTATGGACAAGGTGTACAATGAATAAAGAATTAAAAGGGGTGTTGCGTTTTAATGATTACATCAACAAAAACAAGGTAGCGCGTAATACACTGAAAATCTCAAACAGAGAAACAACAGAAAGAAAATAAAAGCTAAATTATTTTTTAATATTAAAATTCTCACAATACGTGGCGCGAGTGTCCCTAAAGTTAGAGGATAACTGTTAAAAGGTTATGATGAATGAAGTGTATGATATGAATGAAGTAACGATTATGACGGTAGGGAGATTTAAGGGATAATATAAAATGTATTCTGAATTCGAAAAAGAGAGACAGATTGAATAAAAGAGAGCAAAAGAAAGAATAAAATAATGCGCTGAATTAAATAAAAACGAAGATAAAAGGTATTTTAAATACTTTAAAAATGTAGCCGGCTAAAGAAAGAAAGAAAACAATTTACATTGAATGATGGTGGTGGTGGGAAATTAACGGCGGATTATAAACGGGATATGAAAATACTTGACTACCAATAACACTTTTTTTTAAGTATATATCAACGCCTAAATAATAATAAAAAAAAAAGATGTGAAAAAAGTAGCAAGAACAAAATTGCCGGAAGATCTTGAGCTGAAGCGAAAAAGCAAATCATGAAAGGGTGGGGGATAGAGAACTCAGCCGTGAAACCCAACAATTGAATCAGTTAACCACCCTTGGGTCATTATTGTGACATCATTGATCAGAGAGGGCGCCACTGAGGAGGAGATTGGAAGATCACAGGTCAACGATGAGAGAAGAGGAAGTGGAAATAATAAAATGTGAGGGATAACAAAATGAGGTCGACAATGAGAGGGCGGGCTTAAAATAATAAAGAGGCTTACAGGGTTTACGGTAAAGTTGGTTTGGGATCGTGAAAGCAGTTTAGAAAAGGCATGCAAGACGGAAGAGAAAAATTGGTATATGGACAAAAATAATGAGAACAAAATGGTGGACCTCGCATGTTGCATAAGAAAGGAAAGCTTTGCATGTTTAATGAGTGTTTCTTATTTTTTATTAATAATTCCGTGTTTTGTTTGTATTTGAATATATAACTTCAAAATATGTGTTAAAATACATTATACACGTTGCACACACGTATAGGTACACACACACACACACACACACATATATATATATATATATGTATGTATAATTATTTATTTAAAATACGATTCCATCGCTACATAAGAGTTCTGATGTTTCAAAACAAGAGCCGAAAACTTCAATATAATTATTTGAATTAAAGTACCAACCTCTGTTCCATCTTCAAACGAAATTTTTTTGGGAATCCAAATTTTTGGGGGTTCAAAAGAAGAAATTTCGCTTGAAGATATAACAGAGCTTGGTACTTTAATTCAATTTAATTCAAATAATTATATTGAAGTTTTCGGCTCTTGTTTTGAAACATGAGAACTCTTATGTAGCGATGGAATCATATTTTTAAATAAATAATTATATTTAGGCTCTACTTTTGTATCGAGCACTGTTTTTTTTTAAATAATAACAATAATACTAAAGAACTTTGTATTATTTACCGATTGAGTTCTTTCCTATTTTCTATATATTTTCACACACACATACACACACACAGACACACACACACACACACACACACACATATATATATATATATATATATATATATATATATATATATATATATATATATATACATATATATATATATATATATATATATATATATATACACACACACACAATGGGGAGAAACAAATATTCGTACGCATACAAATTTTTAATTTATTTCCAACTAACGGATAAACATACTTTTTATATAGTTAACTGTACACAGATACATAAATCTAAATATGTGTAGAAAACAGAAAGAAAATTTGATTTAATGGAAATAAATCCCATTTGTCCATTTTAATCGGTAAAAAACGTATTCAAATTTCAAATTTTTAAACTTTTTAATTGCTTTAATACTGTAGATTATTCAAGTAGAATACTTTAGAATGTTCCAATAATGGTATCAGTAGTTATTTTTTGCCTAAAAATACAAACAGAATATTCTGTAATTGATATTTGTGCAAGAAGGTTTTCATTATGACAAGAGATAAAGAATTGACAAATTTGCAAAAAGAACTGATTGTTAATGTCTGGAAAGGAAGTAAAATTTACAGGAAAATCTCAGACAACGTGAATATTCCATTTACTACAATTAGTTCATTCATTGCAAGGTATGAAAATCTCAAAACTGTTGAAACATGCGCTACACAGAAGATTTCTGCAAGATCTTCGAGCAAATTAATGAGTCAAATTAAACAACCAAGGGTTACTCGTCAAGAGTTGCAGCATGATTTGCTTTCATCATGAATCTGTGTCACTAAACGGACAACAAGCAATTAAATTTGTAGGAAAAATCAAAATTCAAGCTCCCATCTGAAAATCCCAGTGCTATTGAAAAGACAGAGATTTCAGTTTGAAATTCCTTCGTGAACATAAAGATAAGGAAAAATCGTATTGCGAAAGTGTATTATGTGCAGACGAAACCAAAATTAAGCTTTTGGGACATAATTCCTAAAATCATGTATGGAGGAAAGATGGTAATGCCTTCAAACAAAAGAACACAGTTCCAACAGTGAAATTTGGTAGTGGCAGCATCATGGTTTGGAATGCTTTTCTGCAAAAGTTACTGTCAACATATCAGCAATAGATGGTAGAATGAATGCTGCATCATATCAAAATATTTCGGAAGCAAATGTCATAATTTCGTTTGAAAATCTTGAACTTCCTTCTGATTGGATCTTCCAACAAGATAATGATTCTAAGCACACTACAAAATCTACGAAGAATTGGCTTGCTGAAAATTATGTAAATATTCTGAAATCCCCAGATTTAAAACTAATCGAAAATCTGTGGCATTATTTGAGAATTCAAATCCAATCGAGAGCTCCAACAAACATCCCGGATCTGAAGACCATATGCGAAGAAGAATGGAAGAAAATACCAATTAAAATTTGCAAATCATTGAGAATTACAGGAAGAGGTCGGTTGCGGTAGAAGTGAATAATAGCTATTCTACAAAGTATTAGAGGATGTGTTTTTTTGTACTGTACGAATACTTTTTTCACCAGTTAAATAGATAAATGTGATTTACTTGTATTAAATCACGTTTTTTTTCTGTTTTCTATGCATATTTATTTATTATGCGTCTGTGTAGAGGAAATTATATGAAAAGTATGTTTATTCAATAGTTGGAAATACAGTAAATTAAAAATGTGTATGTGTACGGATATTTGTTTCCCCCCCCCACTGTATATACCTAATGGGGGATTTTTAGTGTGTGTGTGTATGGGTGGGTGTGCATCAGAAGGCAGCGTGATGAAATGTTCTTGGTCTGACAGATAGATATGAACAGAATCAGATAGATAGATAGATAGATAGATAGATAGATAGATAGATAGATAGATAGATAGATATGAACAGACTCAGATAGATAGATTGATAGACAGATTGCAACAATCAATGTTTATATCCTCTGTCTTCTGAGTCTATTGTCTTAAAAGACTCAGAGATATATTTCCTATTTTAGATCTTTGCCAAGAAATAGGAAGGGCTGGAAATTTTTTGACACCTCTTCATTGAAATTAAAGATGGATGTTGCTTCATCTAAATGCAATGTCTCTGTGACTGACATTGCTGATTTTCTGGTAGGATTTCAGTTTTTTTGCACATATTTATAGGTTTTGTCTTCGACTGAGCTCTAAAAATAGAGGAGCAATATCAGGCTAATTTTGTTTTAGTACGTATTTTCTTATATTTTCCATTCACCTTATTACAGTAATATTTTACATACCTACGATCTTCCCATTTTTTGTTTTAAAATATATGTATATATTATGTAAGTATATACTTTTGAAAGGTTTGATTTAAAACCTAAATAAAATGCTTCCCTGTCAGATTTATTTTATACATCATTCTGTTGATACTACACGAACATTAGCTAGCTAGCTAGCAAGATAGATAGATAGATAGATAGATAGATAGATAGATAGATAGATAGATAGATAGATAGATATGAATAGACTCAGATACATATAAATAGACTGAAATAGATATGAATAGACTCAGATAGATCGTTAGATATGAATACAAACATAGATAGATAGATAGATAGATATGAACAGAATCAGATAGATAGATAGATATGAACAGAATCAGATAGATAAATAGATAGATAGATAGATAGATAGATAGATAGATACGAACAGACTCAGATAGATAGATTGATAGACAGATTGATAGACAGATTGCAACAATCAATGTTTATATCCTCTGTCTTCAGAGTCTGTTGTCTTAAAAGACTCAGAGATATATTTCTTATTTTAGATCTGATGCTCTGTTTCTGTTCATGTTAACTAATCATGAAAAACACAAGCTTTTTCCACATGAATCCGTATTTATCAGACGAGCCACGCCCCTCCCGATTGACCATTGCAATATACAACGCGTAAAAATCTCTTTTATTAGCTTACACATCACATTGTGACACAGGCGGTTATCTTGCCTCTACTACAGAATAGCCAATTGTCTACGAGTCAAAACAGCCGATTATTCAACACAGTCCGGGTCAAGCTCTTTGTTATTACATATGGTAATAAACCCACGCTAATCTGCACACAGCAGTCAGTCTATTAACCATGTTCCTATTACCTTCTCCCCAAGTCCCTGCGGGTAAACCGAGGTTCTGTTGGCCGGATCATTTAATGTCATGTCATTATATATAGGATTAATAATTACTGCTTATGCCGGTACGCGTCTCTGGAATGGTCCAGGGCCTGTCCTTTGCATCGTGCCATCAAAGACCGTGTGGCCAGTGAAGACACTGTGGCTGCAGGGCATACGACCGGACGGACGGTAGGCTGGCCGCAAGACGGACGGCCAACTGAGCACGCTAACTTGAGCCGCTGTCGCACGTTAACTTAGTCGGTGGGGGTAGAGTTGACACGGCGGACAAAAAGAGTAGGAAAAAGAAACGCGAAGGAAAGTTTGGAAGTAGATGATTACTGCTGACTTGTATGGATGACCAGAAGGGACACATTTAATTGGAAAATAAAAGTGCCTCAAACAATTTTTCTTCTTTATATATTGTGTGCATACATAAAATCTCTCTTGTGGCCACAACTGTATTTTAGCATATGACTGACGGCACGGATATTAATTACAGGAACCGGGTTGGTGAGGCTTATTAGTACAACATCAAAGCGAGGAAAATAACTTTCAGACAACATTTATTGGGAGCAGCGTGTCGTCCGACCCTAAAAATTAGTACTTATATGCGTAAGTGTTTAAAAACTTGTGTTTGTGCTACATATTCAAAATTGTATTACAGAGACACGCGCACACGCACACGCACACGCACACACACATATGTGTGCACATGTATGCCGTGTGTAACATCAAAATTGTCCAAATCGTGTAACAGCATGAGATAATTATCCATCCCACAAAATGTTTAATATCTGAAAAACTTCTGAAATTATTTTTCCAGGTTTTCAGATAAAACGTTTGGCCATCTTGACACTATTTGTTTTAAGAATTACTGAAAAACACTTTGTTATTCAGCCAGAAAAAGAACGATTTAAATCATTTTTGTCAGCCCCACTATGTCTTCCAAACTGAGCAATGGCGAGAGGAAAAGAACATTCAGTCCTTCAGTAATGGTAGAATATTCATTCTGGCTTCCACCTTCAAAGTCCATCAAAACAACGGTGAATAAGTTTAAAAAAGAATGAACATTAGAGAGGAAAATTGGTCAGGAGGTCGCAGCAGCAAAGGGAATATCATTGCCACTTAGAGCTCAAGACATTTTGAACGGTGAATAAGTTTAAAAAAGAAGGAACACTAGAGAGGAAAATTGGTCAGGAGGTCGCAGCAGCAAAGGGAATATCATTGCCACTTAGAGCTCAAGATATTTTGAACGGTGAATAAGTTTAAAAAAGAAGGAACAGTAGAGAGGAAAATTGGTCAGGAGGTCGCAGCAGCAAAGGGAATATCATTGCCACTTAGAGCTCAAGACATTTTATTGTTCAAAGTAGAGTCCAATAGTGTTATAAGAAACTCTGAGAATTCCAATGAGATGTTTTTAATTATTTCTCAGATACAACGATTCAAATCTTAATCTAACAACTGGAGAATTTTTCTGTTACATTCGGTATATATAGAGAGAGAGAGATCGACCAATCGATAGATGGATACATATCTACATACTTAGGATATGACAAGATAAGGAAAAAATAGGAAACTTTTATAAATCTAAAATCTTTCGCTTCTTTTAAACTTCATAAGATAACGGCGAAACATGTTATATTTATAGTCATTTCCTATGTATTTCTTGTCCTATCATTTTGTCGGATTCCGACCCATATTTGATGCATATTTAATCCCAAATTACACACACACACACACACACACGCACACACACACACACACACACATATATATATATATATATATATATATATATATATATATATATATATATATATATATATATATATATAAAGAAACGTGAGTTCTGTTATGGATGTGACCCGTATATATATATAAATAGCCGAGAAAAATAACAACACTCGTGGCCTGATGATTGCATCTAGCATGAAACAGACTGTAGCCTCTAAGTGTTGACTTCTATTTTCACTTTTATATATATATATATATATATATATATATATATATATATATATATATATATATATATATACGTTTTAATAGTTTGTGATTGGAACAGATAATTTCGAGGAGGATATAAATTCAGGGAGAGCTCAATGTAGATAACAGAGCATTATAATGATAATAAGAAGAGTTTAATCAATCATTTCGATTATAATTTTATTTCGTGAACACTTAGATATTCAACTCATCAGCTCGAAATCTCCTCCCTAACTGGATAAAATACACCAGACGGACACACTAGATTCGTTGTAGGGAGGGAATGTGAGAGAGAAGGGATGAGTAAAGAAAGGACTAAGGGATTAGTGGTTTGTAGTAGTCGGTTCATCCAACCGGGAATTTATTCTATACTTTTGAGATTTTAATATTGGTTGTATTTTACATTAACCGATACTGTTTGTTGTTTTTATGCAGGACAAACCAGGTCCATTCGTATCAATTTAATGAAAGAGATCTTAATCCAAATAAAGGTCGGTATTAATATTGTAATAATTAAACATTTGTTTTTTAGGCAGAATTCTAATAGCGGAAATATTAATTTGAAGGGAACGCAAGAGGCTGATATACAAAGAGTGGAAGGATCTGTGAAGGATTAGATTGACGGGACTTTTGGAGAAGAAGAGGGTGAGAAGGAAAAGAAGGGATAGTAATAGCTTTAACAGATTGACTGGCCCAGATTTTTCTTAATTTTTGTAAGTATGTAAAGTGGTTTATGCAGTGGGTTGACTGATGGCTGGTTTTACGAAATAGTCCATAGTACACATTATAATTACACAGTAATATTGTCAGATGAAATTGGAGGGATATTAAATAGATGAATAATACAAATAAATTTGGAGAAGATATATATATATATATATATATATATCAAACGAAAACTTTTTACAATTTGTCATGATATATAGTGAGAAAAAGTGACAAATTGAAAGAGATATAAAGTGAGAGAAAATGGATAATAATAAATAAATTACTTTGACCTCTTCGTTTTTTTTTACTTAATAACGTTCCATGTAAAACTGTTATATAATTTACGAACGTCTCTGAAAAGATATCCTTAAAAAAAAGAAATATACAGATATTACATAGTTTCTAATGGGCTGGTACTATGTATGGGTTGTTCTTCACGAAAGATTGCAACGCTAAGATATCGGGTTTAGTCTTAAGGAGTCATTGTCTCTACGCACAAAATACCACCGTAATTCTTTTAACTGGGGAATGTGATATTTGTAACTAAAACATTTAAACGCTCAATAGGATATATGCAATTTACGCAACAATAAATCTGAAATATGTTTTTAATCGTTTCACTCCAAGCAAAGGGGCAATGATTCTAGGATAAACGAAGAGAGTGAAAGAGAATAAGAAGACTTTAGTGAGGGGTATTGACGAAAGGCCAATGAAAGAACAGGATTCAGTTAAACAGAAAATGGTCATTGAAGTTGCATTTAAATTTTTGAAGATCGTAGGAGTTAAGGAAGCAAGAAATTACAAGGGAGTTCCACAAGTGATAAGTGCGAGAAAAGAAATTATTAGAATAGACGTAGCGTTTGCATACATTTTTCAAATATATGTTTGCATCCATGTATTTAAATATTCTCATCTGTTTACATATTCCTATTTTAGATTCGAACCGATGCTTAAGGCTGAAATTTGTTTTCATACTCACAGCTAATTTTGACAGTTTTCAGATGACAATCAGTGTTCCGGAATTGTAAGCACATTATTATTTTATTGAATTTTCATTATCGCCGTCGGAAAATTCATTCTGGTTCAATTGCTTAGAATTGCTCTGATTCATTTTCAAGATATGAACAATGCTTCATAATAAACGTCAAATACACTTATAGAATATGAAATTGCAACACCTTGAATATGTCAATATGCATTAATTTATTCAAACTATTGTTCTCATCTTGAATATTATAGATGTTATTATAGGAACAACGTTTCGATCAAGTACACACTAGTCATCCAAAGGAGGATGGCCCTGTGATTTAATAGATAGCGCTGCTAAGGAGAACTCGGAGAGGTTAGTTGAATTTCCGTCGGGTCCGTTACATTTACCTTCGCCTTTTTGGGGAAAGGTATGGATCATTCTCCTCCTACCAGGTATGGGATTAAATACTAGGATTTGGATCTGGAAATATCATTCTCATTCTCCAAAACGTTGGTAAGGCAATATTCACTTGCAAAAATAATGCATTATATTTAAAATCCAAGAAATATATTTCCGCTTTAACTAACACCCAAAAGCCGTTATAAAATAAATAAATAAATAAATCAATATAATCATCAAGTGTCTGTTGTTGCCCCGTAGGTTTATGAAAGCGTCACTTGCATGAAGCCAGAAAGTGATTTTATGTCACCTGATCCCTGAGGTGACTCTTTGGTAACTATCATAGATGTGATTGATGGTGTCGTGTAGTCTTAATGAAGGTAAAAGATTCACAAAGGTATTGGTTTGAAATTAGACGCTAATAAAGAAATAAAGATAAATGACAGCAAATCTTCAAAAGCAGCAGCAGCAATCAGAAACATTGGCCGCAGCAATCAAAACATCGCCTTCTTTTCTGGACATAATGGATGTAAAAAATTATTTAAATCTTTTTTGATTCTGAGAACTTTCGCTTAGGCTATTCATCATTTTTAGGGATTTTTGTTATGCTACTATAATAAATAATGTGGAGATGCTATTGTAGGCGATATAAAAATTGTTGAAGGTAGACATATTCGTAATTTCCAAACACGGCCAGTACACTGCGGACATGTTCATAATTGATGTTATTAAAGTCTAGTTTCTATGTCTAAAAAAGTAAATAGTTGTACGCATACAAAAAGAACATAATAAAAATCTAAACAAGACTTGGCATATCAACAGAAGAGAGAGAGAGAGAGAGAGAGAGAGAGGGGAGGAAGAGAATGAAGACGTATGAAGACAACAAAATAGAGAGAGACAGTTTTGGCCGCAGGTTATCAACATTCAATAGATGGAAATTTGAAATGATGCCAGGGATGAAAATGAGTAAAATCTGAAATAAATAAAATTTTCCTTATGGAGATGTAGAGTAAAAAAAAGTTACAAAAGTGGATAAAGTATAACGTCATTTTTCACATACGAAATTAATCTAACTTGTCCAACCTGATAGCAAAAATATGATTGGGCAACGCAGATAAAGGAGAAAATAATATATATATATATATATATATATATAATATATATATATATATATATATATATATATATATATATATATATATATATATATATATATATATATAACTTAAAGTAAAACAGGCCACTTTAAGGCTCCATTGTAATAGTTTATTTCAGTTGAGACCTTTTAAAGTACCCTGGAACATCAGACATCACTTCCAATAGGCGAAAGTGATGTCTGATGATCCAGGGTTCTTTAAAACGTCTCTGGAGAAATAAACTATTACAATGGAGAATTAAAGTGGTCTGTTTTTCTTTAAATTATTAGCTCTGAATTTACATTGAGCTCTCAGGATTTCATCCTCCTTGGGACTACCCATACGGATTACCAAGTTTTTCTTATCTTATATATATATATATATATATATATATACATATATATATATATATATATATATATATATATTATTGTTGTTGTTATTATTATTATTCTTTAAACTTAGAGAACACTGCAAGCCATTACAACACATTATAACAGCACATCGTTGCAAATACGTTATTTCCCAGTCAAAATAATCATGTTTAAACTGGAATTTTGACGAGGTCTTTTTGATACTATCTCTTCCTCGGTCTGATGCCTGGACTCAGAAGGTAACTGTGTGGGATTATCTGCCCACAGGACCAGTACATTAAAAATAGTGTAATTTTTTAACATTTTCTATTCTTTTTTTAAGTAACTTTAGTTTATAATACGATTTTCACGACTATAATTAGTAAAAAATAAGTACTCAAGTGGATACAACTTCCTTGTTATTTACACTATTTATGTTCGGATGTGTCCTCATGTTTGTTGTTGTTACAACGCCTTTTTCGGCCTTTCTCAGATGCACCCTTTATCTAATTTAACACTCATGACTATATCGTTTAGTTTTTATATTTTATCTAGTACTGTTCAGTTATCTAGTACTGTTCCATTTGTGATTAAACTCACAAGCACTAACAGACCAACGCTTTTATCCACTCGGTCATTGTTCTGTAGGGAACTTCGACCGTTAAACCTAACCTGGCTGCTGATTACGTTGCAACTGCTGCTGTTGTCTATCATGTTTTGATTGCTGTTGCAGCCAATGTTTTCATAGCATAAAAAAAATAAACTTAACAGAAAACTGTCATATCGGAAGAAAATGAGTAACTACCGACACCGAGGTTTGAGCGTGACACTCTTGATTTACGAATATATGTTTTCCGCCAGGTGTATAAATAGCAGTGTCAGGCTACTGATTGGAGTGTTTCTTTAGTGGAACTATCCAGTCGAATTAGTGTGAATTATTGGGCATCGATGACTTGGGTTTTGATTTAGGATTTACCAGACGTTAAGCCGAGCTGCTTTATTAACAAGGTATTGATTGAAATAGTTAATCATCTTTGGTTGGATTTTACTTCTTCGTTTTTGTTAAGTAATTAATTGCGGTTGTAATTAAATACTGTTTTATATTAACATTGTAGTCAATGTTGACACTTAATATTTAAGGGCCACCATACGTCGCAAAAAATATACAAAAGTATCTTGTTAGTCTTGTTCAACAAAACATATCTTCAAGAGGGATTCCTGCCCAAAATTATGTTACAGCTTTTTTCAAGCTGTGAAATAAATGTTCACCGGCCTAGACATACAACGTTTTGATTTTATTTAGAGAAAATATACATCTCAGCAGGGATGGGACACGTTCTCGGAAATCCGGAAACCATCAAGTGTGCGTTACCGTTCAATCACGGATGTATGTACGGAGTGGTAGAACATTCCCGACTAAAGGATAATTTCCCAGGATAAGTTATAACAAGTTCCATCCCGGTTAAGAGGTATTTTCCTCAATAATTCTTCCCCTCTCTAATCGGATTGACATTAATTCCACTGTTTGAATAATAAATATTAACGTACAGCTTGTGAATGATGTAATTAAAATTTAAAAAAATCATGGAAGTTCTGGAATTATTCTTTGTCATAACGTAAGTTAGAAGTGTGTTCCTATTTCAACTATTAAAGGATTAAACAGAGATTTGGGTTTACTCAAAGAGTATAACTTCCACAGAGAGACCTCGAACCAACAACATTCCTCTTATTTGCTTGTTCCTCGCATCGTTGAAAATGAGCACAAAGGTGTTCGAAAATTCCGACTAAAATTTATCTATTAGAGCTTCGTGTCTGTCAAAATGTTTATATGAAATAAGTATCAATTTTATTAACTATATTGGAATCATTTTTTTTTTTTTTTAGAATGCGAGAGCAAAATTATGAATTTGATGAGATGAAAGTAAATTCTGCCAATATTCTAATTCGAGACAGGTTTATGTTTGAAGAAATCAGAATGAGACTTGGAACATTGAATATCTGCAGGCAACCGTGAAACATGAAGGGATTGGAGTAATGTTGTTGGGCGCTGTCTGGTTTGGAGGGAAATCTGAGCTGATTCTTGTTGACAATCAGTTGAATGGTCCAAAATACTGTCAAATACTAGAGAAAAGACGACTCCCACTATTGGAAAACAATCAGATTGACAAGAATGTCGACCTTTTTCAAGAATATGGAGCGCCATGTCATATGAGCAAAGTAGCAAAGGCCTGGAAGGAATCGCAAGGAAGCAAGTTATTGCGATGGGTAGCCCAAAACCCTGACATGAATCCAATAGAGCACGTTTGGGATCACCTTCACCGAAAACATTCAGAGCGTGCAACCAAAATCATGTCAGTGGCAACCCTTAAAGAAACATTGCTAAATGAGTGGCAAAAAAATTGATCAGACGATTGTTGATAATTTGATCAAATCCATGAAAAATCGAATACAAGCACTGAAACTAGCAAATAGAGGATCTACTATATACCACTTCTAAATACTGTTTGTTTATGTTGAGTAGGGATTACGTAATTAAATTTTGAATTTGGATGTAGTTTATTTCTCCTGGCTAAATATTTTCTTAGGCCACTATATATATATATATATATATATATATATATATATATACTTCTTGTTTGGAATTCGTAACAAGTTCCAAATTACTCTCTGATCTGAAGAAGAAACGCATCATGGCTGTACAATCAGGACATCTTTATTTAATTTTTATTTTTAAATCATTCCATTATAATTTTTGAAGAGATGGCTTGCCAAATTTACTGCAAACAGAATCTTTTTTTAATCATTTCAACTCGAGCAAGCCGATAATGTTACTAAGAAGCAAGGGGTTACTGAGAGTGTAAGAAAATTAGAAACACTTAGTGAGGAGAAAGGACGATAAAAAAAACAGAAGATTACGATTGATGCTACATTTAAATTCTTGAAGATCGTAGTTGACAGAATAAAACCGGAAGAGATAAGCACAGGCGAGAAGTACGAAAGAAGTAACAAGTTGAATAGAACTTGCGGTTCGATCTTGCTATTTCAGTAGTAGTATGAGGCCTATTTGCGAATCTAATACTATGATTAAATTAATGAGGTCGAGATACCAATGAAGAAAGCTCGTTAACCTTAACAAAAATTAAGATATATAAATAATAACAATTATTTTGATATATTTATTTACAGTTTTTCCAACGTGACGCATGTAGATGTTAATGTACTTGGAAAAATTTATTTATATCAATGTTCTCAGCAAATGCTCTGATGAAATAAAAAGTTTCTGACACTAAATATTTAAATGTGTTCGTGATAGGAAAATCGATGTTTCTTATATGAATTTTTCATGCATTGATCGGACCTTTTGATGTCTGCTTGTAAGCGAAGTGTCTTCGGCTCAAGACATGGCGCAAAGCTCAACAGAACCTAACCAATTTAGTCGTTAATGGAGTTATTGATCACTGATCGATTCGAGTGAATTTAGATTTGTGTGAGTCGCCATTCTTTTTCTCTTTTTCTATTTTTTACTGTAATTTTTAATGTTTTTAAACTTGATTTTTGATCATTATTGAAAGCTTTTAACAAAAATCTTTCCTTTAACTGGAAAGATTTTAGAATCAAATTAGGAATTATTTTATTTTTCATATTATATTTTTCAAATTTCATGCCAACTAATTTGTATGATGCACAGTCGAGAAGATTTGGTTTGCTAAATTTAAAAAAAAATGTCTTGTTGGGAAAGACAATGACGCGGTGAAAAATTACATTATTATTTTAGTCTTCAAAAGCAAATATCGTCTCGATACTATAATTACTTGATATTTTATCCTTTTTCTTTGAACGCAAGTCTTGAGTTATGGTTAACCTTTCTCAATATGAGATAACACCTTTATTTTTGAAAAGAAGAATCATTTAACAAAACACATTTTGTGGTGAGAGTTTATTTCTTGGATTTAGTCAATTATTAACCGTTGGATATGAATCCTTTTCCTATTACAATTTATTCGCCTTCTGGCAACTCTTAGCGTCTTCGGATCTTAAAGTTAGTTCTATTAACACAATAATCGCTACGCTTCAAATGAACCCGTCTTCAATTCGGTTATTATTACATGTTACTTTTACTAGTATGTGCTATTTTTATTTTGATTGCTGTTGGGAGTGTTCAGGAAGGTAGGATTTGTTATTTCATAATGTTCTTTTTTTTTTTTTTTTTTTTTTTTGGCGCTAGTCTATAGGATTTGATGAGCGAGTGTCTTCTATAAGACTTACAGGATTCGTTCCCTTGAAATCGTTTTTAACTATTCATCAGAGAAAAACATATTAACTATAAAAAGAAATGCCAGTGTGGTTTCGAAACCGAAGTCTTAATTTAAACGTTATATTCACATTATTTTCAAACTTACACACATGATAAATCTCATTTAATATGATGCGTCAAATCCAGAATATCGATGAGAAAATATCGTACAAATTATATGAATATCTTTATTTCCAATATTTTTTACTACTACATTTTGCATGATTCACTCTCCAGTCTTCCCAAGTGCTATTTCCGAAGAATTTGGGGCCTGATTTGAGAAATTATGCTGTATATTTAGGATTGGAGGCATGGTGAAGTAATGGATTGCTGTTCAGTTCGAAGCATTCGAATTCCAATCGAGTTCTTTACGTTCATTTAATTACTAATAAATCCTTTTTGGAAACGTATGAATCCATTTCTTCTCCCCAACCTTTGGGTAAATTAGCAGAACTGGCTAATTTGTATATCCTTATGTGGCAACCGGTCTAGGTGAAGGAAAACACTGAAGTGGGTTGGGATACCTCAGGCTATCTTTCCCAAGACACACCACATCTATTACGGCTGAAGTACATATGATACCCTTGTGGGTTCAGTAAATCTAAAAAAATTAGATCATCAGTGTTTCCTATTAACAGTTGCAATACCAGTTTTGACCAAAAAATATTCATGGATTTATTACTGTTTCGCCTGTAATCTAGACTATTTACGCTTTAATGATATTGACTAACGATACTGATGCTTTCCAGTCATCTATAAACACCTTCCCAGACCAACACAAATTATTAAATAAACTATCATAACTTATCTCAAAATGTAGACTCGAAAACAAATTTTCCTTACGTTAATTAAACAACGGAAACTAAAAAGCTTAAAACAAAAACGTATAACATCTCTTTCTCTACCTCCCTCCCTCTCTCTCTCTCTTTCTCTCTCTCTCTCTTTCTCACTCTCACTCTCTCTCTCTCTATACATATATATATATATATATATATATATATATATATATATATATATATATATTTGGGCAGCAATCTCGCATTTATAAAGGTTTCAAGAAGATGATTGATAAGGTATTGCGAGTAAGTTTTTTAATTATATTTTTCTTGCATGCTTACAGGAGATTTCATTTTTTGAACTGGAATGCGTAAGAACTATCCAAATGATGTTTGGGCCCGAGCCCTTTCAGATAATCTATTAGCCATCATGAAGGATATTTCCTTAATATATAGACTGGGATGGTAGTTTTTAACCACCACAACCAACATATTACGATAAACAAAAGACCATTGATAGATCGATTAAGATAAATTATTTACCAAATGTGCTCTGGCAAAAAGATTCGTTTTGGTAGTTCTTACACACTCTAGTTCCCAAATATATATATATATATATATATATATATATATATATATATATATATATATATATATATACACCCTTATGCAAATTGATTGAAAAAACGCTTTAGTTCTCTTTCTTTCACCATACGGTCCGTTTTAAATCAACTGTAGTGACAAGGTGTTATCGATTTCTATTTTTTTCCTCAGATTAGGTCATTTGCACTAGAGTGCAGTAATATGAATCCATTTTCCGGACGTATGATGAAATTTGTTAGGCCTTGAATAATATTGCGTCACGATTAGTTGTCCTACGGCCATTATCTGCGATGGACGTTACTTCAAGGTAGCGTACGAAATTTATAACGCTGCACGAACCCACTGGTAAGCCTTACCAGTGAGCAAATTAAAGTAGTATAGATTGGCCTGGAAACGCTCCTGATTTAAATCCAATCGAGAATCTGTGGTCAACCTGCAAGAAACGTCTTAGTGGAATGGGCATACGGCATACTTACATGTGCCCTGGTCATGTTCCATTGGAAAAACACGAAAAAAGTAAATAATAACGGAATTATTCGTTTTGTTTCAATTAATTTCCACAAAGGCGTATATATATATATATATATATATATATATATATATATATATATATATATATATATATATATACGTGTGTGTGTGTGCGAAAATATATAGAAAATAGGAAAGAACTGGTTTGGTAAATAATCCAAAGTTCTTTAGTATTTTTGTTATTATTTTTAAAAAATAGTACTCGATACAAAAGTAGAGCATTGGAATCATATTTTTAAATAAATAATTATATATATATATATATATATATATATATATATATAGGGTGTCACAGAAGTCACCTCGGGATTTAAAACTCTAGCAATTTCAACACTATGTTATTCAAAAATAGTTTTAGACAGAATGAAATTTCAAATACTGGAAATGTATTCGCATTTAATCATAAAGCAACGTACGATGTCAATACCTTCCGTATTCTATGTCACAGAGAAGCATTCTTTTTTCCATAACAATGTTCAATAACGCAAGCTTTCGAATTTCTGTACAGATGCTATCCTTGAGTTGCTGAATTGTCTGCTATGTATTGATGCATATACCTACCTTAAGATATCTCCAAAGAGAATAATCGAGTTGCGTCAGATCAAGTGAATATAATGGGCATAAAATCTCTAACTTTCACGACATCATCTGGTAAACAAAATTTGATTAACTCAGAAAAAGAAATCCAAGATTTTGATTCTTTATTCAGTTGTCATTTTTACTGGGATAATTTTCCTACATAATCTAAGTTTAAAAAAAAAAGAAATAAGAATTATGAAAAATATGACAGGATTATATATATATATATATATATATATATATATATATATATATATATATATATATATATATATATATATATACACTAAAGGTAACAAATCAGTTGGTATGCAATTCAAGTGGATCCTAGTAATATAAAATGTATTTATTATTACAGAGCAAATTATCAATAAAGAATAAAATGCCAAATAACCTCACATGAGGAATAGCCTATTTCGGCAGACGAAGATATCAGTCGTCTGTTTTATCAGCCTCGGCATGTACTAAGTCTGTGTCAGGAATAGGAATTTAACCCTGAAAAGTCGAAAAACGAATACAATTTATTCATTTCACTGTGCCAGTCAGACGAAAGGCACGAGACAGGGTTCAGGGGAGTGTGTGTGTGTGTGTGTGTGTGGTGGAGGTAGTGGGGGGGTAACACATCGGAGTTGATAAGATAGACGACCTATATCTTCGTCTGCCGAATTAGGCTATTCCCCGTATGGGATGCTTTGGGACTCTAGTGTTTATTAATTATATATATATATATATATATATATATATATATATATATATATATATATATATATATATATATATGTATGTGTGTGTGTGTGTACTGAGATAGATAAATACCTTGGTTAAGACAAATATATGCTTAGATAAATAGATGAATGAAGTGAGACTGACATATATATGCTGATATATATATATGTACGTATGTGTGTGTGTGTGTATATATATATATATATATATATATATAGATAGATAGATAGATAGATAGATAGATAGATAGATAGATAGATGAACGAAGTGAAAGAAATGCATAGATAGATATATGAAAATATATATATATATATATATATATATATATATATATGGATTCACGTTTCATTAAATATTATAGACAAGTGTTGTCTATTTATTTTATGTAAAATTTTTTCGTAACATCTGATAAGTTTAATAACACTATCGCTGAACGAAGAAAGAAATTCACAATAGTGATTCATATTTTTTAATACAATCTAAGCTTTCGGCTTACTTAAGCCATTATCAAAGATTAAACAATATACGGACAAGACAGTCATGATAGTCTGTCATTGTTTGCATAGATGATTTCTAAGCAACGATAAACACGTGCATATAAGAAATTCTTCAAATATATTTATTCCTGAAGAATTAGTACTTTCTTAAGTCAACATTGATGAGTATAAAAAAATGTTAAAAAAAACTAAAAGAAATCCTTTAATCTAGTAACCTTATTTTATTTAAAATATATAACACATTAATTAATCTTAAACTTTACATATAAATTTGCATGAAACATTTTCAAGAATATCTTTTACTCACTTTCGTTTATTAGACATTAAATTATGCCACTTACCGTCCTCCATAACCTTTTCAGCTAACATCATGAATATTCATGAGTGTTTCTTGCATTTGAAAAATTTTGAAATCTAACATTTTTTTCTCCTGCCTATAAATACTTGTTCCAAAATAAAATCCTTGCATTTGTCTTGATAATGTCCCTCACAGGACGAAACGCATTGGCTAAGATAAGTTTTCTTTTAGATTTTATTCATATTTATATATATTTCCACGTATAATTTTATTTCAATGAAATATCAAAATTCGTACTGATCTGCATTTAAACTGAGGTATAACTTTAGAATATACAATGTTGATTTCATTCCCCTTTAAAACGATTGTTACAAAACAATATTGCTTATTCCATATCAGTCTATTTTTCTTTGTGTTAGAATTAATTTAAAGATATTTTATATAAACATTCGCGTAGTGACATCACTAGAAATGGAACTATATATCCTAATGGTGTTATAAAAGAAAGTGAATAGGATAGGAGTATATTTATTCTATTGGCTAAAACAAACAAAGGCACCATTTTATTTGTTCGTGTAGAGTTGTATTTACTTCTAATTTTAATCAATATACACACAAGATGAATTGACAACAAGAGAACAATGTCAGACGTAAGAGGAAAACAAGACGAATTGTTCTTAACACATATCAACAAGGGAGAAACGCCTGCCGATTCATTGAAAGAATGATTTAACAGCAGTAAATTGGATTAGACAGGAAACCCCGGAGAGGAGAACACTGATGACAATGGCAACACGCATGCGCGGCTTGATAAACTGATCAAGTATGTTTGCTCATTGGAAGTAACTTTGATTAAACATGTCGGCGTTTTATTAGTAGTGTCTGTCAAATAGAAAACGTCAAAGAAATGATCGAATAAATTTTAACAACAACATTAGGTTTCTACTGTTAATGATAAAAACAAGTGGTACAAAAGATTGTGTGCATATATTCGTTTCATATAATGATAGAATTTATGAGAAATTTTAAAGAACTTTATAAATTAAGGAAGAATATATACGTGAGTATTCATGCTTCATGTGTATTTTTTTATTATTTTCATATGGGCTACTGTGTGTGTGAAAATCTTTCGTATATATATATGAACGTGTATTCACTGAAGTGCCAAAAGTAATGGTATAATGAAAAGGTAATGGGGGGGTAGCGCCTCCTTAGCTTAAGCGCATAGACATGCTCATAAAATAACAGTTGTGTTATGACATCTGCTGAGTCAATTTGAATACCGCCTAAGCTGTATAGGACAAGGCGGTGTGTATCGCCGGAGTTTGTGTTGCGTATTATATTGAGTGACAGACAGATAGTTCATTTCACTGCTGAAATAGAGGGATATTTCTTATCCCTCTAACTATAGCTATTAGTAGAAATAGATGAAGGATGGACACAGTAGTTGCTACTTAATGATCCTGACGTCATAGGCATTTGACAAGAGCTGTCTGTCAAAAGTGATACTGGCTCAGAACTTATCCATATTCGATATAAGTGTGGATATGAATTAACAAACCCAGCAGGTCAGTTCCGCATTCTTTACTTTCTTGTTAAAACATTTCACTGACCACAAAGTCTAACCCGGGCTCATGATATCACAGATTGAACCATGGAGGACTGGTAACGAATGGTATATATCAGTTGTGTTCTGACATCTGGCAACATGGTGGGGGTATATATCATGTATGATCTGAAATCTGGCAATAGGGGTAGTATATCATTTGTGTCCTGACATCTGGCAACGGGGGGGGGGCGTATATCAGTTGTTTGCTGACATCTGGCAACGAGGCTGTATATCAATTGTGAGCTGACACCTGGCAACATGGGTAGTATATAATTTGTGTTCTGATATCTGATAACGGGTAGCATATATCAGTTGTGTTCTCATATCTGGTAAAGGGTGTCGTGTACCAGTTGAGTCAGTGTGAACACAGGACAGGCAGCGCATGGCAAAGCAACGGCAATTGACCGTCCAAAATCTGGGAATAATCCTAACTAACGTGGAATGTATTTGTATTGTTGCAAACTTGTGTTTGTATTTGGAGAGGGTATGTGACAGTTTACTGACATTACGCATTAGTTTCATACAAATGTTTCTATTGTAGCGAACAAAATGACGTTGTTACAAAGTTATTTGATCATTACATAAAGATTAGAAAAATTTTGTTGGCTCTCCACATTCTTCCTGCAATGTTACCGTCTAATTTCATTTTTTGATGACTTTTTGACTCATTTTTTGATATTGCATGCGTTGTAAAAATACCACATTCTAGTCCTTTTATAGCATAGCTGCAATGTTGCTCACTCCAAACTAACAGCTCATACCTAACGTTGTCACAATATTATGGTAACTTTAAGAAGTGCAGTCGCTGAAATTTCGGCACTTGTCAAATGACTTCACTTAATAATATGCATAGAAGTTATGAAAAATTAAATTCGTATTTTGAAATTGAGGATCACTAATTTAGATGATAAATTCACGTTCTACTATCTTCCTAGAATTTATTATCCATTTTCTTTGGCCACCTGGCACCATTCTTAAATTCCACTCCCAACAAAACGGTCATTCACCTTAGTTCTATGTGGAAAATAAAATTTCACAAAGCTTGATTTTGGCTGTAAACTGTAAGTTTTAAACCATTTATCATTCTTGTATTTGCTGGCATAGAAATAGTGAGTTCAATTTCGCGACCAGGTAGTATATACTCAAACTCATTTGTGTGGAGTGTTTGTAAGCATCCTCAGTTGATATTTGAACTCGTTTCGCAAATTCCTTTTTCGACGCCTGGAATCATTACCCTCCACCTCATTGTCGGTATGCGAATAGAGCTGCGCAAAAAATAATGAGGAATACTCTCTACCTGTGACCTTTTGAATAATTAATACTTCAGCAAGAAAAAAACCTATTTCCAGGAATATTCTTCACGTCACTGTCAGAATTGTAGATAAAAAACGACAGACACTTTCTCTCGAGGGATTATTTCTCTACTTTCGGAGGTAAATAAAGACCAGAGGTGAATTGTTTTTATATCTGTTTTTGTCTGTAAGCAAGGTCGTTACAAATCGTTTTCTATTGCGACAATTAGTTGTGACATCGACCGAGTCCACTTCTGACCGTTTCAATGTTCTTGAGTTGTTCGAGACTTGTCACTCTCAGGCAAGATCGTTCAGTGGAAAGAAAGGGAAGTTCGTAAAAATTAATTATCAGAAAAATGTGGCATTGATGTTGCTCTTTACTAAGTTTAACTTTGTCTGGAACAAGTCAGATAATGGGTTATAAATGAGGATGCCACACACAATCCAGCAGTAACGGTCAACCAGACGTGTCCACTAAATACTAAAACAACACTGAGATGATCCCCGTCAAAAAATGTGGTTTTGATTAGTCAGTCAGCTTCTTTTAGCAAACGTTTTGTTCCTAAAAGCAAGAAGTCTTTTGAATTGTTATTAAATAAATTCCGGATCTTTTCAGTTGATTCGCCCGGGAAGTAATAAAAGAAGGAACTTATATTTACTAAAATTCACAAAAAACTCTCTTAGAACGAGCCCCTTTCATTGCAATCCAGCTGGGTGACCTTTGCAGTCGCCCCAAACATGGTCGACTCTGGTGCGCTATTTCTAAGTGTGGGGTGGACATACGCGCACACCCTAATAAACAAGCCAAAAAGAGATTTTTTCTTTTTGTTTTTTTTTTTTAATTGAAAGTAAATTTCTATGAAGTATCTCAAATATTATCCACAATTACGAAATGTCCATAACTCGCTGATTTTTGTTATTTTTTCATCCTGAGGTTTGGAGTTGTTGCGAAGCAAGCTGAATAAATTTTGATTTGAAATTTTAAATTCCAAAAGATTATCATACATTTAATAAAAAAACAAAATAACTTGATTAGAGAATAATAATTTCTTGGAGTGAATTAATATTTGCTATAAATATCTTTACATTATTTGAGGTGAATTAACAGAAAAGATTCAAAATTCCCAGTAATAATTCGATATTATAATGGTGATAATAGAAAATTGATTGTATGGACATGAATGGCTAGTATATATATATATATATATATATATATATGTATGTATGTATGTATGTATGTATATCGTCTTTGATGGCTGGATCATCAACTAGATAATAGCTGTATACCAAAAGACGTCATATACGATGAGTTAGCCACGGGACACTGGGCCGCCTTGAATTACGTTTCAAGGATTTTTACTAGAGGGTCCTGAAACTTGCAGGCATCGACTCTGGCAGCTAGAAACTGCTAGCAGATGATAGCAGCGACTAGCGCCATGCTGTTCATGAAGTGTGGGGAAAGCGAAACCAACTGTTAGAGATCGGGAAACAATGAAAGAAGCAGAGGGTGCAATCTCAGACGTTACTTCCTCCTTATTGTTTCGTCTGTCAGACCTGTAAAAGAGCTTGTGGTGCAAAAAGTGGACTGTTAAGGCACTCTGGACGGTGTTCACAAAAGGACTGAATTTTGATCAAACAGGGCACATCGATTATCTCAAGAAATAAATGGATGCTTAGTATATACAGTCCCACTCCAAAAGTATTGAAACGGCAAGTTCAATTCCTTTTTGTTTTTCATTGAAGACATTTGGATTTAAGATCAAAAGATGAATATGAGACAGGAGTTCACAATTTCAGTTTTTATTCCCTAGTATTTACATTTAGATGTGTTAAACAACTTAGGACAAACCATCTTTTTTTTTACAACCGACCCATTTTTCAAGTGAGAAAAACTACTGGAACACGTGTCTGACAGGTGTTACTTGTTGCCCAGATGTTACGTTTTAGATTGATGGCTTAAAAATTAAATAGGTCTGAATGACTACTCTTGATTTTAGCCTTGAGTTTAAGCTGTAAAGACTGCATTTCTTGTTGTAAAGAATAAATCAACATGAAGGCGATATAGCTGCTTACGAGAGAAAAAGCTAGCTATTTTGAAACTGAGAATAGAAGGACAATTTATCGGAACCATTGGATAGACGTTGAGCATAACCAACACAACAATTTGGAATGTCCTAAAAAAGAAACTGCTGGTTTATGGAACAACAGATATAACATAGGTGGATGAAAGGAAACAAAAGGAGTTGATGACAAAAATATTGTGAGAGCTGTAAGGAAAACCCCAAAAGAACAACCACTACACTGTAGAAGTAAAGGTTTCACAATTCACCGTTCGAAGAAGACTTTGAGAGCTCAAATATAGGGGACATATAACCACTCATCAGCACTAAGAATCGGAAGGCCACATTGGAATTTGCAAGATGAGCGAAAACAGTTCTGGAAGTTTTATAAACTGATGAGGCCAGGAATAATCTCTTCCAAAATGATAGAAAGGCCAAAATGTGGAGGAAGAAAGGATCTGCTTACGATTCAAAGTATACAAACGCATCTGTGAAGCATAGTGGAAACAATCACTTGGCTTGGGCTACTACGTAAACAGGCTCATTCGTATTCATTGATGTTGTAACTCATGATAGGTGAATAGAAAGTTGCGTACTGGATATTAGCGTCCCAGGATAATTGCGTACCTCTATTAATTCTTTGAAGTTAACATTTTTTTAAAGAGTTAATATAGAAATTTGCGCACCAATACATTTAATTACTCAAAACAAGTAGAAAGGTAATTAGCAACAAATAAAAAAAGAAAGAAAAAATTCTTTCTTAAAGCAAGAGAAATTAAGCGAGCAGTTTCAGTTCCCTCTAGTAGTGCATACCACAAAAATCTAATAGATTCTGGATTTAATAGATTATATTTTTATTTTGTACCCATGGCTAAGTTTCGAAAATCAAGCACTTTTAGAAAAATATTTGTGTTGAGGAAAATTACGGCTATCCCTACCATAACAAACAAAACGATCTTGCAACACTGTTATTCTGTCACTGCATTTTAAACAAAAAAAATATATATATAATTTATTTTATTCCTTTTATTCATTGTTTAAAAATTTATGATTACTACTAATGCTTTTTTATCAAAATTTATGGTAATTGCTACTAAAATCTTCAAAAACTTATCAGAGGTACGCAATTTTCATGGGGCGTATTTGTCTAAGAACGTAAATGATCAGGGACGCAATTGTCGTGTTCGCAATTATCTGTGACGCAAATGTCCAGTACGCAGTTGTTCTAGAACCCACATGATGGTAGCATTAGAATGAATTCAGAAGTTTTCAGAAATATTTTTGTCTAGCAATTTACAGAGAAATGCATCCAAACTAATTGTAAGGAAGTTTATCATACAGCAGGACATTGACCCAAAACAACACCAGATAGAAATTTATAAGAAGGAAAAATTCAAACACTGAACTTTAACCCAATAGAGTATGCATTTCATCTCCTAAAGAGGGGACTGAAGGGGGAAAACCCCCGAAACAAACAAAAAGTGAAAAATGATGCGTTAGAAGTTCGGAAAAGCATCACAAATGGAGAATTCAACAGTTTGGTGTAGTCAAATGGGTTGCAGGCTTGATGCAGTTATTGCAAGCAAGGGTACAAGTTATATAACCAAATATTAAATGTTACTTACTTTAAGACTATCTGCTCCTTTACTTTTGCACATCCGGAAAATGGAGAGATCTCATGCAAAAAATGATATACCCTCAACTGTTCAACAAATCTAAATGTAAATACTGGGAAATAAAAACAGAAATTTTGATCTCGTGTCTCATATTCATATCTTGTGATATTAAACCAAAGACAAAGTAAATGCACTTACAATTCAAATACTTTTGGAGGGGACTGTATATATATATATATATATATATATATATATATATATATATATATATATATATATATATATATATATATATATATACTTTCAAATAAGCACCGCACATATAATATATATATATATATATATATATATATATATATATATAGTAACAAAACTGTCCAAACCAGGTTTGATAAGACCGATATCTTCGTTTGCCGAAATTGGTTATTCATCATAAGAGGTAATTTTGGATTTTATTGTTTATTACATATATATATATATATATATATATATATATATATATATATATATATATATATATATATATTAAATAAAAACAGACCACTTTAAGGTCCCATGTAATAAATTATTTCACCACAGCCCTTTTAAAGGACTGCGGATCATCAGAATGGAACCTTAAAATGGTCTGTTTTATTTAAATTATTTGCACTGGATTTACATTGAGCTTTCTGGATTTTATCCTCCTTGGGTTTACCCATACGGATTACCTAGTTTTTCATAAACTATATATATATATATATATATATATATATATATATATATATATATATATATATATCAGTTCAATAATGTCAAAATGGCATCCGATGTCCAAAACCACCTTCAGTCCATTGTCAGCTGGGGAAAAAGATGGCTTGCTAATTTTAAATCCTCACAAAATAAAAATTTCTCCATTAATGGTCTGTCTGTCATCCATCAGCATGGCTGATGCTAACCTACAGAAAAATGATTTATTGCGTCTTCTCTGGGTACCTTTCTCAACTGACTTAAATGCAAAGTCTATATTGAATGCATTCCTAGGTCAGTTTCAAAGAAAATCAGTTTACTGTGATGTGCGAGAAAATTATTATCTCCAGAATCTATCTTACTTATCTATAAGTCTACCATGCTTACAATATTGCTACCACATATGGTTCGATGACTTGATATTTTCCCTGAACACCTTGATAAGACCCAAGGAACAATCGACAGTATTATCGGCTTCAATCACTTTCCCACCGCCGTAATGTTCATCACTGTGTCTTTTGTATAAATACTTTCATGATATTAGTCCGGATAACATCTTCGCTATGGTAACTGGACTTCATAAATTTATCTACTTATCTTATGCATTTTAGTGGCTTTACTGCCTTACCTGGGGTGATAGCAATTAAATGAATTGCACACACACACACATACACACACACACACACATATATATATATATATATATATATATATATATATATATATATATATATATATATATACAGACACACTGAGTTCAACACCAAGAGGAGACAATCTGCTTTATCCTTCAATGCAATCTGATGTGTTGAAGATTGAATTCAAGCATGAAGCAAACACTCAGCGCTTGGTGTTGACCAATGTCCACTAATATATATATATATATATATATATATATATATATATATATATATATATATATATATATATATATATATATATATGTATATATATATATATATATATATATACGCTCTATCTCTTTTATTGAGCACTTTATCCATAAACATATATATATTTTTATTATATATTAATCTATATGTGTGTGCAATAGATTCTGTTAAGCATCTTAATCAAACTTTATTATAATTTTTTATATAATTTAATTATTAACACCTAAATGAAATTATCGTAATTTTATCACAAAATTCAAATTTAATTCAACGCATTCACTATTTTCTTAAGATATACGCAATTCGTTACAATAACTCTTTTCATTTTCCTCCATTGCATTCAATATATTTGACATTTATTTATCATTTTCCTCTATACATATCTCAATGATTTGTTCACAGATATTTATTTTGTTCATCAATATTTTTAGTTTTAATTTATTAATTGTAAATTTTCAAAAAAAATTAAATTAGCCACATTGCTGCTCGGGAGAAAAGTTACCATGGTAACGAATTTTCCTTAATTTTCTTCAGTCACTCTGATTATTATCATATTGGCAGAAACGGTGGGCACGAAAAAGAAAATTAATTATTGTGCTTTTTTTTCATATCAGTCATGTTATCATATTGTATATATATATATATATATATATATATATATATATATATATATACAAATACACACGCACGTATATATATAATTATATATACATATTTATTACTTCAAATGTTATTATAATGGGAATTCGTATTTGAAATAAACGCATCACCATAATAAATTTTGAAGTAATAAAAAAATCAGATTAAAAATACGTCCATATATATATATATGTATGTATATATATATATATATATATATATATATATATATATATATATATATATATATATATATATATGAAATGGACCAAGTTTCGACAATTCTTTTAAGACATTTTTATGTTTATACATTTTTTTTATAGATACAAATATTTAAGTAAATGGTCTGTTTACAATAAACAGTATTAAATAACATTTACTGGTCTGAATGTCCGAGACATTTTCAGAGAGGACGAATATTTTCAGGCCGGTAATTGTTGTTTACGTGTCTATGGAGATTTTTTTTTTATTATTTCTTTATGAAAAAAAATTTTTTTTTATTATTTCTTTATATAAAAACTGCCGTAACATTTGTTTTTTGACGACTTCATAAAGGGTTAGCTTTTTTTGTAGGGTATTTAAACTATTTATTTGGGCTATGGATTATAAAAGTTATTTTATTGTATGTTTGTTATTAAGCTAATTATTTAATGCATAAATTTGATGATTTTGGAAAAAACCGTTAACTCATGTCTATTGGTCTCGTGGTCAGAAAGCGAACGTTCTAATGCGTCCATACGTACTTTCATACAGACATACGCAAGATAGGAACAAATAGGAAATGTTTGTAACTCTAACATGTTTCGCTTTTATTAAAGTTTCCTCATAGAATGAAAGATGGAGGAAAAAAAGAAAATTCTAGCATTTTAAATGTTCATGTTGTCTGTATTTCATTGGTTAAAGCAAAACATTTTCTCTTTGTCCCTTATCATATCATTCTGTCGAATTTTAATCCATATTTAATCTATACTTGATAGCAATTCATACATACGCACACACACTCACACACACGCATGCACATACACATATGTCTATACATAAGACAATCTTGAAAAAGTTTACGTGTGACGAGTTTCTTCCATTAGGATTTTAGAGAACTAGTCAGATGAAGTCCTAAGAGATGAAACGTTTTCCACTTTTTGATACATCTTTCTTCCAGAACTCTTCTTGATATATAAAAATGTATATGTAGTTATTATCCCGTATATATATGTTTTAATGGTCATGGTATTTCTGGACGAATTTTTGAACACATTCATTCTTTTCTATCAAATCGGAAAATGAAAATTGTCCTGAACGGCCACTTTTCTAGGTCTTTTTGTACTATCATTTGTGTCCCCCACGACTCTATACTTGGAGCTACTGTGTCCTTAATTATATAGATATTTATTCATTTATGTCTGTGAGAGTGTGTTTTGATGTAATAAAAATTTATTGTATGAATACTTATCGTTTTGTAATAGAGTGTCCTTTAAATTCTACATTTATTCACTGATGTGAATGCACTTCTAAATTCCCCTCAGATATGTTAAGAGACACTAGTAATCTCAAAAATCACTGTAGCAGGGCGAAAATTGGTTTTCCAATCGATTAATATACCTGGATTTTGAATGCTGATTGTCAAGGTGTAGGCTTTTTGGCCAACTACTCGTGACATTAATAAAATCTGTATTGGTTAAGGATCTCACATCGCAGACAAGCCATATAGTTTCCTCTTGCTGAAAGAATATCACACTTTAAATTAAAATGGTGAAGCTCGCTCTGTCGATTCCGAAAGCGTTCCACGGGGTTTGGCATGCTGGTCTTCACAAGGTTGAGGATATTTGGACGAATCTTTGAACTGATTCAGTTTTTCTTATCAAATCAGGAAATGAAAGCTGTACTGAACGGCCATTCTTCTAGATCTTTTTGTACTAATGCAGGTGTACTCTTACTTGTTCTTCATTTTCATCAATGATCCTCCTGATGGTGTCAGTTCTTAAAATAGAATACCTGCTGATGATACAACTATTTACTCTCGTCTCGATAGTAAGCATAAAGGGTTCGGTATGCCAAATTGCCAGTTGACCTAGAAAATGATCTGCTGTTAACTGGGGCAAGAAATTGCTTGTTAATTTTAACGCCACCAAAACGAAATTTCTCTCTATTAATCATCTTAGATAACCCTTTCTACATTTCTGGCTGATGCTAACCTCCAGGAGAGTCACTTGTTGTGCCTTCCTGGGCTTAAATTTTCGGTTGGCATGAATTGGAATGATTATATGGAATCCATAGCTAAGTCTGCTCCTGCTATGTATTTAGAGAGTCTTGATGAAATCCAAAGAAGGATCGGTAATATTAATGGTCCTGTTCTGGCCACTTGGCTTCAGTCACTTTCAAACCACTGCAAAGTAGCTTTCTTGTGCCACTTCGATAAATATTTTCAGGTAATTCTCCGGATTAATTCTCCGCTATGGTACCTAGAATTCCTGAATTCAAGCGCATTAAGGCACTAATTTACAACTGAATTCGCTAGATGTACCGTAGGGTCTATGCTAACAGTTTCTTTTACTCGCTCTTCTTTCTTGTGTAAAGCTCTTCCGCCTTTATGCTTTCTAGCCAACTTTGATTTAACTTTAAAAAGTTAAATGCAATGTCAATCGTTATCTCCTATCTTCTTATTTCCTCTTTTTTATCGTTCTCTTTCCTTAATAATATTTTGCTTTTTTCTTTTTCTTTCACAGTCAGTAACGCTTTGTGTCTACGTGGCTTTGTTACCTTGCATGATAAAAAACGGCAATCCCTCCACATATAAAAGAATCATCCCATTTAGATTTGGCTCCCATGTAACCTTGTGATTTATTAAGAAAAGCTTAGTAATTATCGGCGCTTAAACAAATCTAGATATCGATAGACTGACTGTTAGATTAAAAGATGAATAAATAGTCATATAATGAATCTACACAGAGATAGCCGTGTTTTTTTCTACTTGAAACAGTACAATGTTGAACTAAGTATCTCGACCAATTAATCCTAAGTGTTTATGGAAGGCAATATCCCGTGACATGGAAAAGGTAAATTGGCGACCTTCGGCTTCCATATTTGTTCCAGGATGATAATCTTAGAATTATCAGGGACTAAGTCGACTTCCGTAAATCCCTACAATCCACTTGTCAAAATCCTGCTGATATTTTAAGCTTTCCTGATCCTGTCCATTCGGGTGACGTAGGACATCCGTATGGTTATAGGTCTGTTGGTCCACAGACAGACACGGCACGCACAACCTCTCGACACTGGTCGGTATATTTACAAGCCCAAGGAAGACATATAAACACCCGTCCACACTCATACCCACTAATATGTATGCATAACATGATGCACTCACTCAACTGCGCCTTCCACTAAACAACAATACATATTTACATTACCTGCATATATGTGTGTGTATATATGTGAGTGTGTGTGTGTTGGAAAATGTGATAAAATGTTTAGATACATCAATGAACCATACCTGAACAAATAAATTGGCTAGTGATTAAAAAAATGCAAAAAACAATTGTCGATTCGTTGTAAAATTGAAATCTTTCAAATTAACAATGTTTGAACCGATGGAATCAGATTTATACATAAGAATGGAGAACAAGTAGTGGGTAGAAATGTAACTGACGCCGGTTGTAGTCGACATCGAAGCGTTAAATATGCATTGACGCTCAGACATTAAATTATCCTGAAGAAAATCTTTCTCGAGTTGAAACATGACACCATGAAAATTTTGTCATTTACTTACAATGCATTTGACTAATTTACATATATATATATATATATATATACGTGTGTGTGCCTACATGTGTGTGTGAGAGAAAAAGAGAGAGTATGTTATATATCAAATATTAATCAAATCTGATATATATATGTGTGTGTATATGTGAATTAAAATCAATGAAACCTAAAGAAATTACCCTGTACAGATGGTCGTTTCGTTTGTCAATACAAATACATTTGTTTTTGTTTTTTTTTCTCCAAGGGTGAAATGGACGTCTGCCTGGGATAATTTTGGTGGGTTTCATTGATTCTAATTCACTTATATGGTCTATAATAAAAATTATATTGAGCTCTCTTTTCTGGATCAGTTTTAATAGTTTATTTTAATAGGATCTACTTGAATTTCTTACCCACTGATTTTTTACCTATATATATATATATATATATATATATATATATATATATATATATATATATATATATATATGCGCAAGCATGTATGTATATATGTATGTGCATATTTGATAACACATACAAATACATATATTATTTTTAAATGTTATATTTAGTGGATACATCTGTTTGAATAGATATCCCTGTTTAATTAAACAGTGTTCTACCAACATTACGACTCTTGAATGCCCATATCGGTAGACACAGATGTACAATGATTAAAGATGTGATATCCAATTAAACATGTATATTCAGTAAATATAAATTCAAATAGAATATGAAAGAATGTCGGATTATAAATAAAAAAAAACATTAATCCCTCATATGCACATTTCAGCAGGAATGCTGCCTAAATACACACGCACGCACACACACACGCACACACACACGCACATGTATATATATATATATATATATATATATATATATATATATATATATATATATAGATAGATAGATAGATAGATAGATAGATAGATAGTTCAAATATGGATCAGAATTCGACGGAATGATAAGATAAAAATCAAAGAAGAAAACCTTTATCAATATAACATGTTTGACTTTTGTTAAAGCTTCATCAGAGAATGAGATATGGAGAGAAAAAAAGAAATTCTTTTATTTTTACTTTTGTGCTTTTTAACTATCATTTGTCAATCATGTTTCATATGCATTCGACTATTTAAACACATTTTTAATTATTTGTGGCGTTTCGAATTCAAAGTCTCAAGAAATTAAGGAGTTTCAAGCACACTTAAAAACGATAAATATTGCCATATAAGTCTAGAAAGGTTTTTAGTTTGTCTATGCTTGAATCAGATGATAATGTGTATTCGTAAGTGTTTCTGTGCGTGTGAATAGTAGAGCTTACTTTTTGCTCTTTTGCAAGTAGATGCTTAAACATTTTTACGTACAACCCGTTTGTTTTAAATAAAAATACGTTAGATTCTTTGAGAATAGATTCAATAAAGGTCGGCTGTGTAATACGAAGTTTTTCACGTTCGTTTATACATGATAAGCTCTCTCTCTCTCTCTCTCTCTCTATCTATATATATATATATATATATATATATATATATTACTATAATGTCCCTGGTGAATGGTTACGAAGAAATTTAGGCTCGAGAAAGGTAAGTTAGACATTTAATGTAAGAAAAATAGACGTTTTTTTTTCCAAAAATGTCTATAGATAACGCAAGATGAAACAGTTCCTTTGTGAACTGTAGTGCGTTATACGAATCTTTCCAGCCATCTCATAAATCCTTTTTTTTTGTTTCCTTTCATTGAGAGTGCTCAGAAAGAGAACAAATATCCATTCCTCTAAATGATATGTAGATCAGCGAGATACGTTGAACCTAAAGTGATTTGTTAATCAACATGAAATGTTCAGATCAACAAAAAACAAACAAACAAAAAAAAAACGCTAGTGGTCAACGACAAATGCCCAGAGCAATGGAGACATCGATGAAAAAACCGACATGCAAATTAACAAAAACTTAATAGCAAATACGCAGGTCAAGAAAAGTTATTTGATTATTCAAAATGTTTACATATCAACACAGCTGATGGGAAGATCCACAAATATTATGTAGATCAACCTTTATTACTCACATACACAAGAGATAGATCATTTTCAGGAAAAAAAAAGATCAACAACAAATAGGTTAATTAATGAGAATTACGCAAACCGTACATATTTCAAAATGAACAAAATCTATGTAGATCAACAATATGCCGATTTACAAACGATACGCTCACAAAAACAAATTCCCAGTTGGAAAAAAGTAATAACACGTATATACAACGCATTCTCATATCTACAACAGTTATACGCTTACAAAAACAAATATAACAAACAACATATAGAGATCAACTCATCTACGCAGATCAAATCAAATACGGCCATTATTCAGATCAAAAACACATAGACCAACAACAGGTATCAGATTATCCTCAGTCACCCTGATCAACATACAGAGATCAGCAACAAATACAAATACACTCTTGTGCAAATTAATTGAAACAAAACAAATAATTCCGTTATTGTTTACCTTTTTCGCATTTTTCTATTGAAACATGACCTAGTGCACATGTTAGTGTTTCGTATGTCCATTCCACAGAGTCGTTCTTTCGCAGATTGACTACAGATACTCGATTGGAATTAAATCAGGATAGTTTCCGCGCCAGTCTATAGTACTTTGATATGCTCACTGGTAAGGCTTGCCAGTGTGTTCGTGCAGCATTACAATGTTCGTACACTTCCTTGGAGTAACATCCGTCGCAGACAATGGCAGTAGGACAACTAATCGACAGTCGAGACAATAGTGTCTGGGAGCGAGAAAAATTTGATGCAATTACGGATGACGCAATATTTTTAAGGCCAAACAAATTTCATTATATACCTCGAAAATAGATTCATATAATCGCACACCACTGCAAATGACCTAATCTGAGGAAAAATAGAATTTGATTACACACTGTCAATCCATTGTGTCTAAAACTGATGGTGTGGTGAAAGAAAGGAGACTAAAGCGTTTGTTTCAATTAATTTTCACTTGAGTATACAAACAATTAACAGATATATCAATTACAGATGCCCAAATTAATAAAACATATGAAGGTCTATATTAAATATGAAGCTTAACAATGAACAAGTCAGTCAGCAACAGCTATTCAGAAAGGAAACAGATAGGCTGATAAAAAAATAAATACACAGATCAAGTGACATACACATCAATAACAAAACGTTAATCAAAACAGATACGTGATCAACACCAAATACAAATATCAACAAATACGCAGATCAATAAAAAAAAAAATAAAAAAAGGTGATCAAAACAGATAAGGGCGCAGAGCGTCGACAGAGATGCTGATAAACAACAAGTAAAAAGATCAGCAAAATCCAATGTTAGGCCAGCGACTAAGAAAGTTGGTTCACTGTGTCGTTCTTGACATTTTTCTCTTCAGAATCTATCTTACATATCTATAAGTCTACCATTCGTCCACGCTTAAGATATTGCTGCCACATACTCTTGCAGTATATCTAGATCCTTGATAAACTCCAAAGAAGAATCAGCAGTATAATTGGTCTTGATCTGGCATCTCGACTTCAGTCAGATTCTCAACGCTCTACATTTGCCTACCTCTGATTTTTCGATAAATATTTCCATGGCAACTGTTCAGATGAGCTCTTCGCTATGGTCTCTAGACTTTATAAATTTAAGCGCAGTACTAGACTGGTGACGAGGTTTAACCAATTTACAGTTGATTTGCTTATTGTAACCATAAGTTCTATGTTAACAGTTTCTTTTCTCACACTTCTCGCTTGTGGAACTCCACCGGGCTACAGGTTTCCAGCCAACTTTAATCTCCACAATTTTAAATTCAATGTCAATCGCTATCTACTGTCCTCTTGAATGCATTACTTTTATTCTAGCTTCTTAGCAATATTTCTGTTTTCTAATTCTTCTAGTAATACTGTTGATTTCCAATCTTGGAGGGAATGAATGCAAATGTCTTTCCCACTCCCATTAGAATTTCGAACCGAACCCCGTGGATTAAATAAAGGGTTCGATTCGAAATTCCGTATATCACCTGAAAACGGTCGAAGCATACAAGAGCCGAAATATCGTGAATATATGGCAATAAAGATGTGGAAAACGGTACGAATAATGTAAATAGTGTAAATAATATATTTTCTCTTATCCAGACCACGTTCACAAGTTTGTTTATTATAGATATTTTGAAATGTCAACGAACCATCGTCGACTCTTTTGCGATGTCAAAGAATACTCGTTGTCACATTTGTAATGCTCGTTGAGGTAGAGACTTTGCAATAATACGCCGTTGAACAATACTGGTGTCAAACGCCTTCGAACAGCATTCGCACTAATATTAAACTTGCCCGATAATACTCACTCAAATAGTAACCACCGAATAGAGAAGTAGTATAGTGAATAGAGTAGAGAATAGCGGTCCGTAGAGTGATAGAGGCTAGAGGAGAAATAGCGATCCGAATAATAATAGAGGATAGACTAGAAATGTAAATCAATTAGACGCCATGCTACTTAAATCAATAATGGGATCGCTTGTGCTTGTTCGCTGGCAATCTATGTTCAAACTCAAGTGTTGGCAGCAACACTTTATTTCTGTATAACGAGATATCATTATAAACACGATCACGTGCGCATTTGCCATGTTCTGTGTTCATTTTCATTTTGATTATAGGATATCTCATTATATGAGTCTAGCGATGAAAAATCAGCAAATCAACTAGATATGTTGATTGATTATTTAACTGGTCACTGTGAATTTGATTGAAGATAAGATGTTACATATTATTCACGATCAGGGTATTATTACCTCCGAATCTAATTTTTCTCAAGGTTGCTTGATGAAGGCTTTGGCTTCATGGGGAGATTTGTCAACTAAGCTGGTCTGATCCTGTCAAAGTTAGCCGAAAGGTGTATCTGATACCAAAGCGGTAATGGAAAGAGGTTAGTGGTTGTAAAGAACCTGACAGATTACGTTCGTTCTTTTCATGATATTTCATTGGTTTCCGGTGGTGACCAAAGATTTACAGAGTTGAATAATAAAGTTTGATTATGTCCGATCATTTACTTTATACGGATCGCCATTTTAGTCAACCGGTGTTTGATTTCATCAAAGTATTGAGCGGATTAATGAAAGGTGAAATACTGGCATGAAGGTATCGAATTCAAATCGAGATCGGTTTGATTAGAAGAAACTTTTCATTTCGTTTGTAAGTAGTTCGCTTTTTGTTTTGATTAAGTAGTTGGAGATTTCACATAATATTAAGTCCGAAACTAATGCTTTTAATCAAGATAATTCCTTCTACGCTTACAAAAAATATTTCGAAACAATGAAGCAAAACAAAACGTGACTTGAAATATATA
>OZ010590.1:73783431-73793431 GCA_963932145.1 Acanthosepion lycidas
TTCTTTCTTCTTTCGACAAAAACATGTTTAATATGTGGAGGCAAAAAAAAAATAGTTAATGAGATTTCTTATGTGTCCAGACTATTTATCTCACTATTTCAGAGGTTGTGTTGATAAATATTAAATCAATTTAGGTAAGTTATTTTTAATTATGGCGTTTATGGAGTTGGTAGGTATAATTAGGTACCTAATATCTTCAGTTTTGAACGGATTATTATTTTCTCTAGATCTTTGGATTTTGTAGGCTTTGCTTTTGGCATTATATAGGAAAAGATTCGCGTATTGGAGGAGCTGGGAAGAGCAAAGTGATTTCAATATATATTTGAAAAATAAATTGAAAACACTTTCAAACTACGCAAAAACGCGTGGGAAAATGCATGAATATATGCATACAGTATATATATATATATATATATATATATATATCTGTGTATATATATATCTATGTACACATATATATATATGTGTGTGTCTATGTGTATATATATATTTATATATCTGTGTATATATATATATATATATATATATATATATATATCTGTGTATATATATCTGTATATATATATATATATATTTATATATATGTATGTATATATATATATATATATATATATATATATATATATATATATAATGTGTGTGTGTGTGTATGTATATATGTATGTATGTATGCATGTATAAAAGAACAACAAAACCGTTGATGGAACCCACGGATACTTGCCAAAACCTAAAATTCTTATCCAGTCTCGACCCAAAACGATTATACTGTAAAAAGTAAAAAAAAAAAAAAGGACTAGAGGTAAACCTACCTACTCAATAAAGTGCTCGGGGCCTACATTGCTTAGATGGAACAAAAAACAATTAACATTAAATCCGATGAAAGGATTGCCATAGTCAACACCCGAATTTCATGGAATCTTCAGTGTCTGTGTGTGTGTCAAGAGAGAGAAGAAACATATTTACACCAGCTCTTTCAAATTTTCCCATTAGCAAAAACTTGTTACCATGTTTCTTTTTAAGGAGTCATCATATGTAACGTACATCCACCACTGCACTAACGTGAAAACCTGACCCATCGCAGGTAAACCTATGTAATGTTAGATTATCCTAAAATAAATCGTTATATCAAGTACAAAATGGAAAGAAACTCAGTAAAGTTGGATACTTCTATTTCTGTTAGGATATTTTAGGGACGAATTTTGAATTTGAATTTGGATTTCGCTGCAAATTTTTGTGGCACAGACACACATAGATAGATAGATAGATAGATAGATAGATAGATAGATAGATAGATAGATAGATAGATAAGTAATTTGTGAATGTTAGTAGTGGAATGATAAATGATAAACCCTCACAATTTTCCATTAGTAATCTTGATGTATAAAAGATGCCCTCTTATTGTGCGCCTGTGCTAGATCAAATACAGCTTAATAAACATTTTCCTAAGATATGCATAAACCTCTCCCGAATACATTTACCTGAAACTTATTCCGTGCACCTGATAAAAGCAGCTGTTCTCTTAGATTGTGTTAGTTTGTATATTCCCGCCAAGGGAACGTGTGCTAGTGACTGGCGCCTTCAATGCCAATGTCTGTGTCTCTCTAATTCGATCGGCATTCATATTTCCGACTTAATACACCTGGGTATCGATAGATACGAATTAACCACATACATGGTGCTGGGGTGGGTTAGCTTCACTGCAGGAATTGCTTATTGAATTTCGTCGACATACGCAAATAAATCGGACGCAATACTGTGCTTCTAAGGACATTTGAATAGTTTTAAATTATACTTTATGACGCACTCAGAATATTTATCATAGTCTTTCTCAGCCTCTCATTGTATATATATATATATATATATATATATATATATATATATATTGGAAGGAATGTGGAATATTTTCTGTATGGAAAACTACTTATTTCACCATTATTACTATAAACGTTAAATTTAGTGATTTCATTTTCGTAAGTACATACCCCTGTTTGTTAAAATTGTAGTATTAATGTCTACCCGAAATACAGATCAAAAGTCAATAAAAGAAATGTGCCTCCGGATAGAAATCGAAACTGTATTTCCAGTTTAATCAGCGAATTCGATTTCATGCTCTTTATAATTAGGATTACGAGAATCCAATACACTTTAGTAAATGCACATATCAGCCCAACAATATATATATATATATATATATATATATATATATGTGTGTGTGTGTGTGTATGTGTGTTTGCGTGTGTGTCTGTGTGTGCGTGCACTCGCGAGGCTGCTGAGAATTTATTGAAGCGATCAAGATTTTAAAAAGAAATTTCGATTTTTGTTGATTTTGATCATTTTACCATATTTTGAGAAATGGGTCAGTTCCAGAACTTTTCAACATTTCCTTCTTTAATAAAACTTCAGTTCTTTGAATAATTCTTACAATTTGCATAACATTTAACATACATTTGACATAGATATTTTATATGTTTTTATTACTTTAAACTTTATTATTATTGGATAATCGTATCTGAAATAGACGTTCTCATTTTTATTTTTATTTTAAACAATGTGTATTACGTCTATCGGCATGTTTAAAATAAAATATAAACATGGGGCGACTACTTCAAATACGAGTATCCACTAATAATAACATTTAAAGTAATAGAAATCTTAGATTAAAAATAAATCCCTTGCTCCTTTAGAAAATACTTCATATATACAGATAAGTAAACGCGAACAGTCCAGACCCCATATTAGTAAACTCTATACTCATGGGAATTGAGAAAGGAATGTATTCTGTCATATATATGATAGTAAAAAAAAAGAAAAAAGTAGTGAATACATTATTCAGCCCCTCCTGCACGTCTTGACTAGAAACAGTCATATTTTTATGTAAGCGAATAGAACGTTCTATCACATTCACTAAGATTTGAAGGGGGACACAGTTAGTGCCGGGGAGGGTTGTTTATGACTAACTCAAAGAGAATTTCGAAAAACATGGATATCACGTGGGTGAGTAGTCATTTTTTTGTACCAAACTGATTTAATACGTTCCTAGGCAAATCTGTCTCCAGAAGCACTAAAACCGAGTGAAATTTTAATATAGCATTCCTCATCATAATGCCATGGGTTGGAGCCTATGTCTGACGACACTCCGGAAGAAGTCGCTCTCTATGTCTACGGCGTACACACAAAAGTATTGCGGCGGTATTTTATCATAAATGGAAGTTAGACTATGGAAAAGCATACCCGAAATCCTGCAATATACATGATTCTTAAAGTCCACATTAACATTTACTGGATGATGATTAGTTTAATCTTTGCTGTGGACTCCGTGCTTTCTCGCGCAGTAGCGTTGATATTGGCGAATGACTACACTATCTGCCTCAAGTATCTAGTGTACTAATGTAGGAACATTCATTTGGCAAAAAATTGAAGCACCACCGACGTGTCAGATTCATTCTACAGAGAAATTCATCGAAATGACCGTCTAGCCAATATAGCGATTTTCCAAGCGTAGTTTAGATGTGGCACGAGGACGACAGTATGGGACACCCAGTGAGAATCGAACTCACTACTCATTCGTAATTGTGCTAGCGAGACAAGCTTGCCAACCATTACAACGCCTCGGATTGACCCCCTACCTAGCCAATGTAGAACACACAGTTGGAGTTCCCGCAAAGTGCTCTACTCGTATAAAAACAGCATTTTGCGTCTTGCTGAAATGATAAATGACTGCATTGCTCTCTCTCCTTAAAGTGAACTTAAGAGCATGTAATTGCTTTAATCTCAAAAAGCAACAAATGACTGAAATCATTGAAGACAGTTTAAGAATATTTTCATACTCAAGCATACACACACGCTATATCAGGCTCAATAGCGACATTGTCTATCAGGGTATATAGTAATTTTATTTTCCGTCTTTGAATATATTATGTTGGAAAGTCATGTCGTATTTAAATATATTAAGCTAGAAAGAAAGTTCCGCTGCACTAAAATATATTTTGGTTGGAAAATTTTATGTAGCGTATGGCATATTCTGACTTTCTTGCAAAACAGGACCTCAACGAGTTCAATTAAACATACGAGGGTAGGCTAAAAATTTCTAAACCTCACCCAAAGGAAGATGCAGAAAAAAAAGCAGTTTTTCGCTATTTCTCGATATCGTTCCCATTGACTCCTACACAGCACATATCTATTCATGTATTTTCAAAATGGCGATCACGCACGTGGGGTTTGAGTTTAGGAAACTGGAAGAAGTCAGATGGGACTAAGTTTGATGAGTAAGAGCATGGTTGGTGCGGGCATTTGATGCGTTTCCCAACTTGTTGCAGGCGTTAGAAACGTACGTGTTTGAAATTGGGAATAACACGCTGTCTCCTGAAATACCCACAACAAATTGGCGGATTCGGTATATGAGTCCACGTAAAAAAATGATAGAAACGACAAGAACCAATATAGATACACAAGCAAATGATAATGTATTAACAATAAAGGTATACAAGTGACAATGACAATGATATGTGTAACAAAAGTATGTGAAAAGCGTTTTTGGTCGAAAGTACGTGTAGTCAATGAATGTGCGTACGTATGTGTGTGTGTGTGGTTTGTTCATGTGTTTCTCAAAGGGAAGCGCGTTCTCCGCGAGAGATTTACAAGCGGATAAGGTAAGAAACAGAGAGGAAACAGTGTATTTATAGTCCGGAGAGCGTCCCCTAGGAACATTTTCGAAAATTGGGAGGGGTTAAACCGACATGTTGTAACAATTGAAACTACGTTCGATGCTTCAGCTACTGCAACCTGAGCAGAGGAAACTGGCGCATTTTTCTAGAGCAGGAGTACACCTGTAGCCAGTCTCTCCCTGTGTTTCGACCAGATTACTTCTTTATGCTGTCTTAATTCTAATGCATAGTACTGTCTATTAATAGTTTTCTGCCTTTCCAGATAGTCTGTCATGATTATGCCTTCAAAATCCCCCAAAACAAAAGCCATCAACTTGCCAACAGACCCTGCCTGATTGAACTTCTTCGGGGTGAAAAACCAGTGCTTTCACTGCTTTGAATTCAGGTTCGATGTGATGAACCCAGGTTTCATCTTGAGTTACTAGACTGCGGTGGAAATGCTAAGGGTCAGCCTGGAAGTGAGAAATGTTCAGGAAATGTCAACCTTTTCAAGGACTGCGGATCATCTTCTGATCTGTTTCTGACGTTCTTGAATTACCCAACCAAGTTCTTCACATTTACAGAGGAAGGAGATTCTGCAGCAAGTGTCTGTACCATATTCTCATGGATTACCTTGGTGTCATACCTTTCTATTGCAGATTTTATGACTGCTCGTGCCATTGTTTTGTCTTTTTTATATTTATCGTACACCTCCAACCCTTGTATGAACCTCACCTGTATAGAAATTGATAGAATATTCCATACATACCTTTTCACTCTACCACAAAATCATCTATTAACCAATCAACACCCTAGTTCCAGTACACTAGGCTTTTCATTGGCTCAAACCTCTAAAACTGTAGCGAATTTATGCGAAAATATATTTTCGCGCCTAACGCTTGTGAGCCGATCTCTGCATCCAGAACTAAATAAATGGAGGCGTCCAAATCGATTCAAGGCAGTCAGAATTTCATCCTGAGTCAGTCGATGTCGGACGACCGGCTGAACGGTTGAACTCTCTGCCTTCGGGCGGGGAAGAACCCGAAGGAGGCTACGCCGAAGGGCGGATTCTCTTTCGGGGAGGTAAACCGACCCTGAACCCGGTTATACGGGTTCAATGGGCATATTTTTGGCCTAGCCCACGGGCTCGGAGATCCCACGTTAAACCAGCCTTGTGCCACATGATACATTCGTGGGGGGGGTGACTAAATACTAGTCAGAATTTCATCCTGTAGAAATGCCAAACTAATCCACACCAGTCAAAATCTTAGCCAGCCACACTTTTTCCGCGCACACTTCTCTGACTCAACACAGCATTTCGCTCTACCAGGAACAATTTCTTACAATACTAAAAAGTGATACTAACTCACTACTAATAACATTCAATCAAACATCAAAACAACTAAAAGTACACAATTCATACCAGTTTTGGACAATAATTGAAACAAGCACAAGCATACACACTATTAACTGAACTGCCAGAAAAGAGATTTTTGTACATGAACAAACACTTAATTTCACACACAAATCTTAATAACAGTTGCACACACACTGAAACTTGGCATAAATACACTACATAATTCAACTCAACCATTCACACTTGTTCAACAACCTTTGATTCAATTGTGTATTTTATTATTCTATATAAATCCATGTTATTGTTATATCTTTAACTATGTTGTTTTTGCTGTGATTTATTTTGAATGATTTGTCTTCAATACTCATGTTTCTAAATTTGTTGTGGATGAATGTTTAAGAACACCAATATCATTAATCCTATCGATAAAATAACCTTCTGATACTTAAGATACATTCTGCAACAAAATCAAGACAGAAATATGAATTAGTTTTTGTATTTTTATAAGAAACTGTAGTGTGTTACCACAACAAAAATGTTCAGCTATGGCTCTTCTTTCTGCGTAAGGCTTACAACTTTTTGTACGGTCCTGGTAAGACATTTAACGGCCATTTTAAGAATATTTTACTTGTATAGCTATTATTGCTTGAATGTATTTTCCATTCAACATAAAAAAGAATAAATGTATAAACATGCTACAAAGAGTTTTCGCTGTATCATAGCAGTTTGAAAAGAAAGTTCTGTCGCATTTGAAGATGAGAAAGAAACAAATTCTTCTTTGGTTTTAATTGAGATATTTAATGAAGATAATAATTCACCTCGTTATTGATAACATAATCCCGCATTAGGAACGCATATCTACTTGAACAGCGTATGACCAAATCTTTTCGTCCAAGTTTTGATCACAGCGTTCAGTATTTCGTTGTAGGTGGTGACATTGATCCAAAGGCAGGTAAAGTTGAGGTGTATGACATTTTCATCCTTGCCCATAACATGCGATAATTGAACATCCCACAAAATGTTTAATATCTAAAATACACTAAACTAATTGAGTTTCTTTTTTCCAGGTTTTCAGATAAAATGTTTAGACATCTTGACACCATTTTTCGTAAAAATCATTGAAAAACCCTTTGTATTATTTAGCTAGAAAGAGATCAGGTTAAAATCGTTTTGTGTCAGTCTCACTATGTCTTCGGAAATTAGCAATGTTAGGAGGAAAATGATCATTCAGGGCTTCAGTAATGATGCCCATATTTATACTCTGGCTTCCATCTTCAAAGTCCATTCAAGAACCATCAAGAGAACGGGGAATAAGTTTTAAAAAAGAGGGAACAGTATAACGGAAAACTTGATCATGAGGTCACAACAGAAACAGGGATCCTCAGTTCAACTTCAATTTCAGCTAAATACATTCTTATTGTTCAAAGTAGACTCCAATAGTGTTATAAAACCCCCGGAGAATTCCAGTAAGATATATTTAATCATTTCTAAGATACAACGATTCAAAGCATTACTCCAACAATTGGACAATTTTGCTGTTACACCCGGTATTTGGAAGAGAAATGAGAATTTTTTAAATCATTAAACGTCGTGTAACATTGTGTTTGCTAAAAATGTATTCTGAAATACCAGGCGCACCCGCTATGTGTGTGCGCTTTACGCTAATGATTAAGGAATTTTGATAGACATTTTAAAGAGTTTATGAATTTCATGTGATAACCTCATGTCTATAGTTAGTTTTAAAATATTCAAGTTCATTCTCATTGAGGATGCTGCACTTTAACTGAACACTAAATATGAAATATAATTCTCATTAAATAATTAGACTACTACTATTCATAAAAAGTATTTTAAAAACGTAATTTTTTATGCAAACAATCAGGTTTTCATCATTGCCTTCCTTTAATCATATAAGATCATAAGGCTGCTGTACAGGTCAGCATCTGACCAGTTCCCTCCACATACATTAGAAAGTTATTCATTCAAGCGTAACGCCTTAGGTAAATAAACCTGGCGGATGCCATCCATCTCTAAGTTAAAGTTTCGAACGAGAACACGTGACTGCTACCAAGCGATGATCTGTCCTTGCTGCACTGGCAGCATAGAGAACTATATCGCCAGGGCTACCGTTTTATGCTAGAAAACCCTATAAGAATATTCATTCTCAAATTTGACGAGTCTTATTTTCAATTCTGTCGGGTGTCTTGATATTCTCCTCACCAAAAAAGCCTGAAGTGTTAACTGATTTAGTTGCACATGGCCTGACAATACGACAACGTCGACTAACCCTAACCCACCGCCAGGTTTTTACTTTATGATAAAACTATAAAGTTGTCGTTAAACATCAATAAATGTACAATAGTCACTAGTAAACAATAATAAATTCTACCCAGATTGTAACGTGGCTAAATGTAATGTTATCAGTAATAATAATAATGACAGTACCATTTTGCAAAAGAAAATGAAGTAAATCGTCCCTACATAAGGAGTTTAAAAAAAAGGCAGACAGAAAACTTGGAGACGGCCAAGTAAAAAGAAAAACGGCATTTCTTGTATGGCGTCCAAACCGGAAAAAAATACTGGACATCTTGTATGAAAGCAAAAGCTAACAAAAACACATTTATTTAGACATTCTTTGATAATGAATTGTAAGCAATTTATGCCAGTCATTTACCGATAACATATTCGATCTTTTAAAAAAGAGTAGAATCCATTGTTACTTAAATACATACTTATGTATGCAAGAAATTCGTTTTATTTTATTTCGTAATGACTCCGTTAATATGTACTCGATTTGAAATGAGCCCACTATGAATAGATATTCATTCTCTCTTACTTTGTATACCGCATATTACTAATAACACATTTGCGATGATCGGGATTCATGTATATGAACCCAATCTGATGTTGACCGTAGAGAATTGTTAGTTCAGTGCACTTTCAATATATTTTTCTTTTAGTGAATTCTTTTTTAATCAGACTGATATTTTTGGCGTCGAAATTGTATTTGTTATATGGTGTATGCGATTTACACTGAAATAATTGTTCTTTTAAAATGTTATCATGCAATAGATTCCTGTTATGCCCATATAGTCAGAAAAAGACTATGAGTGAATCTATTACTTAACAACAGCCGGACACTACCCAAACTACTTTTGCCAAATTCATATAAACTTTGTCTGTTGAATTTTTATTCTATCTTTCCAATTTATATTGGCCACACTTGTTTCATCGTCTCTCGTACGCTGATTTGTCACTTGTAGAAACTTAGTGTATTTCGGGTACATATCAATCACCATTTCGCGAACAAGGCCTACGGTTACATTATGTTGAAACGCCGGTTCCTGTACAATCACCAAAATTAAGCAAAGTCTGGTCAGTAACTAGATGGGTGATCGCTCTGAAATAGTAAGTCTTGGAAAGCTTGGATGTGCAGTTGTTGTAATGGATAGTGGCTCAGAATTGTTAATCGGAGAGCCGAGTTCCAATTCCAGTTATATTCACTTACGTAGAATTAACCTTGGGAAAGATACGAATCTACCTATTCTCTCTCCCAGCTAGGAGTTAATTAGTAGGACTTGCATCAGTAAACCATTATTATCGCCATAAAAATTCTTACATTCTAAAAATATTTTCTGGCTTTAAAAAATCTACAAATGATTAAGCTGTAAAAAAACGAGTTAATACTAAATACTAAAATATTATACACTACCAACTACAAGAAAGGACTGAACATTTTAGAATCTATTATTATAGAAAAGAAACAACTCACATCACATGAAATATATTTTGCTTCAGCTGACTGTAGCTTATAATGTGTATTACAATTGTAATATATGTACAAAGTAATCATAATAATAATTATAAATATTTCATATATCCTTTTCCATTGTGGTCTAGCTCCTTGTAACTGTTTGAGGTATGACGTAATTTTGGATTAATTTGAATTCCAATATTCTCAGAACTGCTAGGATATAGACAACAACATTTGTGTCTATCA
>OZ010590.1:73798431-73820931 GCA_963932145.1 Acanthosepion lycidas
CGGCAAATGGAATAGTGTTGTCATATTTAGGCAGGATTTGTCCCGCCCTCATTTTCTTCGAGTCCTTGTTGGAGAAGACTTAATTTCCACCCACCATCCTCTCTCTCAGAGCAGTCTCTCGCTAATTCCATGGGAAGTACTCAGACGAATTACATTCCTTGATTTCCTTGGTTCCGCCAGGTCCAAAAACTTTCGTCTAGGATCCCCCATGTCACTTACATAGTAGCAAACTATCCACGTGTTCGATTATGCTCTAGACAAAAAGCCTCTTCCCGCAAACTAATGGCAGTGAAACAAACTTTCACGTGGATATTTCCCCAATCACTACAATCTTTAGTTGTTCACGCCTAGAATTAACCCTTATTTTACCTTCCTATCCATATAAACTACCCCTCAACTTAACCCCCACGATCTCGTGTCCCCCGGTCCTTGAACAAGGTGAAACTACTGTAAAAAAAATGAAAAGTAAATGGATTTTGTTCTTTTAAAAATACACTATCATCATCTCCTAAAAAATGAACTAATAAAAAACAGCATTTCTGTTCTCGAGAGGCCCGATCGCTGATGAGGGAGGGCGGCTTCATCGATGACATAGGCATTCATAATTAGAATATGAATGATCATGAGTAAAAAAAAAAAACATCTTTTCCAAGTACTTCAAGACGTCGGATTCAAGATGAACCTTTCCAAACAATTATCTGGAATCACAATGAAAGCAGAGATGGAGCACCCTGGATCCTTCATAAAAATTAATGATTTGTAATTTCATAAATACTAAACCCTACATATATCTCGATCAAACTTAGCGTGGGGGATGAAGGCATTGAGCATAGAATAGGTTCTGTTTGTAGTCGTTTTACTCAGCAAATTGCACTGCTACAAAACCAAAACATAAAAACCCGAGTAACAAATCTGATCGAGACTTTCATATGGACTCCAAGCATGGCGCCAAACTTGTTCAGAAATATCTATCAAGTCGTATGCAACCGATTTTCAGATTTAAAATGGCGTCGTGCGAGATACACGTGAATGTCTCAGTCAGGATCACAATTCTTTGAATGGCCTTACAGCATTACAAAGAACCGCACGTGATAGCACAAGATCACATCAAGACTTTCAAGAGCATCTACAACTTAAATGTGTAGCACATGTAACTCGAATAGAAATAATGGGTTAAATAGTTTCATCATCCTGATAATTAGTAAATGAACCCAAATAAATCATGAAACCTACTAATTATTTAACCAAGAGTGTTCCATAACTTTTGGCTCGTACTGTATACTAGCAGTAGAGCCCGGCGTTGCCCGGGGATGTAACAGTAAGAGATAGATCAAGTATCGACCATTATAAAGACTGAAAAATAAAATTGACAAAGATTATTGTTCAAAGTGAACGGACACACATGTCTTAATTAGTTTTTTTTTTGTTTTTTTTTTACGAATTGGTCAAACCCAAACTCAAACAAAAGCATTGTTTGCAATCGTTATGAGTCTACCGATTGAATAGAATTTTATTATAAGCAATTGTCTTGTAAATGGATTTTTTAAAGCATTCTGAATGTAACAAAAAAAAAAAAATTGTGCAAGACAATAAGAAACACTACCTGCCAAAAAAAAGGTGAAGTTTTGTTGAAATCGGTTGAAAAATGTAGGAAATCCGATCCCATATATAAACGAACACACACACACACACACACACACACACACACAAACAACCTGGGTTTTATAACAAGTATGAGTTGTCCCCCTTTCATTCTCAACAGCGATGCCTCTGAATCGTGTTTTCAAATTGATTTCGTGCAAAAACAATTGTTTTTCCAATTTTTTGGCGCTGTCAGAACCACCGCAAGGTAATTTTACGTAGTCCTGTGAAGTTTTGTTCAAATCGGTTGAAAAATGTAGGAAATCCAATCCAATATATAAACGAACAGACACACACACACACACACACAAAACCTGGGATTTATAATAAGTATGATAACGTTGCTATTGCTATTATTATTATTTAAAAATTATTTGCATTTGTTTTATAACCACACGCCGGTGACCTAGAACAAGCGAAGAAAATGATTTTTTGTTGTTCCACTTAATTAAACAAAGAGTACCTTTTGAAGAAATATTTAAATGGACAAAGCTCTTCGCCGAATATTGACTGCGCTTGTTATAATTATATTTTTGATTACCTGGAGAGACGGTGCACCGGAGGTTTTGTTGAGTTGAGTACATTATATTACCTTTATCAGACCCAAATGTCCAATCACAATAAGAACAGATTTGTTTTAAGCGCCACATTTTTCTGTTCCCATCTCCAGGTTTTTGTATTTCCTTAGTTTTACATAGACAGAGAAGTTTTTGTCAATTGGTTCTCTCATTTCAATCAACGTGCAAACGTTTTCTTTTCTGTCTTTGATAATCATGTCTGATTAATAGAAAAATCCCAGAGGATGGTAACATCTGTTCCCTCAACTTCAGATTCAAGTACTTGTTCATACCAGTTTGTAATTGTTTTTAGCCCGTATGAATGAGAGGTCTTTCAAATATTCTGCTATGACGACTTTTGTACTCACCGGTTGTGAGCTTTGAGCATCCTGATATAAGGTGACCAATAGTCACAGAACCTACATTTTAGGTTTTTAATTTTATGCAAGATATAAGCTTAGTAGTTGCATGTAAGCAGGCTTTGGTTCTGTGAAGGATGAATAAATCCTTTAGACCCACCTTAAAGTTCTGAACTCTTTAGCCACTGGTGGGCTGTGAATTGATTTTCTTCGGAGAAACAACTGGTTATGTATAAGCTTTCGAGTCCAGTTCTCTTCTATTTGCTTTGACTAAGATTTAACCCGAGTTTTCTTCCATATTTATCGACTTCTTTTGAGACAGAATATATATTTTTTTTATATTTTTCATGCTTCATTTCGAGTTTATTATTATTATTTTTATTTTCTTTGATTTCTGGCGTTTACACATTTCTTTTCGGGTCCCGCCCAGGGACCTAAGGTTAGAAAAAAAAATTACATAGATAAAGCCCTTTGTAGAGTGTGGGATGTACTTGTCAGGACAATTTTTTGTATCTCTTTGAGGCATGGACTTCCAGGAATCCCTTCAATTAGTCTACTGCAATTTTTTCCAACCAGTCCTAGGGCTCCAACTACAACAGGGATTGTTGATGTTCCCATATACCACATTTTCGAGATTTCTATTTCAAGGTCCTTGTATTTTGACAGCTTTTTGAATATCTTCAAAGATACATTGCAGTCAGCAGGGACTGCCATATCAATAAAGAGGCACCGTTTTTGTTTGTGGTCTTTAATAACAATATCTGGGCGGTTGGCCTTGATTGTTCTGTCAGTGTGTATTGTGTAATCCCATAGAATTGTAACAGGTCCTATCTCCGTAACCGGGTCTGGGTGGTGTTCATACCAGTTTCTTTCAGTTTCCTTCCCGTAGAAGTTGCAGATTTTCCAGTGCAAATATTGGCCCACTCTGTCATGTCGGGTTTTATATTCAGTGGGTGCCAACATCGTGCAACCAGATACAAGAGGATCAATCGTTTCTGGATATTTATCACAGAATCTGCATTTTGGGCTGACACAGTATTTTAGTATATGTGCTTCATAATTCCTAGTTAGCAAGCATTGGTCCTGCGCAGCAAGGATAAAACCTTCAGTTTCCGCTTTCAACCCTGCACTGCGTAGCCACCGATGGGTACGGGTTTTGTCTACATCAGCTTGATTGGTACGGGCAGAGTATTGGCCATGAAGTGGTTTATTGTGCTGTAGTTGCATCTCTACGCCCATTTGAAACTCCATTTTGAATTTGTTGGCTTCTTTCATTACGGTGTAAAGACGCTTATTACTTTCATGTTCCTTGACGCATACCATCATCCAGTCTTCTGTAGTTTCCAGGTATCTTTGGAGGCCAATTGTTGTATTTTTGTAGGACAGTTCTAGTTGAACTAATCCTATGCCTCCTTCGGATCTGGGCACATACAGACGATCAACATCAGCTTTGGGATGATGCATGCGATAGCAAGTGAGAAGCTTTCTTGTTTTGGCGTCCATTCGCTTAATTTCAGCTATGGTCCAGTTAAGGACATTAAAGCTGTATTGCACCACAGGGACAGCCAATGTGTTTATAGCTGATATTCTGTTTTTTGAATTTTTTGAGTTTAGTTCAGTATTTAGTACCAGACGTACACGCCTGTAGTACTCTTTTCTTATTTTTTCCTTCATTTGGGGGTGTTGTATGCCATCTCCTTCGCTAATTCCTAGGTACTTACAAGCTTCATCATGCTCCAATTCCCTAATCTTTGTGACAAAATCTAAATCTATTAAGGGGGTTTCTGTAATTCTACCTTTCTTAAATGTTACTTTCGCACATTTATCTAATCCGAAGTCCATACCTATGTCGTCACTGAAGTATTTTACAATATTGAGGAGGCCTTTCAACTCATTGTCGTCTTTGTCAAAGAGTTTGAGATTATCCATGTAGAGTAGGTAATTGAATATTTTCTTTTTTCTATTTATTTTGCAGCCATAGCTACTGTTGTTCAGTTCATGTGTAATAGGGATTAAGGATAAACAAAACAGAAGGGGTGACAGAAAGTCTCCTTGAAAGATTCCACGTCGGATATTTAGATGGTTGGATATGGCAGTGCCCCCGGTGTGACTAAGGTATGGTTTGGTGTTCCACATTCCCATGCTGTGCTTAAGTAAATTTAATACGACAGGGAAGACTTTGTACATTTCCAAAGTCTTAAGGATCCAAGAATGTGAAACACTATCAACGGCTTTACGATAATCAATCCACGCTGCATTTAGATTTCTGCGTCGTCTCCTGCAATTTTCCAGGATCATTTTATTTATCATAAGTTGATCTTTGCAGCCATATGAACCTCTTCTGCACCCCGTCTGTTCCAGCGGGAGAATGCTGTTTGTTTCGAAAAAGGAATAAATACGGTTCGTCAGAACAGACGTGATCAACTTATACGTTGTGGAGAGACATGTTATCGGTCTATAATTTTTCGCGTTGTCTGTTTCAGTTGTTTTTGGTACGAGGTATGTAATACCTTCAGTAACCCATTCCGGGATTTTATTGGGATTATTTACAAGCGTTGATAATGTTTTTGCAAGAATTCCATAGGTAGATGAAAGATGATACAGCCAGAAATTGGGCAACTTGTCATTTCCTGGGGATTTCCATTTTGGGGATTTCGTTAGAGCTTGCCTAACATCATCTGTGGATATATTTTCCCATTCTTGCAGAGGTGTATCCAGGAGTCGTTCTTCTTCACTCCGTATCCATTCTGCATTTGGGTTATATTCCTTTGGACTACTCCAAATATTTTCCCAAAATGTCTGTACATTATCAGTCGATGGTGGCCTTTCGATATGTATAGGTGTTTTTCCAATTTCCCTGTAAAATTTCTTAAGATCTGTTCGGAATATTTTATTTTGGCAATAGAACCTACAACGTTTTTCGTATCGTCTTGTTCTCTGTGCCTTTAGCTGAAGTTTCTGTTTCAGCATTTCCTTGATTGATGGAATATCAATTAGGGATTTAGTGCTATATTTCCGCTTGATCTTTTTGGATTTACGTGTGGAAATATTAGGGTTTCTGGTGAGCTCATCTAATATAGAAAGCTCACATCTGATTTGTTTTATTTCTCGTATCAGTTTGGTTTTCCAAGCTGGTTCTCTGTGTCTTTTAATTTTCTTTATTGTCTTGACCTCAAGCTTCCGAGTCGCTGCTAAAGCGGTTGCGTATATGACGTTGTTAACTTCTGTGATGTTTCCCGGTGGTTTATCTGTTAATAGTGTTTCCAGGACAGTATTGTATATTTTCACAATGTGCTTGTTGGAATTCGTCATATGAATTTTCGAGACCTGGTCTGTGTCTGACAATTGTATGAAAGTTACTCTGCTGAGTACTTGGATGACGTCATTTTTCGCTTCGGTGATTTCAGCTTCGTGGTTTTCAAGGAATTCTAAATTAATGTACCTGGAGTCATCTTCAGTGACAATTTCTGTAGAACTGCAGGTTGTGTCTAAGGTAGGGTCTTGGGTTTCATTTCCTGGGAGATGATTTCGTATTTCATTCGCTTTAGCGTTCACCTCATCCCCTGTCGCATTCCTTATTTCTACATTCGTCTCAATAGAGTTTGAGTGATGGGTCATAGTATTTTGTCTTATATCTAATTTTATCTTATCTATTTCTGCCTTTGAGAGTCTGTTGTTTCGCATGGTATCCCTACGGACATTGGCAAGCATGTTTGGATTGAGGTTAGGTCTTATATCATTTCCCACCATACTTCTCCATATTTGGTATGTTTGATTGGTGGTGTTCTTTGCTGGGTTTTCGAGTGCAGTGAAGAAGGATGTCATGACTTGTCGATACTCTTCGCGACTCCATTTCGTTCGTTTATTTTTTATTAGTCGATTTGGTATTGAGTCACTTGGTCCAAGGTTGGCAATAATCCGGGTTTGGTGACCTATTGTCTCTTCTTGTGTGGAAGAGTTTGTTCCAGTGACATACTTTTCGTCCTCAGACTGGTTCCTCTCTGAGGGACGCGGCCCTTGTTGTTCTGGTTGACGGGCCGATCCGGTATGAAATATTATTCGTATTCATTGAAATTGGTAGAGATTTGCGTTTTAATCTTGACCGCCAAGGGGTAATTATGTTCAGGTTACCAGCTTTAGGACGAGTCTCGAAGAAGATCCAAGAGCACGCCCAAACAATGAGATTGTCGGTTTATTAATATCTCGAAGTTAAAAAGTTCATAACAGTGTATGGTATTCAGTGGGGTAGACGATACTAAGTTTTAACTTAGTATAAGTCGGAGTGACCACTCCAAGGGGGATAATTAGAATTTAGTATATAGACTTTAAAAAAATTATTATTATTATTATTATTATTATTATTATTATTATTATTATTGTTATTATTATTATTCCTTTGATCTCTGGTTTATATTCATTTCTTTTCGGGTCCCGGCAAGAGACCTAAGGTCAGAAATGGGATCATTACATTTTCCACTGAAAAGTTTTTAAAAAAATCCCACATATTTTACAGAGATAATGCCCTTCGTAAGGCGTGTGTTGTACTTGTGAGTAGAATTTTTTTGTATTTCTTTAAGGCAACGACTATCAGGAATCCCTTCAATTATATCCTTAAGGCATCTTTAAGGAATCCCTTCAATTGCATCTTTAAGGCGTAGGTTACCAGGAATCCTGTCTATTCAAAACTTTCCCAATTAATCTGAGGGCTCCAACTACAACTGAAATTATCGACGTCCTCATGTACTATAAAAGTGTTAAATGTCCCATAAAATTGTTACAGGTCCTATCTCTGAAACCGGGTCTGGCTGGTGTTCATACTAATTTCTTGCGGTTTCCGTAAAAGCTGAAGATTTTCTACTGCAGATATTGGCCCACTCTGCCATGCCGAGTTTTATATTCAGTGGGTCCTAACACCGTACAACATGATGCTCAATTGTTTTCGGATATTTATAACAGAATATGTATTTGTGGCTATATAATATTTAAGTATGTATGCTTGGTAATTTCTAGTTAGCAAGCATTGGTCCTGTGCAAAATAGAACCTTCATTTTCAGATTTTAACCCTGCACTACTTAGCCACTGATGGGTACGGGGTTTGACTACATCAGTTTGTTTGGTACGGGCATGGTGAAACGTTTTATCTTGACATCGTTTCTGTATCTGGTCGGTTGCATTTGCTTTTGCTTTCTTTTTTTAAGTATTTTCCTGCTTCAATCGGTGTATCATCCGTTACTTGCATTTCTTCACCCTTCTGAAACTCCATTTTGAAGTTTCTGGCTTCCTTTATTACTGAATAAAGTTTCTTCTTTCAAGTTCTTGGACACGGATCATCATCCAGTGTTCTGTAGTTTCCAGGTATTGTTGTAGTTTTATAAGACAGTTCTAGCTGAACTAATCCTCTACCTACTTCGGATGTGGTCACATACAGATGATCAACATCAGCCTTCGGATGATGCGTGCGGTGGCAAGTGAGAAGCTTTCTCGTCTTGGCGTCCATTCGTTTAACGTCAGATATGGTCCAGTTAATAGAGTTAAGAAACTCTATTACGCCACAGTGACAGCCAAGGCTGATATTCTGTTGTTTTTTGTTTTTTGTTTTTTTTGTTTTTTTTTTTTTAATTCAGCTCGGTATTCAGTACTAGACGCACACGCCTGTAATACTCCTTTTTTACCTTCTCCATTTGTGTATGCTGTATTCCATCTCCTTCGCTAATTCTTAGGTACCTATATGTTTCTTCTTGTTCCAGTTCCATAGCTTTGTGACAAAATCTAAGTTGAGTATTTTTCTGTAATTCTCCCTTTCTTGAATGTTATTTTTGCACATTTATCTAATTCTAAATCCATACCTATGCCATCACTGAAACATTTTACAGTATTGAGGAAACCCTTCTACTCATTGTCGACTTTGGCAAAGAGTTTGAGATTATCCATATAGAGTAGGTGATTGAGTACTTTCTTCTTTAGTTTGTATCCATAGCACATGAAAATAGAACAATCTGCCCCGACAGACGGAATAATGGTTTCGGTTCGAAATTCCAATAACCTGAAGAAGGCCGGAGCGTACAACGACCGAAACGCCGTGAATATGGCAACAAAGATGAGGACAACAGTTCGAACAATGTAAATAGTGTAAATAATTACTATACCTCATCTCAGAAACAGACAGATCCTGAAGAAGGCCAGATCGTACAACGGCCGAAACGTCATGAATATGGCAACAAAGATGAGGACAACAGTTCGAACAATGTAAATAGTGTAAATAATTACAATATCTCATCTCAGAAATATGGACAGATCCTGAAGAAGGCTAGATCGTACAACGGCCGAAACGTCATGAATATGGCAACAAAGATGAGGACAACAGTTCGAACAATGTAAATAGTGTAAATAATTACAATATCTCATCTCAGAAATATGGACAGATCCTGAAGAAGGCCAGATCGTACAACGACCGGAACGTCGTGAATAGTGCAACAATGATGATGACAACAGTTTGAACAATGTAGTGTAAATAATTACGATGCCTCATCTCAGAAATATGGACAAAAATCATCTTTTTTATTATGTTTGTTAGCGTTAATATATATTTGTTGTTCTTTCTTTCATTCAAATAATTAGAACAAAAATAAAGATGATTAATTTTTTTTAAAAATACGAAAAATATCGTTTTTCTTTCTGCTTTTCTTTCTTATTCTGTCTTTTTGTATTTTTGCTTCTTTCTTTCTTTCTTTCTTTCTTTAAAGGTATTGACAGAAACTAAAATATTGTTTCCTTCTGCTGTTCTTACAACTTACGCTTCTTCGTCCATTTAGTCTTTGGACATTCAGCCAAAACACACACACACACACACACACAAACACAGCATTCTTTCCTTCATTTTCTTCCTAGACAATTTATCAACTGTTTTGTTACCAGTTGACGACATTGTTCTCTTGGAATGTCGAGATGCGCTTTCAACCGGATTTCTGATCAGGATAATATGTCGAATTAAGTTAAGTCTTAACAGAGATGAAGGCCACGTCAACGCCTCTATAGTCACCTTTCACTTTTGCAACACAACGATAAGCCCGCCTTCCATACCATTCTACCTTTGCTCCGATAATGACGGTCATCTTTATATCCATTTTTCGGCTGGAAAGAAAAAGGAACACATCCAGCTTGGGTCGTATAGACGTTGTAAATACGCTTAAATGTCCGCGACGTTAATGATAGCTTCAGATTGTCCGTGTCCGGAAAAGGCTGGCCACCCGTTCACAGCGTGGTATTTGCTCTGAACCCGGCCACTTTTGTTATAGGTACTGGACTTCTGCCTACCTAGTCATCTGCACACATTTTCAAGAAATGGAAAAATAATGAATGTACAACGGGTTCGCCACTAAATATCTTCGTCTGCAATGCCGAAGTGATGGTCTTACTTTAATTTCTACACCATTCTTTCAATATTTTATTTTCTTTATCTTTCGTTACATTAATTTTCTTCATTTCTCTGTCTTTTTTCTTTATCTTTATTTTCTTCCATTTTCTTTTCCTTCTTTTTTGTTTTCTTTCATTTCCTTTGTTACTTTTTTTATCTTAATTTTCATCAATTTTTTGTCGTCTTTCCTCATTTTAATTTTCTTCATTTTCTTTCATTTTTTTACGTTGTTTCTTGACCTTCATTTTGCTTCATTTTCTTTCTTCTCTTTCTTTCCATAATTTCCTCTGTCCTCTTTCCTTACCTTAATTTATTCATTTTCTTTTTCTTCTTTCTGTACCTGCATTTAATCTTTTCATATTTGTCGTCTAGATTTTTCTCCTTTTACCAATTCTCTGGTTTGAAATCTTTCATATACCCTCTTTTTCTCTTTCTTCTACGTTCTTTGTTAATCCGCTGCCTTGTGCCTTACTTGGGGTTTTTCCTACTTTTAGCGACTATTTGTAAATTCTTTCCTTTATTCTCGTCTCTTTAGCCTTTTCTCCGTCTTCTTATATCCACCTTTCTTTCCCGCAATTTTCTTAACTCCTTTTCTGTCTAGCGCCGAAGAACATCACGTTTATCTCTGCGGAATGTTATTTATTTTAACGAGTAATCCGGAACAAGCGAAACGGTGCGACAAATACACTTTGGAAACAATCAAGCCAACACCGGCAATTGTTTCTCAAATATGAAAAGTTTTCAGTCATCATTTTCATAAGGGACACCGAGTTTATGTCTTTTTCGTTGGAAACAAAGAAAAGAGTATTGAAATGTTACGTGATATCTGTCCTCCTGTATGGCAGCGAATGCTGGAAAATCTCGTCAAAGATTAAGAAGAGACTCGAAGCAACTGAAATATGGTTCTACAGAAAGATGCTGAGTATACCATGGACCGAACATGGGAGCAACAACGAGGTTTTGGAAAGAATGGAAACAAAAATGAGGAAGAGGCAGTTAAAATTTCTGGGACATGTAATGAGAAAAGAGAGCTTGGAAAATCTGATATTCACAAGACGGATAGAGGAACAGGGAAAGTAACACGTGACATACTTAATGGATTTGAGTAAATGGATGGCAGAAGATGGGTTGGGAGAAATAACAAAAAGAGAAAAATTTGAAGAGCTACAACGGATAAGAGGATGTGGAGAGCCATAATCGCCTACATCCTGAAGGAACACGGTATATAAAAGAAGACTGTTTAGCTGTTTCCTTACTGATCATTGGCCATACAAGTGATGACGAAATCTTCCAAGCAAATATTCTTTACAGGTTACACTATCAAGACATGGCATGTTATCAAATTATAGATTCGGAATAAAAAAAGATTTTTTTCATGATGAGGATATTGAAGTTGAAACTGGCATTGTTGAAACGGAATCACATTCAAACAAAATAAATTATTTTTGAATTTGCGCTAATGGTATAAGAAATTAATCAATCTCGTTTCCCCCTACAGATGGCTTAAATAGCAGATATATAATCTGGTTTATAACCCTGACTAATAGCAAGAATAAGAGGAACTGTCTGAATTCCAAACCGTGGAGAAGTCAACTGGAAACCCTTCGATTACGCCTATTAAAATGTCAGGAAAATGCACAGATAATACAGAAAAGGAATTTGTGGAGAGCCTTAATCGTGCATATATTAAAAGATGGAAAATTTATGAATGTATATATGATTCAATATCTAGTCTTAACGTTACTTGATAAGTCCATATGGCGAATTAAGTTCTAGATTAAATTCGAAAATTTGAAGAAATGTCTTAAAATTTTCTATAATAGACGCAATTTTGGTTCCTTGTTTCCGTTTTAGCCAAAGGGCTTCACTGTGTCGATACGCTTTACTCGTTTTTGTTGTAAATTCTCACAAGAAAAGCGAGAAAAGTCAATTCAATTCTTGTTACTTTTACCAACAATTCAAACACCAAAATATAGGATCAACTTTAGCTTTCAATATATTGCTGCTATTCGTGCCTATTTTTTTTCTCCATATGACTATAAGCCTCTTTCTTTTGAATTGTCATAGGCAGAAGATTTCCTCCGGCGCACGGAATGCTAACATTAACTTGCCTTCAAGAAAGGATGCTCTGATGAGGAAAGAGAGAAATCACACTGTGATGATAGAGTAGTAGTTGTTTAGTATCATTTCTAGAGTTTTGGTTTGTTGTGCCTACTCTTGTTGTGGTTATTTTTAATTATTTATTTTTAAAAGAAATTTATTTATCAGATGTAGACAAAGCGAGGGAAAAATCTTGCTGACGAACAACGAACGCGAATTCAATGCTGTAACAATGGGGAACCGGAAACAAACCTTTGGTTTGCATTTTAACTTTCCGAAGAAAAGGAAAAAAATAGTGATAAATAAAATCTAATAAAACGCAGAGGAGGTGAAAATAAATAGACAAAAGTTTACGTGAAACGGAAAATTATAAAAACAAGAACTCATATTAAACAAGAATTAAAATTAAAAAAAAAAGATATTTTTGTAGTTGTGTGCTTTGTATGTTTGTGCTTAAATTCTCCGTTTGTAGTCATATTTGTTTCTGCAAATGTGGGTGCGTGTACACAGTTTTCAATTTGTTTTGTCTTCATTTCAATTTTCTTTATCGAGCGTTAGACGTTGCTTTTGGCTTCGATTGTGACGGAAACGTGGCATTTGGACTCATGCCATGTACCGGAAGTCGAACAAAAAAAAATATTATTGCACCCAAGAGGAAGAAGTATGCACTTTGCTATAAAATATTTGGAAAGTTTAGAAAATGTGATAATGAAAACATCAAAGTTACGTTAAAAGTCGCTTGCTCAATATTTATATGACGCTGAAAGACTAAAAGAGTTCGTGTTTATGCAGTTAAACGCGCAGCTCATGTTTGATAACAATGAAATACACATGTAAGAGATAAAAGAAAGGAGTTAGATGACAACTCTATAACTTAAATAGAGACCATTTTGGTTTATGCTATGAGGGTAAGCATGATCTAACAAACAATCACTTACACTTTTGTGATGTGACCCTTCGTGACCATTCTCCGGATTCTTATCTTTTGTAACTCTAAGTTTCATTCTACTAGCTTCTTCACCCATAACGTCCTGTGAGTATTAATTTTTCAAACTCGTCCTTTCTCATAATTTGCCCCAGAAATGTTTCGAACGTTAAGTTTAATTGTCATTTTTTTTTAAAACGTCTTCGATGCTGCTGGCATTCTCAACATTCGTTTTTATAATCACACTTGTCTTTTCTTCATCGGCATTGAAATTGTCTAGTATTCAAAAACATATATATATATATATATATATATATATATATTTTCTATGTCAGCATAAGATTGCTATGCGAAGATAACGGTCGCGAAATATCAAAAGCCAATCCATAATACAGTTCTATGAAGACGTACCACGCGAAAGAAGTAAATATTAACAAGAGAATTATATGCTATATACATAATTCTCTTGATGATACATACCTTTCCCAACGGGTATTATCACGTAAGTGAATGTAATAGATTCGACCGAAATTCGAACTCGGCTCTCCAATTCCTCAATCTGAGCTGCTATCCATTTCTCCACCGTGCCTCCTTAGTAGCTGAGAATTTACCAGTAAATAATTATTATATACCCAAAATACATACAAACTAAAATATGTTATGGCTTTCCATAACTATCAACAGTTTGATAAACCATAAAAAACAAACTGATCAATAAAATCTGGACTACAAGACAACAAACCCAGGACACGAGGTGGTTTCTGTTGAGGTTTCTCTAACAAGTATATTTTACGTAGTGTTGCTATCCAGATTTTTTTTTTTTAATTCAGAGTTGTTTTTCTCCCTGTCTGGTAGACAAACAAAGCTAAAGACTCTGATTGCTTTTAACCCTTATCTGGGAGTAGAAAAGATGGATTTATACCTTTCCAACGATATTTGTGTGAAAACTAACGTAACGGCCTCGTCTAGAATTTAAACTCGACAGGCAAATTCCAGTTTACGCGCCAATAACAGCTACCCTAAACTAACCCAAATGTCAGTCAGTTTAGTGCCACACGTGATACAGGCTTTGTCGATCACGTCTATTTCGAGTTACAACTGACTATGCAGCAAAAGACTGCAGTTTCTTTCTGAAGTAGACTGGTTTCCAACCAAGGCTGTAGGACCAAGTCTATCCTCCTATTCAATCCATAGTTGGTTTGGGGTCGGTGTAGAAGCGATGGTTTCGTAACTTTCATAATAGTACATGCAACTAAGTGAACCTGCCTGGAATTTGAACTTGGCTCTACCGATTTCTCATTTCGAGCCTTTATCTATAACACCACACTGCACGATCTCAAATGCATTGTAGTTAAAATGAAATGGCGGTTCCGAGTGAACAAAATAATGCCTTTTATCGTGGCCTAGTCAGTTGCCTGATCTATATGCTATAGGAAAATGCGGAAAGGGTTTAAAATTTGAGTTCATCAGCAGAAGTTGAAAAACTTATGTGGTCTTAAGGTAATTTAGCAATAGAAGTAATAAAAGACTGACACTGATTTTCAGCAAGTAGCCTATTCCAAAAGTACGCGACTTAATATTGGCCAGCGTTTATTGATATGTGCCAAAAACCGTCACCAATTACGTCTGTTGCATTTTGTCAATAAATTTATGTCTAAGCTAACATTTCTTTATTTTCCATAGTTTCGATTAATTATTAGGTTGGTGCAAAAATAATGACGTAATAATGTCGTTTTTTGAGGTTAAAAAATAGGTCAAAAAACGACATTATTACATCATTATTTTTGCGCCAACCTAATATTAATATGTATTTACTATAGCAATAATAGAGACTTACTTCTGAATATTTTTTGTGTTACTCTGTGTTTCTTTCTTTTCCATCCTCTCTCTCTCTCTCTCTCTCTCTATCTATCTATCTATCTATCTATCTATCTATCTATATATATATATATATATATATATATATATATATATATACAAAATCCAAAAATGTTCGTGCGACCAAACAGACTACCTGCTAAAAGACATTTAAAAAACTAGAAAAAAATCTTAGACAAGAAAAAATTATCCACACGAGGCAAGGAAAAAATACCCAGAGGCAAACACCTTTCTAAGCAGTAAATTAAAGTGTTCAACCCCCAGGCTAACCAGACAGAGCAAAGAAAAAACGTTTCACAGCGTCAAACCTCAACTAGGCACATCTCCTGTCGTTACTTAAATTTCACGCTCTCACGATCTTTAGGCGATTATATATGTGTGTATTTTAATTTTTTATTATACCAAAATTATGTATAAATCATCCAAATTTCCTGTTTGGTTCTGCAAATGTTCTAGTACTTTCCAAAGTCTCTATCCCTATCTCCAATTAAACGTTCTAAGTATTGTATCCAATAGTTGTTACCCAAAGCCTGGAATCTTTTGGAACGTTACATTTCAATTTTAAAAATACATCTATCGCATAAATTAAATCATATGTAAACATGTATATAAATATTTTACAGGCGGGTTAAAAATTCTTACAGATTTGAAAATGCCATCTGCTGTGGTAGAACAAAGCAAAAATTCTTCCATTCTTAATTCCGAAAGTGAATGTTTTCACAGGTATAAAAATAGCAGGTATGTAAACATGATTAAACAATCAAAAATAATTTCTTCTTAGGATGCATTATTTTATAAAGAATTGAACAGCATAAAACAAATATTTATCAACAATAATTTTCACAACCGTGTTGTCTATGAGCCAATGATATTAGCTTTAGATAATTTTAAAAAAATTGACGTAAATAAACTAAACTAAAAACATCTTTTTTTTTACCTTAACCAGGTACACCCTGATTATAAACAAGTTGAAAAAAGTTATTAAAGATCTATATCACCAGTAACTATCACAAAAAGCACGGTACAACTAACATTTACTCTGAAAAGTTTTGAAAATGTAAATTAATCATTAGCAATGATACGGAATCTTAACCTTTTGCTATAAAGAATGTCATTTTTTAATGAATTTGGGAGATTGTATCTTCAGTATCAACATTCAAAAAATCAATTTTTACATTGGCCAGACAAGCATCTGTCAGTCAGTTATGTGCCATGCGTGATACACGCTTAGGCGATCATGTACGATGCAGTAAATATTGTAGAGAAAATATTAAAATACATGAAGATACAACCCACATCGAATAAAAATATATTTCAATAAATGGAACAGTACATTAAAATATAATATTGTCTTAATTTCTGGAATAGCCTAATGGATTGAGTGAGTTCAATCCCTGCATCAGGCAGTGTGTACTTGCACTCAGTAAAAACGGGTGAGTAATAACTGAACAATACTAAGTAAAAACAAGAACAAGACGCTATCCCTTTGGAACGAGAATAGTCTATCTCTGCAGATTCAATAATCGGTTTAGTTTCAGAATTTCTGCAGTCATTTTTTTGTGAATACGTTCAGCGCATGGTGTAACTTATAAGACGTATATTTAAATTTGAAATCCAAAGTTCCAGAAATGCCAGGATGTTGCTAACAACTATTGTCTACGATACTGGCATTTAGTTCCAGGTAATGACCGAGACAGTCGTGAGTACTTGAAAACAGTGCCCAAAAAGGTGAAATTTGTTTAATTGATTTCTTGTTGCTTCAGTATACACACACATATATATATATATGTGTGTGTGTGTGGAGAGAGAGAGAGAGAGAGAGAGAGAGAGAGAGAGAGAAAGTGCGTGTGTCCTTTCTGGAACAATCCCAGAATATTTCAGCACTTCCACTTATAGAGTTTGAGCATTTTAAAATACATATATATATGTGTGTGTTTATATTTATATATATATATATATATATATATATATATATATATATATATATATATATATATATATATATATATATATATTCGTAAATATATATATATATATTCTCAATACTGTTGTGATATATAAAATTGAAAAAAATTATATATCGGTGTGTCATATGTGTATATATATATATATATATATATATATATATATATATATATATATATATATGTGTGTGTGTGTGTGTGTGTGAGTGTATATATATATATATGTGTGTGTGTGTGTGTGTGTGAGATTTCATTTGTTGATGACTTTGTGGATGATGCAATTGGATATATGCACATTGTTTTATACAAAACTTTCATATTGATATATACTTACATCTAAAATATATACTTACCTATTTGGCTGTTAGTCTCTGTGTGTATGTTTCGTATATGTGTGTTTTATGTGTGTTTGTGTGTGTGTGCATCTATGTGTGTGTGACATTTATACATCTGATATTTGTAGGAACATTAACTATGACATTCAACAGCATTAGAACCAACTTAAGTTTTAATACTACATTTAAATGCATATACACATACACACACATACACACACAATATATATATATATATATATATATATATGTGTGTGTGTGTGTGTGTGTTGATATATATATATATATATATATATATATATATATATATATATATATATATATATATAAATTTCAATGCATGAAATTACCTACCGGTTTGCCGTATTCCAATCACTTAATGGCATGTCTATAGACAAGCATCTGTTGCCATTTCACCCAAAAACATTCCATTGTCTAGCTGAATTCACATTTATTGATTAAATACACGCGCATAAATGTATCTATCTTTGGTCGACTGCATTTATGATATAGTGTGCCCGTCTATGTAAATGTATATGCCATTAATATATGCTATATACGAATGAATTCACACTTCCAGGAACAACATTTTTTTTTCCATGAATTCACGCTGACATTAACTTTTCCAGACGAACACATGTAGACACGTCGACAAAGAAATGTAGCAAAAGACGCCTCGGACGGAACAGAGAAGCAGAAAATTAAAGCAAACACGAAAGTGACAAATCACAAAGAATAAACTGAAAAATAGAATTTCAATTCCTGATTTTTGAATGTATAAAAGAATAGTAACTGCTTGACTAGACTGTTGTTTAAATGATAGCAGGTCTCCTTATATCCAGCCGTCTGCAAAGTGTTCTACATTTTATAGATTTTTTCTCCGTCGCTTTAAAAAAGGCCATCGTCTTCATGGTTTCCAGTTCAGGTAACCATAAACAGTTTGGGTCATCTAAGAGAAAGAATAAATAGAACAACCGGATACAAAACTCGTAAGATAGCGAGCTACGTTATACCTGTTATATATATATATATATATATATATATATATATATATATATATATATATACACACAAAAGAAAGCGTAAGTGTTGGGAACTGCCGGAAAAAAAAGCATATCATGAACTGACCCAGGTCTTGAGAGTCAAATTGCGTCGCTATTTTGGTTACACGAAGCCAAAACCCTTTCAACGCTTATGTCCTCTATCTCAGAGGCTAAGTTCCATTCAGCCGAGCTGAAGGATAAGCTAAAGGTTGGATCAGTGTGCAAACGTGCCAGTGCAAGCATCTGTAGAAGGGATGAGATTCTAGTAGAGCGGTTTACCAGAAACGAGCAACTAGCCAGTAAGATTGATTGATAGATAGATAGATAGATAGAGAGAGAGAGAGATAGAGAGATAAATTTACACATTTACCTTCCTATATAATGGCATACATATTTGCATTTAAAATGTATTTGCGGTGATTTAAATCAATTTCAACATAACTTGATTTTCTGCTACATTTATGTAAGTGTATTTTATGATAGAATTCAGTGTATTAATACAGAATCCAACTTGCACTAATTTTACGTAGAAACACAGACACACATAAACACACACACACATATATATATATATATATATAAATTTATACTTTTTATTTTAATATTTTTTTCATAATTGAAACGGAAATGAATAGCTTCCAGGTAAACAAAATCTGTATTTTAAGAAATAATGAAAAATAGATTCGAAGGTATATATTAAGGAGCAAAATAATTTGAAAAGGTATGAAAATTTGGAGAAACTTTAGGCTAGAAAAAATGACTTCCGAAGGTAATATGCCCTGTAAGAAATTTTACAGCGAAAATAATTTTTCACTTAAATGAAAAACGGCTTCAGACACCAAATAATTTTCTGGTAATATTATAATCAACAAGCTTCCTTCTCAGTATAGTCATCAGTTTTCCGATTATCGTTTTTTCCACTTATTTTCTTTATCCTTCTAATCCCCCTTCTAAACTTCGTCTTCAAATTCTACTTCTTCGATTCATGAATATTCTTTTTTTTCTTCTCTTTCATTAACTTCTTCCTTCTTTTCCTATCCCTTTGCTATTTAATGTTTCTCCATGTTCGCCATCTTTTTTTTTTACTGCCATTTTTCTCAGCCACCCTCTCTATTCTTCTGTCATTTTCTGTTTTTTCTTCTCATTTTTCTTTTCATATTCTTCTTGTTAATCATTCTCTTTATTTTCATTCTTATTTTCGTCATTAACTTCTTTGTCTTTGTCGTTTTTTCTTTCTCTGTCGTTTATATTTCTACATTGGGAAACGCTGAAGATGCATTACATCAGATACTTTTAATTCCTACTACTATTCCTCTTATATAGAGAGTTTGTATATATATATATATATATATATATATATATATATATATATATATATATATATATATATATATATATATACACAAACTTATATATATATATATGTTTGTGTGTCTGTGGATTATATTTTTATTTTAGCTGAAGATAAAAAAAGTAATCGATTATCGCAAAATTTAATTTGGGAAAAACTCTGTTCATAACTTTACCTACGAACTTTGTTGCAGAATCTAGCAATAACACGTTCATCAATTCGTTATACAATAAAACACAAGTAAAAACTCTTGTCAGCTTCACATCACGAGTGAATGTCCAGTCAGATATAAAATTGTTATCAAATTTTTCCTCTTGAAAGCGCACAATAATTCATTCTTTCGTCTGCAATTCTTTAAAGAACTCAACAATGAGAAACAAACGTGAGTTAAAAAGGGTTTTCCGAACTACCTCATAAATAACCAAATTAGACTATTTCTTTCTAAAGTAATCAATAGAAACACTGAACATACAGATAAAAATAAAATCATTAACATTTTCTATAAAAATCAAATACACGTTAACTATAAACATGATGAATTTTTACTTAGAAACATTCAAAAAAATACAAAATCTCTGTCGCCCAGAACGAGGAAATTATTATCTATTATAAAAAAATTTAAACACCTGACCTCATCGTCAACAGCAACAACTCACTTGCAAGATATAAATTACAGAGATCCATATAATTTATTTATGAATTTACAGGCCCCTTAAGTAACTGCGTTTCTAATCAAACCAAATTCATGAATAATTATATTGGATATATCACTACATGACTATCAAGAAGCTTCACGTTACATCTATCTGACAATAGCTGAATTAGGGCCCGTTTAATCACTCACGGAAACATACCAAACTCGGTGCGCAAAATACTTGTAGAAAATACGACTATAATAACCTTATCCATATGTAAAAAACGCTAAAAATGATGGAAGCGTTATTTCGAGTTGGCCTCCGTCGAATGGATAGCATCCTAGTTGCCTGCTTGGCTGGAGCATCGACGTCTGTGACTGTAGAGTCAATGCGAGAGTGACAATCTCTGTTGCAGAGGTCGCATGTTTGTTCTATCTCTGGTCTGTTGGAGCTGTCACTTTGCTTTTTGCAGGCCTGCCTTTCCGTGGCGACTTAGCTTCTCCTCCCCTGACTTGAGGTATTTGATCAGGGTTCCTCTCCATTCGGATCGTATGGCTGCCAGGCTCTCCCAAGATATCCACAACTTTCATGTCGCGTCTCACTACATCGCGGTACCGTAACTGTGGCCGCCCGGCGGGTCTCCTTCCAGCGGCCAGCTCTCCATACAAGAGGTCAATGGGGATGCGGCCGTCTGGCATGCGATGGACGTGGTCCAACCAACGGAGTCTGCGCTGTTGAGCAGTGTGAATATGCTAAGGAAACCTACTCGAGACAGTACCTCATTGTTAGGCACCTTATCTTGCCACGCTATTCCCAGGATGCGGCGAATGCTTCTCACGTGAAAGACATTCAGAAGCGTGATTAATATAAAAAGAAAAAGCCAACACTCAATAATATCAACTGTGAACAAAACCAGAACGTGCTGACCATTTCTGATAAATAAAGAAAAATCACTAGAAATGCGCATATATAAAAATTTACATATAAAAATTTAAAAATAAATAAAATTTGTACAACAGAATTACTCTTAAATGTTTAATTCTCAATAAGACAATGAGTCCGCAGAATATTTTGAAGAGAATTAAATATTTGAATGTTCAACATTTTACATATGAAAAATAGAATCTATTTCCTGCATGTTCTATAAAGGACTAATAATTATAATTTTATCACTTCAATAGATTAAAAAATACTTGTAAAAGTTTATGCGGCCTGAATTATGAAAGCGAATATCGACATAGATAAAAATATTTCTCATAAAAACTTGATTTATCGTGATAAAATTGTTTCCACCCGGAAACATTGTTCGTATATATATATATATATATATATATATATATATATATATATATATATATATATATATATTTACATTTTTCGACTTTGTCATTTATTTCCCTAATATATATATATATATATATATATATATATATTTACATTTTTCGACTTTGTCATTTATTTTCCTAATATATATATATATATATATATTTACATTTTTCGACTTTGTCATTTATTTTCCTAATATATATATATATATATATATGTTCGTGTTACGCGGTTTGTCTTTAGAACTTCATTGAACTAAAGTGATCTTTCATTTTTTTTAATGTATAGGTATATAGTTGAGCTAATTTTATTTAATTTGGGGGGGGGATTTTTGTCTATATTTAATCTGTTTTTTTATTAAGTATTCCACATTGTAATAATATCTGTAATAATATATAAATAAGATCTGCTAATAAAAGTGAAAATTTGTAAAAATTTGTAAATTTACTATGGATGATCTCGCGACTAAAGTACATTCTATAACTATTCGATTTAGTAAATCGCTTTCTCTTTTATTTTATAGTTTCATTTTTTTTTAATCAAAATTATATGCAGACTCGTTATGGTTAGCATTTAATGCACTGAGTGTCGTGTTTTGTAAAAAATCCTTTTATTAATCATATATTTTTTTATTTAAATTCGTTAAGGTTTCACCGATGTATTGCTCGTGGCAATAATGTATGAAGAGGAAGGACATATCGAGAATACTTATAAGATCTGTTAATATCGTAATTATTTCATATCCAATACGAAACAAAGGGCTTGTAAATTATTTCACAAGAGATGTATCACAATTTGATCACTGTTGTTTGTTCCTTCTTATTGTTACCTAACCTATTAATTATGCACACACACACACACACACACACACACACACATATATATATATATATATATATATATATATATATATATATATATATATATATATATATATACTTTAAGAATCAGGAGGTCAGTTGAATCCGCTAA
>OZ010590.1:73825931-73950931 GCA_963932145.1 Acanthosepion lycidas
TTTTGCAGTTGTTCAAAGATTTATTAAAGCGGTCTTTTTATAAATATGAAGGATATTTTTTTAAAAAAATAATGAGATTAATAAAAATTGCATTAACGTGAAGTGGTAATATCAACATTTAGCACGATTAAAAAGACAGGTAAACGAGTTTATCGACGCTTTGTCTCCTTGTCTGTCTCCCTATTTCTCTCTCACCCTCACTCCTACTTTTCAACTGGCCAAGTTCAATATGATCCCTGCCTCTGAACCGTTATGACTGGTGGATATTTTTCTTGTATCATATTGAAAGCTATCATACGAAAAAAAAGGGAGGTTAGTAAAAACTGTATTACCGTAAAATGGTAATATAAAAATTCAGTACTATTAAAAAGACAGGTAAACGGGTTTACCGGCGCGTACGCGCGTACTCTCTCTCTCTCTCTCTCTCTCTCTCTCTCTCTCTCTCTCTCTCTCTCTCTCTCTCTCATCAATGCAAAGACCGAGGACAAAAAGTGTGCACGACGACAAAAACACCCAGGATTAAATCAATTTTATAAAAATATAAATACAGTTTGTTTTTTTTTTACATTTAAGCCTACCATCCATTCTTGCTTACGGACGGATGTCTGGCAGGACTTATTACGAAAAGATTCCAATATATTCAAATAGTATACCGAATTAACCTTAGTCTTTAGTGAAAACATGTGGTTTGACATAAAAGCGGACATATTTTGGTTTTTAATCAAATGTTCAGCTATCGCCAAGCCAGTTGTATTCATGAATCTATGCAAATTCTCTATCTTCCCTATGCGAATATCGGCTGGTACTTGTCGAATGAACAATGCTTCCAGCGTATGAAACATTCTAGCTATATAATCAACATCGGCCTCAGCATTGGTTGGTCAACTGTTATATTGGAATAAAGTGTCGCTGCAGATACTTGAGTTTGAACATAGATCGCCAGTGTGCAAACACAGGCCATTCCAATACTGGATCAAGTAGATCACGTGACCACATAGGAAACGTATATATGGGATAGTGTGTGTGTCTAATTGATCGCCATTTCTATTCTATCGTCCATTATTATTCGGATCGCTGTGTCTAGTCTATCCTCTATAATATACAAATCTGTCATTTCTAGTCTATACTATTCGAATTGTTATTTCTACTCTATCCTCTATTACTATACAGACGCTATTCTCTATTCTATTCGCTATACTATTTCTCTATTCGGATCACTATACGGATTACTATTCGAGCGAGTATTATCGAGCAAGTACTGTTAGTGCGAGTGACACCAGCATTTTTCAGCGGCGTACTATAGTTGTACCTGCCATTACAAAGTCTCTACTACAACGAGCATTACGAAAGTGACAACGAGTATTCGTTGGCGTCACAAAATTAACAACGAATGTTCCTTGATCTCACAAAATCAACAAAAGCAGAACGTGAATTGTTAATAATTGCGGATTTTTACACAGCCATAAAATTATTTAAACACATTTTAGATGAGGGGAATTTATGGAAAATGAAGTTATTTATTTAAAATAAATATAAAATATATACTTATAAGCGCGCACACAAACACAGACAGGCAATCATACACATTCACATATATTAGAGATTCTTGAGCACCCCGAGGTGGTGTAATGGTTAGCAAGTTTGTCTCGTTAGAACTATTACGACTTAGTAGTGAGTTCGATTCTCAATGGGGGTCCCATACTTTTTGGCCTTGTGCCGCATCTGAGCTACGCTTGGAAAATCACTATATTACAGTACATTTTTTTTAGCTTACATCAGCATGGCTGATGCTAACTTCTATGAGATTGATTCATTATGCCTTCTTGGGTTAACTTTTTCCCCTGATGGAGTGGAATAATTACATTGAATCAATTGCTATGCCTACTTCTAGAAATGTTGCTTTGCTGTGTCTTTCTAGACCGTTTTCTAGCAAGAAACATTTATAAGTTTACTATTCATCCATGTATTGAATATTGCGACTATATATGATCTGGAGTTCTGTTATTTATCTAGTAGTTCTTGAGAAAACCCAAAGAACAGTCTGCATACTGAAATCATATTAGTAAATATTTCCAGTTTAGTGGTTGATAAGTAAATATTTTCAGTTTAGCAGCTCTAGTTAAATATAATAAGAAAATTGTTATTGGTAACGCAAATGAAAATATTTTCCTGATTATTATCGGCAATTTCATATCAAAAATATTTTTTACTCATCATTGACGAACAAGGGATAGCAAGTTTTCCCAACTATTTTAGACCTTATCCACAATTGGTTGATTCGAACGGATTCAGGTTTTCATTGGGTATCAAAATTTTGTAATATATCTATTCTTATTGATGTTGATTCCCTGATTTATTTGCCGAAACAGTTCCAAATGCCAACATTTAGCCGAATCTTATAAATGTTTTTGCTCAGGCCGATATTGCTTTTCTCTTCTTCATCTTTGGGAATAATGTCCAACATTTGCTACCGTATAGGAGGGCAGATGCTACGTAACAGCTCAGTACTCTTTTCTTTATTACCAAAGAAATCCTCCTATCTCACAGTCCTCTGCTCAGCTTTTGGAATACATCCTTGGCCATCCCAATCCGTTTTCGGATCTCAGCATTGCACCTAACTTCCACCGTCAAAACACTTCCCAGATATTTAAACTTTCACACATGCTTGATTTTAGTGTCCACGACCTGCAAATCGCATTTTGGACTCGGCCTTTTACTGATATCCATGCAGTATGTCTTCTTGTAGTTTATGATTAGTCCTTTCTTCTCGCTCTCCCTCGTTACCTTCTGAAGGAGGTTTTGTAGTTTGTTTTCCGTGTCTGCTATCAGTACCGTATCTTCTGTTGGTATGATTGTGACTGCAGTAGGATCTTCAGTTCTCTCAGACAGGCGTTAAAAAATGAATTTAACAAATTATTAAAATAAAAAATATCCTAGCTATATCCAGGAAAGATTTCAAAATCTCAATATATTGGGCTGGTGCAAAAATAATGACGTAATAATGTCGTTTTTTGACGTTAAAAAATACATCAAAAAACGACATTATTACGTCATTATTTTTGCACCAACCTAATAAATGATAAAAAAATATTTTTGATTATTGGAATTCAAAGAGTAATTCAGTGAATATTCGACCCAGAAAATATAATTTTAGGATGAACAAATGCGCCTGGTGCTGTTGCTACATGATAACGCCCGTCCTCAATGTTCCTTTCTATTTGTAAACAATAAAACCCATTGGAAATGGGAAAGTTTAGTATTCTACATTAGGCGTGTTCTTTTATTCTATGTTTCGACGCTAAACTATTACGTGTTCTCTCTCGCAATCGATTCCCACAGTGTCAAAGATCGAAAACTTTCACAAAAATCTTCTCAACAGCGAAATTATTATTCTTCCTGGAATACTCAAAATATCTGAAGAGTGACATAAAGAATAAAAAGCCAGAGAAAATAATAACACAATAAAATTATACGATGTATAAAGTCAGGGTGAGAATTACAAAAAAAGGCGCGGAACGATATTCATTTTTACATGTATCGATTTGCATAATAAGGAGATAGATAGGTAGATAGATAGATAGATAGATAGATAGATAGATAGGAACAGTATTAGAAAGAAAGATAGATAGATAGATAGATAGATAGATAGATAGGAACAGTCTTAGAAAGAAAGACAGAAAGGAACATAGATAGATAGATAGATAGATAGATAGGAACAGTCTTAGAAAGAAAGACAGAAAGGAACATAGATAGATAGATAGATAGATAGATAGGAACAGTCTTAGATAGATAGATAGATAGATAGATAGGAACAGTCTTAGATAGATAGATAGATAGATAGATAGATAGATAGATAGATAGAATTCGTAAAGCATATTAATAAATTAACTTTTAAGAGATAAATATATATTTTATAAGATCAAAATTTGGATTTTCATATATAAATAAATACGCTATCCTGTATCCTATACTCTTATATAGTTCCGTTCTTATCGGAGAACGCATATTTTCGACGAAATTTCTCGAACATCCAGGCCGGTAAATGTGAATAATACTGATTATTAAAAAAAAAAAATCAGAGAATTTACTGAAATAAATAGTATCTATTAAAATAAGGTATAAACAGAAAGTTGTTTGGAAAATAAAAAAAAACATTCCCGTAATTCTAGATACATACATAAACACTACACATTCAAATTATAATATTATCAAGTAACTGATACGTTTAGACTTCAAAGTTAGGTTTTCTGTCTTCATATCCTTGAGCCAACGGCCTACGGTGGCGAGAAGGAAATTAAGTTACCAGGCATTATATAGCACAGTTCATCCTTCCCTGTGGTTAAACTATACAAGCATAGAGAACACGCAGGACTGAGCAATGCCATGATGCTTACGCTGTATAGGTGCGGTCCGGATTTGGCTCGCTAGAGAATTCGCACTACTGATGAGTCCCGAAAAGAACGAAACGGCCATCTAGTGCTTTTCTACATGAGTGCGCGTTGAGGATTCCAGTTCTTGACATGATGAATCATTATGAAAATTATACAAAATCCCTTAATTACTAATTAATAATGCAACCTATGCTTGATACAACATCTAATGAACTGGATGGGGTGGTTCGGTGAAGGAAGTCGTTGCTCTAGGGGTCAATACTGTGGGTTCTGTATGCTTGTATAGTGTCACCACCAGGGTTAGGGTGAGCTGTGCTATAATATGTCGAGTATCTTACTTTCCTCCTCGTCACCATAGCCCTTTGGCTCAATGATATGAAAACAAAAAAAAACAGCATTATCGTCTATCGGAGAGGTCCGGGTTCGACTCTCATATATATATGTTAAACTTTCCCTCCTTCCATGCCTCCCTCCCTCACTCTCTATACATATATATATATATATATATATATATATATATATATATATATATATATATATATATATATATATATGTATGTATGTATAATTATTTATATATTATATGCACGGTACTTATTAGAAAGCGCTCAATATCAGAGATAGAGCTAACATATATGGTTGGATAGATGTGACCTTGTGACCCTGGGTTTCAAACCCAGGGTCACAAGATCACATCTATCCAACCATATATATATATATATATATATATATATATATATATATATATATATATATATTATTAAAATACATCTTTAAATGCCGAATCTAGATGCGTCGTCAGTGTTGTTGCTCCCATGTCACTAGAAGTTTCGGGTCTAAATAAACAACAGACTTCTTCGATGGGCGACCCGACCGAATATGATCAGTATTCGGCCCACACCTAGAACAAAATTTGCCACTAGCTTTAGGACGTGGATTATATAAGTTGCCCCAGTAGACAACAACCAATCAAGACTTCACTTGGGCTATTTGAAGTTATAGACTGGGTATGCATGGTTGCATTGATCTTCCTACATGCGACCAAGATAGGGTGTGCTTTTTTTGAAGAATCGAAGAAGACAAACCAATAAATATATACACATATATATACATACAAGCACACACATACATACACATATACATACACACACACATACACACACGTCTGCGTGTGTATTGAGCATGAAACTCAGTTGTACTACCTATGAGAAAATAATATTATATATATATTACATGATATATATATATATATATATATATATATATATATATATATATATATATGTATGAATGAGCATTTTGCTACGACTTTAATATCGTACACTATAAAGAACATTTTGCCACATATTATGAATGTGTTACCACTTGCTTCCATATTTAGTTATTGCTTCGTATACATACACATGCATTAATGTTGTACTTTGTTATTAACATTTTGCATCACTTTACTTTTCATCTTCTAAAAACGGTTTCATCAGATAAGCGGATACCTCAAGTGCTTAAAATGTAAGTAAAAGAAAAAAAAACATGTCGTATATACGACGCTTTTCTCAAGTGATCAAAACATTGCGACTCAGACGCTGTAAGTGTTTGCCCCCAAAATCTAAGCTCGGAGCAATTTAATATCCCATTATCATCCCATTTGATGGCATGAATTAATGGTGCAATTACTTTCACGAGCGGCTTTTTCTTTTCTAATACTCCTTTGCCGTTGCAGTCGTTACTCTCTTTCCCCCCCTCTCTCTCTCTCTCTCTCTCTCTCTCGAGTAAATGGCGCGAAAATGGAGATGCTGCTAAATGGCAGTCAAAGTTTTTGTTACCGATGATGACGGGTTTGTAAGAAAGTGAACACATTTTTCTTTCAGTTTTTGATTTCTCGGTGTAGAATAAAAAGGTAAACTCAGAGTAGAAGATTGAGTGGAAGTCACGAGAACCGGTGATGAGTGAAAACTGGAAATGCGGATTTGAAAGGAAGGGCAACTGAGAATGGTTCGGCCGTAAGAGCGGAAGAGAGATAGTTCGAATGATTGCAGTTTGCTAAAATAAAAACTGGCAATTAGATAGAAACGTTTGCTCACACACTGATGTTCAAAAGAAATGGCATGAAAGAAAAGAAACAAGAACAAAACATTAAATTTTCAACCACTTCAACCGCCACATACGGACATGTGTGTGTGTGTGGATGATGAATAGTTACAAACATTGTGGAATAAGAGGTATGTCCAAATCTCGGGAGACATATTCAAATACAAGTCGCATACGCAAAAGCGCGAGAGCGCGTGCACACACACACATATTTGATAATTTCAGTCAAGGCAGAAATGCCATTAGTACGCAAGGTGTTACAGCGAATAAAAGTAAAAGTGAAAACTGAATATAGGGATAATTGAGAAAAGGTCAAAAGATGAACGGATTTCAAATAAAAGAAAGTGGCGATTGACGATACATTTCAATTTTTGAAGATTGTTATAAGCCCGGAAGCAATCAAACAGAAAGAAGTTTCACTTCCACAGGTGGGAAGTAAGAGAAAAGAAGCCGTTGGAGTAGAAGTGGCGGTTGCATTTAGGCATTTCATCAGTAAAAGTGTGGGCCCTAGATACCACTCTGATAGTACGCTTAAATTCATGTATTTAGGGCACCACAGAATTATATGCAGTGATTGAAAAGTAACTCGCCATTTTAAAATAAATGTAATTCACTTATTAACTTATTAACTATAATTTTTAATAGAAATGTCTATATATGCATATATATATATATATATATATATATATATATATATATATATATATATACTACATGTATCATTCATACAAAAACAGATAGAGAAGTAAATGATATAAATGGCGAGAATATATCTTATATCATTAACTTCTATACCTGTTTTTTGTATGAATGATTCATGTAATGTAAATTGAACTGTACCACATACTTGATATATATATATATATATATATATATATATATATATATATAGATAGATAGATAGATAGATAGATAGATATAATTATTTATTCAAAAATATGATTCAAACGAGCACTATTTTTTAAAAATAATAACAAAAATACTAAGGAACTTTGGATTATTTACCAAACCAGTTTCTTTCCTATTTTCTATGATATTTTCACACACATATATCTATATATATATATATATAGATAGATAGATAGAGAGAGAGAGAGAGAGAGAGAGAGAGGGAGAGAGAGAGAGAGATGGATGGATAGATCAGAAATTATTTAATAAGCCAAAACTTGGAGAACCAAATTGTTTACATTGAACACAAATAACACTCGGCCCTTTTTCTTTGTACTCTGCCCGGGTTTGGCATGTATTCCCTTTAATATTATTTCACCCCAATAAAGGCAATAAAGTCACTAAGATGCAAAGGGGACACTGAGAGTAGAAGAATTAGTGAAAAAGAAAAACATTATTAAGCAGAGAGAATGATAAAAGAGAAATTAAAAAAAACAAATATTCAACGATTAACATTGCATTTAAATTTTATAATCAAAGTTATCTGGAAAGAAAGTGGTCGGGAAAAGATTTCCAGGATCGAGAAGTTTGAGAGGAGAAATTGTTAGCAAAGAACTTACGGTTACATTCTAAGGATTTCAACTGTAAATTGATGAGACCTAAGTACTAAGTTATTACAGCGCATAAATTCACAAAGTCCAGGTATGAGAACGGAAAGCACCATCAGAATAATTACAAAGGCACAGAGAAGCTACGTTACGTCGGTGAGTGTGAGATGCCACATCAAGACAGATAACATTCTAGATACTTCTCAGTATTTCAGAAAGAATCTTTAAATGCATAGCAGAAGCATCGGAAGAAATTTGACAGATATATTCAATGCATAGACGAATAGTAGACTTATAGATATGGAAGAGAGTTTCTGGTGAGAAGAATTGTCTATCACAACACATTGAACCAATTCTTCTTGCAGGAGACCTAGCAATTGATTCAATATAATCTTGCAACTTCATGACAATGGAACCCATTATCCCTAGAAGACAATGAGCCACTTCCCACGATGTTAGCATCAGTCATTCTGATGGAAAGGAAAAATATTTTCTAAGATGATTAAAAAAGTGGAGCGGTTTCGTTTTTGAGGTCTTAAAATTAACAAGCCATTTCTTGCCCCAGTTAACAACAGATTGTAGGTCATTTTTGACATCTGCTGTAAAACTGACCTTATCAAACTTAAGACAGGTGTAAATAGTTGTCTCATCTGTATATATACCAAATTGAGAAGTGATGATATCGGGAAGGTCGCTGATGAAAATTAGGGACAATGTAAATCCAAGGAGAGATATATAGTAGTGAAATATATAGTTGAATGTTTTTGATTATTAATTTTATTCTACGTAAAACGTGTTAACATGAACTTTACTATTTATACTATTAAGTATATATCTATCCTCGCATTATTCATGTGGCATGTATTTAAAGTCACACAAAGTATGCTTGAAACAGTATATTGTACCGAACTCTTTGACTTACAAACACACACACAAACACATATACACACACACACACACACACATATATATATATATATATATATATATATATATATATATATATATATATATATATATATATATATATATATCTGTTCCAGTTCATCCATTGACTTAGAACTCGGGTTGCCAACTTTATTAAGTTATAATAAAAAAGTGTATATAAATAGTAATTTTACTTTGATTCCTAAATTGAACAATCAAATTAAAAATGACTTTTTGTTTATACCTTCTAAATTCAGTGAAGAAGTGGAAATCTAAAAAACTTATTTCCCATTCTAATAAAAGACAGATTTCTTCTTTACCTATAATATAAGTATAATAAAGATTTTTTTATGTTTTTTAAATGTTGTTATATTTTAACAATCTACGTTTTACTAACTTATTAATATTGAGGAGGTACTTAGCAGCTATGCACTTACACAAACTCGACTCCAAAAGAAATTATATTTCCTCATATCAAAAAGATATTCTTTTTCAATTTACCGGCTACAATATATTTCCCCTTTCTTCTTGATTTTTGTTTTAAAAATCTCTGTTTGAATGACTACACTAAATGAATTTATTGGAGAAAGCGAAACTTAGAAACAAGTGCCAAGATCGTGGCCAACTGTTAACATAAAATACCAAATAGAATCTACTTAGAAAAGAAGAGTTTTCTTTTTATATCCATTCTCATTCCAGGAATTATTTTATTTCTTCGGAATTTTATGGATTCCGATTTCTAAACGGACTACAAGCCCCCCCCCCAAAAAAAATGGACATCATTTAAAACGTGAATATCTCAATAAGTACACGTCCCAGGCAAACAAAATTAAGTAGACTTCATGTTAAACAATAAATGGTTTATTTATCAAACTTTGAACAATATATTCAAAGAGTGTATATTTTATAACCGATTTCACAACGCTTTACAAATGTTTAATATCCGCACAACCTCTGACACGACACTCGTCAAGTCGGTAGTGCAGCTCCTGACAAACAGGCTATAGCATGTCTTGCATTCTCATTAAAATTCTCCAGAGTCTCTGTGTGGTCTTACATCAATGAGAATCCACCAGAAAGATAGTTTGGGCATGTCAGTGACGACAATATGCTGATGAAACGGCCAACACAATCTCCTGACTTGACACCTTGTTATTTTTTCCATGAGACTATGTGAAAGGGTAGGTCTATATTCACTCTCTTCCTACAAGCCTAGAGGAACATAAACAGAGAATGACTTTAGAAAACCGTGAATAAGTGTTCAGAAAATGACGCATTTAATAAACCAGGTACAGTTAATATCGAATTCTTTCGGTCAAAACTTCTTCACAAATAATATTCGAGAAGTATTGGGACGAGTTAGGTCAAAAACCGTGTTTGTGTAAACTCCACAAAGAAACCATGTACAAGTGCATAGGGATGATCGGCAAAGAGCCCCTAATCCGGAGAATGTTTAATGGATAGACTTCAGTTTTAACGGGCGAGAGTACGCCTTTTAATACCATGTCGCTTTAGGAGGTGAGTGATCCTGACTCTCACAAAATTCGTTTCCTTTGTGGACCTAAACAATGCTTTTCTATTTAGTATCCTTCCCTTGTTTTATAGGATTTACGACGAGAAGCACCATAAACGTTGCTTGGTAGCAGTTTAATTATGGTCGTGTAGGGTTGCAGGCTTTTGGCTACTGTACTTCTTTATTGTTAGCGACAACATTAATTTACCAACAAATGCGTGAACTCATCTTCATCCCAAATATAATAATAAAGAGAAGAAAGAGAAGGGAGTTGATCTTTCAGCGAGTCAATATGAGTTTTCCTTCTATGAAACAATTCTTTCCTATCAAAGTGATCCATTTTCATCTATAATGAAGTTTTTTACATTGTCTTTAGATCTCAGTCACATTAAAAATGTTGGTAGGTAATGTATACCACGGCAATGGTTATGATAATATTAGCCTTTTCCTTATAAGGAAACATTAGGCATTCACTGGCCGATTAGCCAGTACTGCTGATGGTTGAAATTTATTAAATGTTTCACATTTTTTTCAGGAAAATTAATTTATTTGAAGTAAAGAGGAACACCAGCATCTTGATTATTTTATTATTTTATCTTCGAGTTGCATATCATAGTAATCTATTATAACAGATCTTAACGGTTGAACCAGCGGATGGAGGGGGCTACGCCTGACGGACATGCTACAGAAGGAGCCACTCGAAAATATAATTATGTCAGCGGCAGTCTCTTCCAGATTCAAAACTGGATCCTGCATGTTGAATTCCATGTGTGCCACAGAGGAAGGTCATGAAATCAAGTATGTGGATCCCTTTCTGGCAAGTTGAAGTCCACCGTAAACAAATTCACGATATCGGCACTTTCACCTACAACCAAATCTTGCATAGCCAAACGACGATAGATAATTGATGACGGGTGCAGGTTTTTGGTGAAGCTAGAAGCTTCTAGCCCTGAAGTTGCACGTTGGTGGCGAATTTAGTCATCGACACTATCGTCATAAAGGACAGATCAGTAAAGAAGAAATTCAACCGTTGGCCTACGACATGTCGTATCCATTTTAGCTATTTCAGCTGTTGAAAATTCTCAAGTGATATGGTTCCTGTTATATGATACAGTTCTTTATTTGTGATTCTGTAGCGCCAGTTCACAATGTTCAAAAAATGTGTTCTTCGTCAAGGCTCACAAGCTTCAGTTGTACAAAGCCATTTTAACTATTGATCTCTATATAGTTGACAGTTTAGATATTCCTGAACGGTTTGGGCGCCATGATTGACATGAGAGTCTCAATCTGAAGAAACTACTGAATAGCAATACTAAATGTTCTACTCTTAAGAAACTGAAACAGATACATCTCTATCTATAAAAGGCAGGATGTGTGTGTGTGTGTGTGTGTGTGTGTAACGAATGCAAGGCCGCAATTTTCGAAGAATTTGCACCAAAATTTACATGCACGGGAAGTTAGCGGGAAGGCCAAGACCGACTTTGCATTTCCCAACTCCTATCGATAGTGGAAATAATCGATTTTTTCATGCTTCTGCGGTAGTTTTCATGTAGTTTGCGGCCATTTTCTACTGGCCAGCCTGAGAGCCTATAGCTGGCTGCCACGAATAGGTAGGAAGATTCTATTGGCCAGCGTGAGAGCCAACAGCTGACTGACACGAATGTTAACTAGTATGCAAAAAAAATCGATAGCTGCATTCGTCACAAGTGGGAAAAATTTAAATCTGCATGACACTTTACTCCAATTGGCTCATTCGCTTGCTTAAACTCAACGTTGATTCTGATACCGCAGAACTGGGTTAGGTGTGAAAAAGTATTTGTTGTTAACATTCTTTTTTCATTCGGGTTTTCCAGTTACGAGTCCCTTTTTTAAAGCTGATCGTTTTGTGCTCATTTTGTTTAGTTCTTTTTTCCTAACAGATTTAATGTTTAGTATAGAGCTTAGAAAAAATTCGCAGTGTGATATAGGTAAGAAGTAAGGCATGTAGCAACATCAGCACGGCAAAGGGCACTCCGTTAAAGGCAAGGAAGGGCAAAAATATTTTAAGTAAAGTGATAGCGATTGCTGTATGAGTCGTACGATTTTTGAATCAAACACGGGTAACGCCGGGCCATGCTGCTAGTGAAAGATAATCTCGTAATCTACATACTGGCAATATCGATAGTAAATCCTGCCATTTACGTTTTGATTGCAAAAGGTGGATCCAGGACATCGAAATGTTTTGCGAATAAATTCTATTGGCTTCTGTACTGTGTACTGATATTATGTAAAAAGGTTTCTTAAGAAGAAACTTAAAATATTACACCATGTAGAAAATACTTTAAAATAAATTTTATTATATAAAATATTATAAGAATCTAAGCTCAACCTTAAACAAATTTCACTATTTTTAATTTTTTAAATGTGCATTGCTTTTGTTATGGAGTGGTTTCACAGCGGAGGCTTGTATTTGTACTAAGTCGGTCCTAAAATAGGTTCGATATACAAAACGTTAGGAACTTGATATAATAGGTAATGACGCAGAGAAATCTAGTTGTGGTCGCTGATACTTTAGTATCCGACTAACGGTCGTCCGGCATCGACTCACCGACCCACTGAGCCACTCCCTCGTTACTCTTACTACTGCTACTTATTATAGGTGGGATAGTCTATTTATTATAGAATAGGGGTGTTTCACTATAACAGCTTTTAAGAATTTTTAAGCATATTTGAAATCCTATTTTTCACCTGACACCAGTAGGGATTACGCAACAAACTCAAACCAGAAGCAGATCTCAAACACGTTACACTTCTTAAAAGTTCGAAAAGATCAAGCAACATTATTGTAGTATAGTATTTTCCACTTTCTTTTGTGAGCAATATAATGACTTTGAAAAATGTGAGCACTGTCATAACTTTGGAAAATGAACAGTGTGATGACTTTGAAAAAAAAATAAAAACTGCATATTTAGTGACAGGAAAAATAAATATTTTCATATAAAACGACAAACTTTTATATAGCACCTGCAATTTAATAATATTTATTACACTTGGATGATTTTGGTTCAAGGACAAATCTATAGCCTATAGGTAGTAATAGTTTGCTTCTAACTTTCACTTTCGGGGAGTATCTGGCTTGTCTTGCAAATTCAGCATTCTTTTTCTGGATTTGAACAACGTCCACGCGTGCTGATGTTAAATACACAGCCATATAACCTACTAAGAAAACCTATAATATATTATGAAGTTTTTGCTTCGTCCCAGACGTTTTTATAATACAAAAAGAAAGTATGTAATGTTAGCTTTGACAAACTCAGTCTGTATTCTTGAAAGAATACAATAGGATATTGATTGGCCCAGAGCCTGCGGGGATTTTTAAGTAGTTTGTGCATCTAAAAACATTTTTACATAAACATTTTTGTGATATTTTAAATCAACAAATTTACCACGATTCTTTCAATCTATGATAACTTCAAGTCAGTTTTTAACCGAAGATATACTTCATGAAAAAAATATTAGTTTTCGCAATAAAACCAAAATATACTTTCGTGAGAATAGTCATGTCAATACACAATTTACAGATATTTTTTAAGTAAATGAAGACGTATTGAGAGATATTTGTAATGTATTTCCTTTATCACTTTTACTAATTCATTCCTTTGTTTGATTCATTCATTAACCTTTATTTTTTATTAATACGTTTTTCTGTTTTCTCTTTCATTTATTCTATAATTCGCAATAATATTTCATTATTTATTCTCGATTTTATTTTTCCTTTGATTTAATCTTATTCTATATTTCATTCTTTTAATTGATTTTTCTTTTTCTCATCTTACTTCATTCTTTTTATAGTTTATTTTAGAATTTCTTTCACATTTTCGAATTTTATTGTCTCGTTTCGCTATTTTTCATACGTTTTCATTAGTTCTTCTTTCCTTTCTTCCGTTCCATTTTCTCTCTTCTTTCCTTTCTTTATTTCATTCTTTTCTTTTTCTCTCTTCTTTCCTTTCTTTATTTAATTTTTTCATTCTTTTTCTTTCCTTTCTTTATTTTATACTTTAAATCTTTTTCTCTCTTTTTTCCTTTCTTTATTTTAATCTTTAATTCATTTTCACTCTTCTTTCCTTTCTTTATTTAATTCTTGCATTATTTTTCTCTTTCCTTTCCTTTCTTTATTTAATTTGTTCATTATTTTTCTCTCTGCATTCCTTTCTTTATTTCATTCTTTCATTCCTTTTTCTCTCTTCTTTTCATTCTTTAATTAATTATTTCATTCCTTTTTCTCTCGTCTTTCCTTTCTTTATTTAAGTCTTCCATTCTTTTTCTCTCTTCATTCCTTTCTTTATGTAATCCTTTCATTCTTTTTTCTCTCTTCTTTCCATTCTTTATTTAATTATTTCATTCTTTTTCTCTCGTCTTTCCTTTCTTTATTTAAGTCTTCCATTCTTTTTCTCTCTTCCTTCCTTTCTTTATTTAATTCTTTCATTGCTTTTTCTCTCATCTTTCCTTTCTTTATTTAATTCTTTCATTCTTTTTCTCTCATCTTTCCTTTCTTTATTTAAGTCTTCCATTCCTTTTTCTCTCTTTTTCATTTCTTTATTTAATACTTTCATTCTTTTTTTCACTCTTCTTTCCTTTCTTTATGTAATTCTTTCCTTCCTTTTTCTCTCTTCTTTCCATTCTTTATTAAATTCTTTCATTTTTTTTTCATTCTTCTTTCATTTCTTTAATTAATTCTGTCATTTCTTTTTCTCTCTACTTTCCATACTTTTTTTTAATTCTTTCAATCCTTTTTCTCTCTGCTTTCCTTTCTTTAATTAATTCTTTCATTCTTTTTCTCTATTCTTTCATTTCTTTATTTTATTCTTGAAATCTTTTTATCTCTTTTTTCCTTTCTTTATTTTCATTTTTAATTCATTTTCACTCTTCTTTCTTTTCTTTATTTAATTCTTACATTACTTTTCTCTTTGCTTTTCTTTCTTTATTTAATTTGAGCATTCCTTTCTTTATTTCATTCTTTCATTCCTTTTTTTCTCTTCTTTTCATTCTTTAATTAATTATTTCATTCTTTTTCTCTCGTCTTTCCTTTCTTTATTTAAATCTTAAATTCCTTTTTCTCTCTATTTTCCTTTCTGTATTTAATTTTTTCATTCATTTTTCTCTCATCTTTCCTTTCTTTATTTAATTCTTTCATTCTTTTTTTTCTATTTTTTCCTTTCTTTATTTAATTCTTTCATTCCTTTTTCTCTCTTTTTCCTTTCCTTATTTAATACTTTCATTCTTTTTCTCTCTTCTTTCATTTCTTTATTTAATTCTTTCATTCTTTTTCTCTCTTCTTTTCTTTCTTTATTTAATTCCTTTATTCCTTTTCTCTCTTCTTTCCTTTCTTTATTTAATTGTTTCATTCCTTTTTCTCTATTCGTTCTTTTCTTTATATAATTCTTTCATTCTTTTTCTCTCTTCTTTCCTTTCTTTATTTAATTCTTTCATTCCTTTTTCTCTCTTTTTCATTTCTTTATTTTTTCTCTCATTCCTTTTTCTCTCTTCCTTCTTTTCTTTATTTAATTCTTTTTCTCTCTACTTTCATTTCTTTATTTGTTTATTTAACTCTTTCATTTCTTTTTCTCTCTTCTTTCCTTTATTTATTTAAGTCTTTCATTGCCTTTTCTCTTTTCTTTCCTTTATTTATTTAAGTCTTTCATTCCTTTTTCTCTCTTCTTTCTTTTCTTTATTTAACTCTTTCATTCTTTTTCTCTCTTCTTCCTTTTTATTTTATTCTTTTATTCCTTTTTGTCTCTTCTTTCCTTTCTTTATTTAAGTCTTTCATTCCTTTTTCTCTCTTCTTTCTTTTCTTTATTTAACTCTTTCATACTTTTTCTCTCTTCTTCCTTTTTATTTTATTCTTTTATTCCTTTTTGTCTCTTCTTTCCTTTCTTTATTTAAGTCTTTCATTCCTTTTTCTCTCTTCTTTCTTTTCTTTATTTAACTCTTTCATTCTTTTTCTCTCTTCTTTCCTTTTTATTTTATTCTTTTATTCCTTTTTGTCTCTTCTTTCCTTTCTTTATTTAAGTCTTTCATTCCTTTTTCTCTCTTCTTTCTTTTCTTTATTTAACTCTTTCATTCTTTTTCTCTCTTCTTTCCTTTTTATTTTATTCTTTTATTCCTTTTTGTCTCTTCTTTCCTTTCTTTATTTAAGTCTTTCATTCCTTTTTCTCTCTTATTTCATTTCTTTTTTAATTTTTTCATTCTTTTTCTTTCTTCTTTCCTTTCTCTATTAATATTTTCATTCCTTTTTCTCTCTTCTTTCCTCTCTTTATTTAATTCTGTCATTACTTTTTCTCTCTTCTTTCCTTTCCTTATTTAATACTTTCATTCCTTTTTCTCTCTTCTTTCGTTTCTTCATTTAATACTTTCAATCCTTTTTCTCTCCTCTTTCCGTTCTTCATTTAATTCTTTCATTCATTTTTCTCTCTTCTTTCTTTTATTTATTTAATTGTTTCATTCTTTCTCTATCTTCTTTCATTTATTTATTTAATTCTTGCATTCCTTTTTCTCTCTTCTTTCCTTTTTTTAATTAAGTCTTTCATTCCTTTTTCTCTTTTCTTTGCTTTCTTTATTTAATTCTTTCATTGTTTTTCTCTCTTTTTTCCTTTCTTTATATTATTATTTCATTCCTTTTTCTCTCTTCTTTCCTTTCTTTATTTAATTCTTTCATTCATTTTCTCTTTTCTTCCTTTTCTTTATTTAATTCTTTCATTCATGTTTCTTTCTTCTTTTCTTTATTTATTTAATTTTTTCATTTCTTTTTCTCTCTTCTTTCCTTTCTTTATGTAATTCTTTTATTCTTTTTCTCACTTCTTTCCCTTCTTTATCTTATACTTTCATTTCTTTTTCTCTCTTCCTTCTTTTCTTTATTTAATACTTTCATTCTTTTTTCTCTTCTTTCCCTTCTTTTTTTAATTCTTTCATTCCTTTTTCTCTCTTCTTTCCTCTCTTTATTTAATTCTTTCATTCTTTTTTCTCTCTTCTTTCCTTTCTTTTTTAATATTTTCATTCTTTTTTCTCTCTTCATTCCATTCTTTATTTTATTCTTTCATTCTTTTTATCTCTTCTTTCCATTATTTATTTAAATCTTTCATTCTTTTTCTCTCTTCTTTTCTTTCTTTATTTAATTCCTTTATTCCTTTTCAATCTTCTTTCCTTTCTTTATTTAATTATTTCATTCCTTTTTCTCTATTCGTTCTTTTCTTTATTTAATTCTTTCATTCTTTTTCTCTCTTTTTTCCTTTCTTTATTTAATTCTTTCATTCCTTTTTCTCACTTCTTTCCTTTATTTATTTATTCTTTCATTCCTTTTTCTCTCTTCTTTCCTTTATTTATTTAAGTCTTTCATTCCTTTTTCTCTCTTCTTTCCTTTCTTTATTTAATTCTTTCAATCCTTTTTCTCGCTTCTTTCCTTTCTTTATTTAATTTTTTTCATTCTTTTTCTTTCTTCTTTCCTTTCTCTATTAATTTTTTCATTCCTTTTTCTCTCTTCTTTCCTTTCTTTATTTAATTCTTTCCTTCATTTTTCTCTCTTTTTTCATTTATTTAATTCTTTCATTCTTTTATCTCTCTTCTTTCCTTTCTTTATTTTATTCTTTCATTCCTTTTTCTCTCTTCCATCCTTTCTTTATTTAATTCTTGGATTCTTTTTCTTTCTTCTTCCCTTTCTCTATTAATTTTTTCATTCCTTTTTCTCTCTTCTTTCCTTTCTTTATTTAATTCTTTTTTCTCTCTTCATTTCTTTCTTTATTTAATTCTTTCATTCTTTTTCTCTCTTCTTTCCTTTCTTTATTTAATCTTTTCATTCTTTTTCTCTTTTCTTTCCTTTCTTTATTTAATTCTTTCATTCATTTTTCTCTCTACTTTCCTCACTTTATTTAATTCTTTCATTCTTTTTTCTCTCTTCTTTCCTTTCTATATTTAATTATTTTATTCTTTTTCTCTCTTCTTTCCTTTCTTTATTAATTTTTTCATACTTTTTTCTCTTGTTTCCTTTCTTTATTTAAATCTTTCATTCTTTTTCTTTATTCTTTCCTTTCTTTTTTTAATTCTTTCATTCTTTTTCTCTCTTCTTTCTCTTCTTTATTTTATTCTTTCATTCCTTTTTCTCTCTTCCTTCATTCTTTATTTAATTGTTTCATTCTTTTTCTCTCTTTTTCCCTTCTTTATTTTATTCTTTCATTCCTTTTTCTCTCTTCTTTCCTTTCTTTATTTAATTCTTTCATTCCTTTTTCTCTCTTCTTTCCTTTCTTTATTTAATTTTTTCTTTCTTTTTCTTTCTCCTTTCCTTTCTCTATTAATTTTTTCATTCCTTTTTCTCTCTTCATTCCTTTCTTTATTTAATTCATTCATTCCTTTTTCTCTCTTCTTTTCTTTCTTTATTTAATTCTTTCATTCTTTTTTCTCTCTTCTTTCCTTTCTTTATTTTATTCTTTCATTCTTTTTTCTCTCTTCTTTTCTTTCTTTATTTAATTATTTCATTCTTTTTCTCTCTTCTTTCCTTTCTTTATTTAATTTTTTCATTCTTTTTCTCTCTTCTTTCCTTTCTTTATTTAATTCTTTCATTCTTTGTCTCTCTTCTTTCCATTCTTTATTTAATTTTTTCATTCCTTTTCTTGCTTCTTTCTTTTCTCTATTAATTTTTTCATTGCTTTTTCTCTCTTCTTTCCTTTCTTTATTTTATTCTTTCATTCCTTTTTCTCTCTTCTTTTCTTTCTTTATTTAATTATTTCATTCTTTTTCTCTCTTCTTTCCTTTCTTTATTTAATTTTTTCATTCTTTTTCTCTCTTCTTTCCTTTCTTTATTTAATTCTTTCATTCTTTGTCTCTCTTCTTTCCATTCTTTATTTAATTTTTTCATTCCTTTTCTTGCTTCTTTCTTTTCTCTATTAATTTTTTCATTGCTTTTTCTCTCTTCTTTCCTTTCTTTATTTAATTCTTTCATTCATTTTTCTCTCTTCTTTCTTTTATTTATTTAATTCTTTCATTCTTTTTTCTCTCCTCTTTCCTTTCTTTATTTAATTCTTTCATTCTTTTTCTCTCTTTTTCCCTTCTTTATTTTATTCTTTCATTCCTTTTTCTCTCTTCTTTCCTTTCTTTATTTAATTCTTTCATTCCTTTTTCTCTCTTCTTTCCGTTCTTTATTTAATTCTTTCATTCTTTTTTCTCTCTTCTTTCCTTTCTTTATTTTATTCTCTCATTCCTTTTTCTCTCTTCTTTCCTTTCTTTATTTAATTCTTTCATTCTTTTTTCTCTCTTCTTTTCTTTCTTTATTTAATTCTTTCATTCTTTTTCTCTCTTCTTACCTTTCTTTATTTAATTTTTTCATTCTTTTTCTCTTTTCTTTCCTTTCTTTATTTAATTCGTTCATTCATTTTTCTATCTTCTTTCCTTTCTTTATTTAAATCCTTCTTTCTTTTTCTCTCTTTTTTCCTTTCTTCATTTAATTCTTTCAATCCATTTTCTCTCTTCTTTCCTTTCTTTATTAATTCTTTCATTCCTTTTTTCTCTTGTTTCCTTTCTTTATTTAATTCTTTCATTCTTTTTCTCTCATCTTTCTTTTTTTTAATTCTTTCATTCTTTTTCTCTCTTCTTTCTCCTCTTTTTTTTATTCTTTCATTCCTTTTTCTCTCTTCCTTCTTTTCTTTATTTAATTCTTTCATTCTTTTTCTCTCTTCTTTCCTTTCTTCATTTTATTCTTTCATTCTTTTTCTCTCTCTTCTTTCCTTTCTTTATTTAATTATTTCATTCTTTTTCTCTCTTTTTCTTTATTTTATTCTTTTTTTCTTTTTTCTCTACGTTCGCAATGAAATCAAAATAGATATTTCATTATCTTTGCACATCTATATATCCAACTCTTCTATAAAATTGAAGTTTCTGAAATATATGAAGATTCTGTGCCAAGACTTCATCGAAATATATAGTTTACAGCAAGAAAAGCTTCGCATGAACTGACAAATCGTTGTTGGCAAAATTTAGCAAAGAGTATAATCTGTCAGCAGACTATTTTGTGCCAAATCCAAGTGTCATTTTGAATACATTTGCTGGTCGAAAATTTTCACCTAATAAAATAATTACTCCAGTGTAAATTGACCCACTCTCAGAACATACTCAGGGAAAAGTTTAACGGACTCCAATATATCCCCGTAGTATAACTGTGGTTATATTTTTTATACATCGTGATATAAAATAAGCTCTTCTAAACTACATTCTCCGAGGTTATTTCATATATCCTTTTATTACTAATGCCAACTACTGTTTTTCTTTAAAAGAATATAATAGGATTACACCTGCCTACAAACTTGGAATAATGGCTGATATGAAAAAATTCAGCAATGAACAGCTATCCATGTTTCTAAAAAGGTAATCTTGTTCAAAATCAATAATCAGCGAGAAGTTGGGCCTAGTAATATGGAAACCAAAGAATCTCTGTAAAATTGAGGGTGGCACCCGTCTATTTTATATGTACACAATAATATACGTCTTATTGTATGGGCAAAAGAGTGTATATTCTGGCCTAGAAGATATATACTATTTTAGCCCATTGTATGCCCGGGGATATGAAGTGCCTTGGCGTAATTTATACTCCGGATATAAAACAGTATACCCGAGAATATCTCCAGTATTATCTGGACTTGCTGTAAATTTTGGGCTATAAACCAATTCAGATAAAAGTGTGAGTAGATATTTTTTTACGCGTTATATTTGGAACAGAATAATCATTGAAAAATCATGTGCGTACCATATCAAATTCCCGTCCTTAATCGTGCTTTAATCGTGCCGGTACTTTTATTTGGTGCACAAGATGTCATGACTTTCACTCGGGAATGAGAATTCGGAAGGCGTGGAGCTGCTTACTTGTCTCAGGTTCAACTGTGATTGGCAAAACACGCACGAAAGACACAACCAGAAAGTTTTGTCAGCAGCCACCGTTGGGTTTTTGGTTTAGTTTTTTTTTTTGTTTTGTTTTGTTTTTTTGTTTTTTTACAGTGGATCTCTCCTCTGAGTCTGCTCGCACAGCTCAGTGGTGGAGGAATTGGTTTGTACAATACTTACGAATTAGTTCTTATTTCAAATGCCAAACTTTAAAAACGAAGAAAATAGGTGAAAATAAATTAAAAATAAATTTAAATATCTTTATTGCCTTGCATTACCGAACCGGTAACAGACTTTTATAACAAAACAATATTTTACTTAGTTTCAACGTTATCAATACAAAATAAGAACACACTATTTAAGTTTATTTTAATTATACCATTCAACTCAGTCGTTTAATTGTCTCTATAATAAAATCCTTTAATTTCTTTGTAAATTTCTCAAAAGGCAACTCGAACGACTGCTTCATTATGAGTTCACTTAGAATTTCTCGATGAGTTTGAAATGACAGCCCATTCCGTCGCAGACCTCCGTAACCCAACCTTGTCATATTTTATAGAGGACAACGCCATTTGTAATCAAACACAGACGCACGAACAAGCAGTTTAAGACTCCAATTCACATAGATGAGAACCGATTACAGAATTGATTATTTGGTTCGAATCGCATCATAATATAAACTGACGCAATGAACGGCTCTCGACATCACGCATCAGGAATTAAAGAAATTCCATTACCCATGTACACACACTTCTACATTTTCATCTCGATATGAGAAATAATAATTATTCTCTGGAATATTTCGACTAGAATGTTTTTTACGCACTTTTTTCTTATCACAGCACTTGAACCAATACTCTCCTTAAATAATTATTTTTTACATTTTATATCCGATGTGCCTTAACCAACTCGGCCACGGAACAGTTTTACCTATCAAGTATAGTCTGAAAAATGCCTTTAAGCGAAATTCTTCTTCCTTGAAATTATCATATATACTAATTTCGTATCCAGACGAAAACAAAGTAGTTTTCTAAGGTAATTAATTTTTATTTATCAATCCGACAGATTTTTCTCACTTTCAACGTTATTTTTAGTCGATACTCATATTTGAGTAGACGCTCCGTTTATTTATTAAACTCTATTTATTTTCGTCTAGCGGTCTGAATATTCTGGAATTATTCGGGGAATAAATGTTTATGATTACAAATACTAACTACAGTGTTAAGAAACAAGTAATATTCCTTAGAACAGGAGAAAAGAGAAAACAAAAAAGAGTGCTAAACGCTTCCGTTATATCAATCCTCAAATATGGCTAGAAATACTGAATAATTTCTCTTTCATATGAGGAGACCTGAGACAACTGAGATGTGGTTTTACAGAATATCATAGACAGGACATCTGGAAAACGAGAAAGTTTTAAATAAAGACGCTTATACTAATAATTAAAAAAGAAACAAGATATGATGAAAAATAAGAACTGGAGAGACTAATACTCTTTTCTAATAGTATAGTCAAGACAGCTAGAACGAAATATTGAGTAGCCTACCTAAAAAAGACTTGTGTAGATGAGTGGCAGAAGAAGGACTTGGAGGGGTAGTAATTGAACAAACAATGGAAATGTTTGGAAAAGCATGATCTCACATATCCTGAAAATACATTGTAAAGAACGAAAGTATACATGGTTCTGGAAGTACGGTTCTATCAATGGTTAGTATCACAGAAAAACTGAATTGACGACCAGAGAGTTCAGATTCTGGATGAAACTATTGAGGTTCACTTTGCATTTTGTTCTTAAGAAAAGCATAAAAACATTGACTCTTCCGTCTTCCTGTATGTGATGTACCAGAGCAGACATGGCTCTCTAGGCTTTGTTGGCAATTCATCTAGGAGAAGGCAAAAGATGAGGCCAGAGAAGGCAATGGGAAATCACACCATAATCTTTTATAAGCATAGACATATCATTACGCAATTTACAAATATTTTTATGTAAATGAAGATGTCTGGAGATATAAAGGCATAACTTTTAATACATACCTCAAGATATTTGCAATTCATTTCCTTTACTGTTTTTTATTAATTAATTCCTGCATTTATTTAATTCGTTTTTCTTTCTTTTTATTCATTCATTCGTCTATTTTCTCTTCCCTTTGTTATTTTATTCTCAATTATTCTGTATCATTCTTTATTTATAATCTAATTTATCTTTCTTTTTCTTTATTCTTATTTCATATTTCAGACATGATTTTATATAATACAGACACAAGTATATTCTATTTTTCATTTATTTAAAAATTGATTTCCTTCTTTCGTGTTTTATTTTATTGTTTCTCGTTTGTTTTTATTTTTTTAATTCCTCTCTTCTTTGCTCTCTCTACTTTATTTTTCATTCTCCCATTGTAACTTTTCTCTATTTTATTATTTCGTTTTTCTTTCTCTATTCTTTCATTTTTTGTTTTATTCCTTCCTTCTCCGTTCTCTCTTCTTTCCTTTTTCTATTCTATTCGTTACTCCTCCTTTCTCTTTTCTTTCCTTTCTCTGTTTTATTCTTTTCTTCTCCTTTCTCTTTCATTTCTTCTCTTTATTTTATTTTTCTTTCTCCTTTCTCTCCTTTTCTATTCTATTCGTTACTCCTCCTTTCTCTTTTCTTTCCTTTCTCTGTTTTATTCTTTTCTTCTCCTTTCTCTTTCATTTCTTCTCTTTATTTTATTCTTTCTTTCTCCTTTCTCTCCTTTTCTATTCTATTCGTTACTGCTCCTTTCTCTTTTCTTTCCTTTCTCTGTTTTATTCTTTTCTTCTCCTCTCTCTTTCCTTTCTTCTCTCTATTTTATTCTTTCTGTCTCCTTTCTCTCCTTTTCTATTCTATTCGTTACTCCTCATTTCTCTTTTCTTTCCTTTCTCTGTTTTATTCTTTTCTTCTCCTTTCTCTTTCCTTTCCTCTCTTTATTTTATTCTTTCTTTCTCTTTTCTCTCCTTGTCTATTCTATTCGTTATTCCTCCTTTCTCTTTTCTTTCCTTTCTTTGTTTTATTCTTTTCTTCTCCTATCACTTTCCTTTCTTCTCTTTATTTTATTCTTTCTGTCTCCTTTCTCTCCTTTTCTATTCTATTCGTTACTCCTCATTTCTCTTTTCTTTCCTTTCTCTGTTTTATTCTTTTCTTCTCCTTTCTCTTTCCTTTCCTCTCTTTATTTTATTCTTTCTTTCTCTTTTCTCTCCTTGTCTATTCTATTCGTTATTCCTCCTTTCTCTTTTCTTTCCTTTCTTTGTTTTATTCTTTTCTTCTCCTATCACTTTCCTTTCTTCTCTTTATTTTATTCTTTCTGTCTCCTTTCTCTCCTTTTCTATTCTATTCGTTACTCCTCATTTCTCTTTTCTTTCCTTTCTCTGTTTTATTCTTTTCTTCTCCTTCCTCTTTCCTTTCCTCTCTTTATTTTATTCTTTCTTTCTCCTTTCTCTCCTTTTCTATTCTATTCGTTAGTCCTTTCTCTTTTCTTTCCTTTCTCTGTTTTATTCTTTTCTTCTCCTTTCTCTTTCCTTTCCTCTCTTTCTTTTATTCTTTCTTTCCCCTTTCTCTCCTTTTCTATTCTATTCGTTACTCCTCATTTCTCTTTTCTTTCCTTTCTCTGTTTTATTCTTTTCTTCTCCTTTCTCTTTCCTTTCCTCTCTTTATTTTATTCTTTCTTTCCCCTTTCTCTCCTTTTCTATTCTATTCCTTACTCCTCCTTTCTCTTTTCTTTCCTTTCTCTATTTTATTCTTTTCTTCTCCTTTCTCTTTCCTTTCCTCTCTTTATTTTATTCTTTCTTTCCCCTTTCTCTCCTTTTCTATTCTATTCCTTACTCCTCCTTTCTCTTTTCTTTCCTTTCTCTATTTTATTCTTTTCTTCTCCTTTCTCTTTCCTTTCCTCTCTTTCTTTTATTCTTTCTTTCCCCTTTCTCTCCTTTTCTATTCTATTCGTTACTCCTCATTTCTCTTTTCTTTCCTTTCTCTGTTTTATTCTTTTCTTCTCCTTTCTCTTTCCTTTCCTCTCTTTATTTTATTCTTTCTTTCCCCTTTCTCTCCTTTTCTATTCTATTCCTTACTCCTCCTTTCTCTTTTCTTTCCTTTCTCTGTTTTATTCTTTTCTTCTCCTTTCTCTTTCCTTTCCTCTCTTTCTTTTATTCTTTCTTTCTCCTTTCTCTCCTTTTCTATTCTATTCCTTACTCCTCCTTTCTCTTTTCTTTCCTTTCTCTGTTTTATTCTTTTCTTCTCCTTTCTCTTTCCTTTCCTCTCTTTTTTTTATTCTTTCTTTCCCCTTTCTCTCCTTTTCTATTCTATTCCTTACTCCTCCTTTCTCTTTTCTTTCCTTTCTCTGTTTTATTCTTTTCTTCTCCTTTCTCTTTCCTTTCCTCTCTTTATTTTATTCTTTCTTTCCCCTTTCTCTCCTTTTCTATTCTATTCCTTACTCCTCCTTTCTCTTTTCTCTCCTTTCTCTGTTTTATTCTTTTCTTCTCCTTTCTCTTTCCTTTCCTCTCTTTCTTTTATTCTTTCTTTCTCCTTTCTCTCCTTTTCTATTCTATTCCTTACTCCTCCTTTCTCTTTTCTTTCCTTTCTCTGTTTTATTCTTTTCTTCTCCTTTCTCTTTCCTTTCCTCTCTTTATTTTATTCTTTCTTTCCCCTTTCTCTCCTTTTCTATTCTATTCCTTACTCCTCCTTTCTCTTTTCTTTCCTTTCTCTGTTTTATTCTTTTCTTCTCCTTTCTCTTTCCTTTCCTCTCTTTATTTTATTCTTTCTTTCCCCTTTCTCTCCTTTTCTATTCTATTCCTTACTCCTCCTTTCTCTTTTCTTTCCTTTCTCTGTTTTATTCTTTTCTTCTCCTTTCTCTTTCCTTTCCTCTCTTTCTTTTATTCTTTCTTTCTCCTTTCTCTCCTTTTCTATTCTATTCCTTACTCCTCCTTTCTCTTTTCTTTCCTTTCTCTGTTTTATTCTTTTCTTCTCCTTTCTCTTTCCTTTCCTCTCTTTATTTTATTCTTTCTTTCCCCTTTCTCTCCTTTTCTATTCTATTCCTTACTCCTCCTTTCTCTTTTCTTTCCTTTCTCTGTTTTATTCTTTTCTTCTCCTTTCTCTTTCCTTTCCTCTCTTTATTTTATTCTTTCTTTCCCCTTTCTCTCCTTTTCTATTCTATTCCTTACTCCTCCTTTCTCTTTTCTTTCCTTTCTCTGTTTTATTCTTTTCTTCTCCTTTCTCTTTCCTTTCCTCTCTTTCTTTTATTCTTTCTTTCTCCTTTCTCTCCTTTTCTATTCTATTCCTTACTCCTCCTTTCTCTTTTCTTTCCTTTCTCTGTTTTATTCTTTTCTTCTCCTTTCTCTTTCCTTTCCTCTCTTTATTTTATTCTTTCTTTCTCCTTTCTCTCCTTTTCTATTCTATTCCTTACTCCTCCTTTCTCTTTTCTTTCCTTTCTCTGTTTTATTCTTTTCTTCTCCTTTCTCTTTCCTTTCCTCTCTTTCTTTTATTCTTTCTTTCCCCTTTCTCTCCTTTTCTATTCTATTCGTTACTCCTCATTTCTCTTTTCTTTCCTTTCTCTGTTTTATTCTTTTCTTCTCCTTTCTCTTTCCTTTCCTCTCTTTATTTTATTCTTTCTTTCCCCTTTCTCTCCTTTTCTATTCTATTCCTTACTCCTCCTTTCTCTTTTCTTTCCTTTCTCTATTTTATTCTTTTCTTCTCCTTTCTCTTTCCTTTCCTCTCTTTCTTTTATTCTTTCTTTCCCGTTTCTCTCCTTTTCTATTCTATTCGTTACTCCTCATTTCTCTTTTCTTTCTTTTCTCTGTTTTATTCTTTTCTTCTCCTTTCTCTTTCCTTTCCTCTCTTTATTTTATTCTTTCTTTCCCCTTTCTCTCCTTTTCTATTCTATTCCTTACTCCTCCTTTCTCTTTTCTTTCCTTTCTCTGTTTTATTCTTTTCTTCTCCTTTCTCTTTCCTTTCCTCTCTTTCTTTTATTCTTTCTTTCTCCTTTCTCTCCTTTTCTATTCTATTCCTTACTCCTCCTTTCTCTTTTCTTTCCTTTCTCTGTTTTATTCTTTTCTTCTCCTTTCTCTTTCCTTTCCTCTCTTTATTTTATTCTTTCTTTCCCCTTTCTCTCCTTTTCTATTCTATTCCTTACTCCTCCTTTCTCTTTTCTTTCCTTTCTCTGTTTTATTCTTTTCTTCTCCTTTCTCTTTCCTTTCCTCTCTTTATTTTATTCTTTCTTTCCCCTTTCTCTCCTTTTCAATTCTATTCCTTACTCCTCCTTTCTCTTTTCTTTCCTTTCTCTGTTTTATTCTTTTCTTCTCCTTTCTCTTTCCTTTCCTCTCTTTCTTTTATTCTTTCTTTCTCCTTTCTCTCCTTTTCTATTCTATTCCTTACTCCTCCTTTCTCTTTTCTTTCCTTTCTCTGTTTTATTCTTTTCTTCTCCTTTCTCTTTCCTTTCCTCTCTTTATTTTATTCTTTCTTTCCCCTTTCTCTCCTTTTCTATTCTATTCCTTACTCCTCCTTTCTCTTTTCTTTCCTTTCTCTGTTTTATTCTTTTCTTCTCCTTTCTCTTTCCTTTCCTCTCTTTATTTTATTCTTTCTTTCCCCTTTCTCTCCTTTTCTATTCTATTCCTTACTCCTCCTTTCTCTTTTCTTTCCTTTCTCTGTTTTATTCTTTTCCTCTCCTTTCTCTTTCCTTTCCTCTCTTTCTTTTATTCTTTCTTTCTCCTTTCTCTCCTTTTCTATTCTATTCCTTACTCCTCCTTTCTCTTTTCTTTCCTTTCTCTGTTTTATTCTTTTCTTCTCCTTTCTCTTTCCTTTCCTCTCTTTATTTTATTCTTTCTTTCCCCTTTCTCTCCTTTTCTATTCTATTCCTTATTCCTCCTTTCTCTTTTCTTTCCTTTCTCTGTTTTATTCTTTTCTTCTCCTTTCTCTTTCCTTTCCTCTCTTTATTTTATTCTTTCTTTCCCCTTTCTCTCCTTTTCTATTCTATTCCTTACTCCTCCTTTCTCTTTTCTTTCCTTTCTCTGTTTTATTCTTTTCTTCTCCTTTCTCTTTCCTTTCCTCTCTTTCTTTTATTCTTTCTTTCTCCTTTCTCTCCTTTTCTATTCTATTCCTTACTCCTCCTTTCTCTTTTCTTTCCTTTCTCTGTTTTATTCTTTTCTTCTCCTTTCTCTTTCCTTTCCTCTCTTTATTTTATTCTTTCTTTCCCCTTTCTCTCCTTTTCTATTCTATTCCTTACTCCTCCTTTCTCTTTTCTTTCCTTTCTCTGTTTTATTCTTTTCTTCTCCTTTCTCTTTCCTTTCCTCTCTTTATTTTATTCTTTCTTTCCCCTTTCTCTCCTTTTCTATTCTATTCCTTACTCCTCCTTTCTCTTTTCTTTCCTTTCTCTGTTTTATTCTTTTCTTCTCCTTTCTCTTTCCTTTCCTCTCTTTCTTTTATTCTTTCTTTCTCCTTTCTCTCCTTTTCTATTCTATTCCTTACTCCTCCTTTCTCTTTTCTTTCCTTTCTCTGTTTTATTCTTTTCTTCTCCTTTCTCTTTCCTTTCCTCTCTTTCTTTTATTCTTTCTTTCTCCTTTCTCTCCTTTTCTATTCTATTCCTTACTCCTCCTTTCTCTTTTCTTTCCTTTCTCTGTTTTATTCTTTTCTTCTCCTTTCTCTTTCCTTTCCTCTCTTTATTTTATTCTTTCTTTCCCCTTTCTCTCCTTTTCTATTCTATTCCTTACTCCTCCTTTCTCTTTTCTTTCCTTTCTCTGTTTTATTCTTTTCTTCTCCTTTCTCTTTCCTTTCCTCTCTTTATTTTATTCTTTCTTTCTCCTTTCTCTCCTTTTCTATTCTATTCCTTACTCCTCCTTTCTCTTTTCTTTTCTTTCTCTGTTTTATTCTTTTCTTCTCCTTTCTCTTTCCTTTCCTCTCTTTCTTTTATTCTTTCTTTCTCCTTTCTCTCCTTTTCTATTCTATTCCTTACTCCTCCTTTCTCTTTTCTTTCCTTTCTCTGTTTTATTCTTTTCTTCTCCTTTCTCTTTCCTTTCCTCTCTTTATTTTATTCTTTCTTTCCCCTTTCTCTCCTTTTCTATTCTATTCCTTACTCCTCCTTTCTCTTTTCTTTCCTTTCTCTGTTTTATTCTTTTCTTCTCCTTTCTCTTTCCTTTCCTCTCTTTATTTTATTCTTTCTTTCCCCTTTCTCTCCTTTTCTATTCTATTCCTTACTCCTCCTTTCTCTTTTCTTTCCTTTCTCCGTTTTATTCTTTTCTTCTCCTTTCTCTTTCCTTTCCTCTCTTTCTTTTATTCTTTCTTTCTCCTTTCTCTCCTTTTCTATTCTATTCCTTACTCCTCCTTTCTCTTTTCTTTTCTTTTCTCTGTTTTATTCTTTTCTTCTCCTTTCTCTTTCCTTTCCTCTCTTTATTTTATTCTTTCTTTCCCCTTTCTCTCCTTTTCTATTCTATTCCTTACTCCTCCTTTCTCTTTTCTTTCCTTTCTCTGTTTTATTCTTTTCTTCTCCTTTCTCTTTCCTTTCCTCTCTTTATTTTATTCTTTCTTTCCCCTTTCTCTCCTTTTCTATTCTATTCCTTACTCCTCCTTTCTCTTTTCTTTCCTTTCTCTGTTTTATTCTTTTCTTCTCCTTTCTCTTTCCTTTCCTCTCTTTCTTTTATTCTTTCTTTCTCCTTTCTCTCCTTTTCTATTCTATTCCTTACTCCTCCTTTCTCTTTTCTTTCCTTTCTCTGTTTTATTCTTTTCTTCTCCTTCCTCTTTCCTTTCCTCTCTTTCTTTTATTCTTTCTTTCCCCTTTCTCTCCTTTTCTATTCTATTCCTTACTCCTCCTTTCTCTTTTCTTTCCTTTCTCTGTTTTATTCTTTTCTTCTCCTTTCTCTTTCCTTTCCTCTCTTTATTTTATTCTTTCTTTCCCCTTTCTCTCCTTTTCTATTCTATTCCTTACTCCTCCTTTCTCTTTTCTTTCCTTTCTCTGTTTTATTCTTTTCTTCTCCTTTCTCTTTCCTTTCCTCTCTTTATTTTATTCTTTCTTTCTCCTTTCTCTCCTTTTCTATTCTATTCCTTACTCCTCCTTTCTCTTTTCTTTCCTTTCTCTGTTTTATTCTTTTCTTCTCCTTTCTCTTTCCTTTCCTCTCTTTATTTTATTCTTTCTTTCTCCTTTCTCTCCTTTTCTATTCTATTCCTTACTCCTCCTTTCTCTTTTCTTTCCTTTCTCTGTTTTATTCTTTTCTTCTCCTTTCTCTTTCCTTTCCTCTCTTTATTTTATTCTTTCTTTCTCCTTTCTCTCCTTTTCTATTCTATTCCTTACTCCTCCTTTCTCTTTTCTTTCCTTTCTCTGTTTTATTCTTTTCTTCTCCTTTCTCTTTCCTTTCCTCTCTTTATTTTATTCTTTCTTTCTCCTTTCTCTCCTTTTCTATTCTATTCCTTACTCCTCCTTTCTCTTTTCTTTCCTTTCTCTGTTTTATTCTTTCGTTCACCATTTTATTTTATTTTCTTTCTTTATTTTTAATCTTTCGTTCTTTTTTGTCTTTTCTTTCTTTATTTATTTTATTATTTCCTTCTCCTTTTTCTCTTCTAGCTTTTCTCGATTTTATTCTTTCTTTCCTGAATTTTATTCTTTTGATATCTCCCCACTTTCCTTTCTTGATTTTATTCTTTTATTCTCCTTCCCGTTTTCTATTTTATTATTTCGTCATCCCTTCTCTCTTTTTTCATTTCTGTATTTTATTTTTTCCTTGTCATTTCTTTCTTTTTTTCTTCTCTATTTTCTTCTTTCGTTCTTTTTTTACCTATTCTTTCCTTTCTCGATTTTATTATTTCCTTGTCTTTTCAATTTATCCTTCTTTTCTGTATTTTAGTCCCTGCTTACGGCCACATCACATTGAAACACCGGTTTTCCTATGATCATCGAAGTTAAACATCATCGAACCCGGTCAGTACCTCCATGGGTGACCGCTTGAGAATACATGGAGCTGAAAGCTTGGATGTGTACGCAGTGTAATGGATAATGTCTTGGTATTGTTGATCGAAGAGTCGAGTTTCACTTACAGTAGCTTTCGTTATATTTATTTACGCGCAAATACCATTTCGAATTGTTTAAATCTACCTCTAGACTTGTATTAGTAAACTATTATTATCTCCAGAAAATATTCTTGCAATCTAAAACTGTTTTTCTGGCTTTAAATAACTTGTAAAGCGTTGATAAGCCGTAGAAAACTAATCAGCCAAACCAAATTTATTTTATTCTTTTGTTCTTCTTTCACTCTTCTTTCTTTTCTCTATTTTATTATATCCTTCTCCTTTGTCTCTTCTTTTTTCACTATTTTTCTTTCGTTCTTTCTTTTCTGTTTTATTTTTTCGCTCTCTATTCACTCCTCCTTCCATTATTTTATTTTTACCTCTTTTTTTCTTTTCTGTCCTTTCTCTATTTTATTCTTTCCTTCTCCTTTCTGTCGTCTTTTCTTTCTCTATTTTATTATTTCATTCTCTTTCTTTCTCCTTTCTCTTCTCTATTTTATTCTTTCACTCTTCGATCATTAATTTTATTCTCTCATTCTTCTTTGCTTTCTCTGTTTTATTCTTTCCTTTCTCTATTTTATTATTTCTTTCTCCTTCCTATCTTCTCTGCTTTCTTTTTTTATACTTTCGTTCTCCTTTTTCTCTTCTTACTTTTCTCAATTTTATTCTTTCTTTCTTATTTCTCTTTTCTTTCCTTTCTCTTTTTCACTCATTCCTTTTTTTCTGACCGTTCTCTTCATCATTTTATTCTTTCGCTCTCCTTTTTTCTTTACGTTCCTTTCCCTTTTTATTCTTTCGTTCTATTTCTCCATTCTTTCCTTTCTTTATTTTATTCTTCCGATCGCACTGTCTCCCCTTCTCACTTCGACTCATTTCATTGTTCTTTTAATCATTCCACATTTTCATCCGATTCCAACACACGCAGTCGCCATTATGCCTCACAATATTTATTCGAATCAAATATTCTCCGTTTACATGTTACAGTTTCTCCCTCCTTTCCGCTCAATTCATATAATGCGCGAGAAACTTAAACAATTGCAAGAATTTTATCTTTGATTATCCCATATGCAAATACATTTTAACGGATTTTCTTTTCTTCTTTCTAAATCGTGTGAATATCTCCAGTGACATGCGTTCTGTTTTTTGTTTTTTTTCTTTCTATCCGTCTTTTTCTTTTCTGCTTTCCTCTCTTACACATAGGCAAACATTCACACAGAAATACACGCGCCTATGAGTACACATTCTCATGACAAAATGAGAACCTCATACACGTTCCTGTCACTGACTCCATAGTACTTTAGACACTCCATTAACCGACCGTTTGCCCCGGTGCATCCGACTCTACCCATGCGTCAAATAAGTCCACTGTCGACCATAAGATGCAGGGTTTTCATAGAAGCATTTCCTTCAACGTGCGGTCGGCGCCCGTCACAGACCGATGATCAGTCTGTCCATTCCACAAGCCGATGACGAATGTTATGAGACAGCCGAAAGCATTTGAAGTTTCACCCTTGACCAACGCTCAAAATTACATGAAAATAAGAGACGAGTTTTAATTCTTTTTTTGATGAAGAATGTGGAAACAATTCCGGAAGTGCGTGTTGTTAAAGTAACAGATGGCTTTTAGCGAAAAGATATTAGACAAGGTATTAATTAATAATTAAATTTGTAGTGTAAAGTAAGAAGATTGAAGTGACAGGACGAGAGAGAGAATGGAGGGGAGACAGGTTAGGAAGAAGGCCATGTTGAAGGAGGTGAAGAAGGAAGAAAAGAAAGCAAAGAAGATGATGACGACGAGGAAGAAAACGATAGAGAAAGAAAAGGAGAACAAGATGACAACGTCAATAGCATGACAAAGAAGATTAAAAAAAAATAACAAAAATGACGAGGAAGTCAAAATAACAAGGTAACGATAAGAAACACGTAGGATGAAAGGCGACGATGCAACCAACAAAAGAGAATGAATGTTTCAGAAGCGTAATCAAATCCAGGACAAGGAGCAAACGGGCTGCGTAAGGGTAGAAAAAGAATTAAGTAAATACACAGAATTAGAAAGACGCGTAAGACTAGGAATTTTCTTCCCGCCGGAAGTATTTTACCTCTACAGCGAGACGAACCTTAGAGAACTAGAAGTCCTACCAGGATTTATTATTGGCGAACACAATCTTAACATGTTAAGATATGTACATGACACATTGTTGATAAGAGAGACAGAAATAAAACTACAGGAACTCTTAGAAATGGTAGCCAATCAAAGAAATAAGAAAGGAGAAACCATGAATGGTAATGTATGTTTTTTTTTCAAGCGGAAGAGCCTAAGTTGCTAGCTAAAAATCGGCGATGTCCAAATCAAGACGGTAAGAAAATTTAAATAAAAAAAAAAAAAAAAAAAAAACGGAAAAAATTGACGCCGAAATTCAAAGACATATTGGAATAGCAAACGATGTCTCTCAAAAGCTAAGGAAAATATTAAGAAGTAGGAAAAGAAACAAAGAAACGTGTTTTGAAATACTATGTCAAATTAGCCCACCTATATACTAGTGGATGCTGGACAACCTCCTCACAGATGAAGAGGACGCATGTGGCAATTAGTATAGTTCTACAGAAAATCATATATGGAATATGCGAGTAATGAGAAAATTTCAAGGAAAATTGAAAAAATAAAACGCTTATATTTAGAAGCGATAGAGGAAAGCAAGAAGTGACCGATTTAACGATTTTCTGTTAATGGATGGCAAAACATGGAGGAGTAGGGATAGTAAGAGTTACAAATGTATAAAAAATTGTGGACAGCCATGAGTGACCACGTCCTGAAGGGTCACGGAACAAAGAAGAAGCGTAAGAAGAAGTGTAAATTAATTGGATGAAACAGGAGTGGAAAAAAGCGACAGAGGTTACGAAGGTCGCTTTAAAGAAAAAAGCAGATGCAAGTTTGAAAAGAAAGAAGAAAAGAAAAAACTTGCGAAGATTATGTCGACGAGAACAACGAAGAAAAAAGCGAGGAAAAGGACAAAAAGGAAAGAGAAGAAGATGTCATCATCGAAAAAAAAAATAGATGAGCATGACAAAGATGATAAAAGAAATAACAAAGAAGAATAATGATGAGTATGTCAAAAACCAGATCATGAGAAGAAACGGAATAGAACTACGATGATGAAAGCAGGCGACAAAGCGAAGACATTTTTCAGAATAGCAATCGTTTTTTGTTAAAATAAATTACATTGTTTTATAATCAATTATATTGAGAAAAATTCTTTTATTTGTGCAAAAAGAATCGTCAAAAATTTGAAAATATTTACAGAGATTATATTTCAAACATTTTAGCCAGTTTACAGTTTTTATTCAGAAGAAAGCAAAAAATAGAAATGATTATAATTTTTTAAACAGATTTACGAGATTAAAGTATATAGTAAAAATGGAAAAGTGTGAGTCAAATAAGCGAATGGGAGTTTTCTAAAAATGGGCACTGTAGTTCCTTTTTTACATACAAGTCTTTTATACTCCGAAAAGCCAAAGGTACTATAATAGTCACCTACTTATTTGTAATTATCTGGTTGACTAACTAGTACACTACTAGCATTTAATCAACTTAATTTTGATCGCGAATCCCGTAACCCATCAGCGTCGTAGGGTTACCATATGTACTACAGCAGCAGTAAAAATTGATATTTCTTGGGAAAGATAACCTGACGTAGCCCGACCTTCTCCAAACCGGTTTTGAATTTACAGTTACCTTCTCCTAGACTGATTTCGACCCAAGACTATAGAATCCAGTCTCTCCCGCTATTTACTCATTGCTGGGGAGTAGACGAGGATTCATACCTTTCCCAAGGTGAAGTGATTGTAATGAATCCGGCTGGGATTTGAATTGTTATCCATTACTTTACCGTACCTCCTACTCTACTTTGTCGGGTAGAATTCCACAAACTAAGACTGTCAGTGAGGATCGAATTCACTACAAAAGTAATACTTATTTACTAATGGATGGAGCTTATATAATTTCTAGATTCATTTTTGATCTAATTCAATCTTATCATTTCGCCAAATGAAAGTTGTCTTGAACGGGTACTCTGATATATCGTTTTGCAGAAATGCAGGAGTGCTCAAGCGCTTTATCATGGACGTATGATGTCTCAATTTTTCATCAACGATCTTCCCGATGTCATCACTTATCCGTATATATGCTGATGTCACAAGAATTACTCCTGTCATAATGTTAAATCTAATTCGTTCTATAAGATCAAACTGGTAGCAGATCTGAAAATATGACCGATAATCTGTTGTTAACTGAGGCAAGAAATGTTAATTTTAACGCCTCCAAAACGAAACTGCTTTCTTTTACTTTTATGTGCCATACATCAGCATGGTTGAAGTTAACATCCAGTATTGTGATTCGTTGTGCCTTCTATGTCCACCTTTTCCACTGACATGAAGCGGAACAATTATATTGAATTACTTGTGGTGGATCCTTAAAGAAGATTACAAACAAATGTGGTAATCGAGTGAAAGGAACAGCAACACAGGCGTAGATGAAAGAAAGAGAGATTTATTGTAAAAGTGAATATACTACTGAAAGACAGGGATCGGTTAGCAAGGTAGTAATTCCGGAAGCGATGATATCTACACAACAGCCCCACGTGGTCAGATGTGGCACAAGGCCGAATTTAATGTGGGGTATGGGAGCCCGTTGGATCGACCAAAACTTCCCCGTATAAAACGGTGTCGGGTAGCTGTTTCGCGAGACGAGACGAGACGAGACGAGACTCTGCCCTTCGACATAACCTCGTCTAAGAATCCTCTCTGCTCAGAGGTATAGAGTTTCACCAGCACAGCTGGAGACGAATCTCCAACTAATTTCCGAAGGAAGGTTATTTACCTCACCTCCCCGTGAGGAAGGATGTGGCACAAGGCCGTTTTTATTGCGCGGTTAGAACCGAGGCCCTGAGCTCATGCAAAAATTCCCTTTTTTACCTCATGAAAACGGGGTCGGGTAGATGTCTACATCCCCAGACTAGACTCTGCCCTTCGGCATAGCCTCGTCTGGGTTCCTCTCCGCGAGAGTTCGACTAGCTTAGCTGGAGACGAATCTCCAATACCTGAATGGGATTTACCTATCCTGCCTGCAAGGCAGGATGTGGCACAAGGTCGTTTTCTAATGCGGGGCAAAACCGAGCCCGTATGCACGGAAAAAAATTCCCAGTAGACCCCGTATACACGGGGCCGGGTAACTGTCTACCACGCCAGGTGAGACTCTGCCCATCGGCATCGCCTCGTCTGGGTTCCTCTCTGCCCGAAGGCAGAGAGTTCGACCAACTTAGCTGAAGACGAATCTCCAACCGATTCCTGAAGTAGATATTTACTTTCATAGCTGGTTCAGACCCGAGCCGGTCCAAGCTAGTCGTAGCCGTGATACCACCAGCCCACTGACCAGCCCTGTGCCAGGTAAGTATCCGAGCGCGTACACTCCTCCAAGAAGGGATTTACACATTCAACCGATTCCTGAAGTAAATATTTACTTGACACCCCACTGAGTCAGGTTGTGACACAATGTCAGTTTTTAACATGGGGACCCGAATGTTTTCACTCGGGCTGCTGGTCCAAGCTGGTCATAGCTTGTCCAAGCTGGTCTAAGCTAGTCATAGCTGGTCTTGGCTTGTCCTAGCTGCTCCAGGCCGGAGCTGGTCCAAGATAGCCGTGATACCACCAGCCCAGGGACGAGCCCTGTGCCAGGTAATTATCGGTGCGCGTACACACCTTCAAGGAGGGATTTACACACTCAACCGATTCCTGAAGTAATTCTCTAGGTATATCCTGTGCTCACTATATATATATCTACTGATATAGTCAGTCCACACTCGGTGATAGGGAGAGTGGCACATTCCGTTACAACAAGTTGCTAGGTCTGCTGTTGGTTTATTGTGTCTCGCTATACAATTTTTCTTGATAGAATCTATCTTACACATTTATAATCTACCATTCCTTCATGCATTGAATATTGCTGTCACATCTGGTCTGGTGCTTCTGCTATGTATTTTGAGATTCTTGATAAAATGAAAAGAATTTACAATATTATTGGTCCTTATCTAGCGTTTTGGCTTCAGTTATTTTCCCAGCCACTTAGCGTTGCTTCCCTGTACTTTACTTATATATTCATGGTAATTGTTCAGGTGAGTTTTCCTCTTTAGTACATCAACGATATTAATTCCTGCACTAGATTGGTGGCAATAATCTCATCGTTTTGCATTTTAAATTCCTATAGCCATAAGCCCTCTGCTAACAGTTTATTCTATTGCACTTCTCGCTTGTGGATCTCTCTTCCGGTTTTTTTGCTTTTCAGTCAACTTTAGTATTCCAAACATTAAAAGCAATTATGGATCTTTATCTTATTTCTTCCTTATTCCTGCTCTTTCATTATTCTCTCTCTTTAATAATATTTTTAAATCATTTCAGCCCAGGTAAAGCGGGAATGTCACGACTACGCTGGGTTTTACAGAGAATGTGAGAAAAACTGGCTATAGTGTGGAGGAAATGATAAAAGTTGAACGGGTTCAAAAAGATAGATGGCGATTGACGTTGCCTTTAAATTTTTGAAGAGTGTAGTTATCAGAGAAGCAAGGAAACTGAAAGAAGTTCCACTGGCGGGAAGTGCAAGAAATTAAACTGTTGGAGCAAAAGTGGCGGCTATATTTGAACTAATTCAACAGTAAACGGGTAGGACCTAGATGCTAATCTATTATCACGCTTAAATTATTTATCACGCTTAAATTCACGGCGTCCTGGCACCAGAATAAAGATCTCGTCAGAGCAGTAGCCATAAAAATATTTGTAAAAAAAGACATAGGTACGCCACGTACCTTGGTGCCAAAGTGACTGAATGCCAAGTTAGGATCGATTACATTGTAGCCCATTCTTTGGATTTTGTCAAGAACCTTGAGATGAGTAAGAGGAGCACCTGACCAAATATGATAACAGTATTCAATGCACGGGCGAATGGTAGGTTTGTAAATGTGCAAGATGGACTCTGACTGGATAAACCTTCTGACAAGAAACAGTGACCCAACATTCCTTGCAATAGATGTAGATATTGATTCAATGTAGTCATTTTACTTCAATCAGTTGAATATATGAAGCCAAGAAGTCGCAGTGTGTTACTTTCCATGAGTCTAGCATCAACCATGATGATGTCGGCCAGGAAAGTTTCCTTATGGTGGTTAATTGAGAGCAATTTTCTTTTGGGGACATTAAAATTCATGATTCCTTTCCTACACCAGTTAACCACAGATTGGAGATCCTTTTCAAGAGCACCGGCCAGATTAACAGCTATAAAGGATTTGCTATTTTGACAGGAGTAAATAATAGTGACATCATGATAAAATGCCTACTTGGGAACTGATGACACCAGGAAGGACATTGATAAAGATAAAAAAAACAGCGTTGTACACAGGGGGATATCTGCGTTCGTGTGAAAGGATCTGGACGCGGACACTTTCAAAATGACATACATTTCTCGATTTGATTGGATTAAATCCATGAATCGTCCATTAATACTGTATAAGGCTAGAGTGCCAAACCCTGTCAAAAACCTTCCATATATCTAGAGGTACACAGCTCAAGCTTCGCTGTTGTTATAAAGAGCTTGATATACATATTCAGTGATGGCCGTTAGTACCTCAGCCACGAATATTTTGCCGAATATCGGTAGGAAACTAATAGGGCGAGTGTTAGTGCCAGAGTTCTCAAAGCAAGAACCACAGAGGAGAGATTGCAACAAGCAGGAAATCTGAAAGCATCATGGCAGTAGTTGTAGAGTTTGGAGAGTACTGCAGCCAGCTCGGATGCACATTTCTTTAGGACGACGGCTGCGATCCCGTCACCTCCGTTTATCTTATGAGAGTCAAGCTTTGAGTTGATATCCGTGACCAGTGACGGATCTATGTGCATATCACTGAGCAGAGCTTCTGTTCTAGGGGGAAATCAGGTGTGGGTACTCCAAATGAGTCGGGTATTGAGTTGGAAGAGGATTACCGAGCAAAGCATTCACATTTTTCTGCTTTAGATGTCAAGACTTCGAATTAAGTTGAATAGAGGAGAGATTGAGGACTTGATGTTGTTCAGCACAATCTTGCAGAACTACCAATATTCTTTAGAACCGAAGTTTCGAGATTCTATACGTTGTTTCATTCTATCAACAAACAGTAAATTCGCTTCTTTGGGGACAAGTAACTGAGTAAAATTATACTTACACACTCATTGCACAAGAGGGAGGGATCGGTGCTCGTACAGAGCCCAGCTCAACCATCGGTTGTTGGGTCTCGGGCAATTTTTGTTCCGAGCCATAGTGTACGTGCTCATTCTCCCGCTATTAAAACGAACTGAAATTGTCGGGGGTTGAGTAAATACAAATTACTCTCTGGAGTAGTTTGTAACACATTATTTATCATCTCTCAGTTGCGTATCTGTCTTTGGGAAGAATGCGCTCAGGGGTGGCTCCGTCAAATGACAGAATCGCAACTGAGGAAAATTATACTGAGAGCTGCCCAGTCCTGGGGAACAGCTGCCAGAGCTCTCGCCCTCTCACAGAGAGAGGGATCGTTGCTCACACCGAGGTCAGCGCAACCAACGGTTTTAGGGGGTTCGGGGAATTTTTATTCTTAGCCCTGGTCTATGGGCTTCCCATATTAAACCGAACTTGTATCACAACCTGACCTCGTAGATGGGGTGTAGTTTCTGGATAAATACAAATTACTCTAAAGTAATTTGTAACACCCTATTTGTCATCTCTCAGTTGTGTCTCTGGCTTTGGACAGAGTGTGCTCAGGAGCGGCTCCGTCACAACTGAGGACAATTATACTGAGTGGTGCCAGCGGGGTCTCGGGGAATTTCTTTTTCCTATCCTAGTTGTACGCGCTCGGGATCCCCACATTAAACCGACCTTGTGTCACAACGCGACTTCGTGGGACGGGGTCGAGTAAATTCCAAATTACTATAAAGTAGAGCTGCGGCTTTTTAATCTCAGAATTCGCGGCAGAATTTATTCATATAGATTCCATAATATAGGTTTTACTTACATAACTATTATGTTTGTATAGCACTTCAAATGTTGAATGTATAAATAATTCTATTTTCTATTTTCCCATTTTTACACTTTATTTTTATCTTATAAAATGTACCCTGTTCTGTCGCCCATGAAATAAAATTAATTGTTTTTTACGGAAAATAATGATCTACGTACATCAAATCTTCTTTAATTTAAGTGGCAACAAAAGAGAATTATCGTTAAATTTTTAAAGGGTAAGCTTAAACATTAATTCAATAGTTAAATGCTGCGATCAATTTTGAGTCCTTCTGTACTTTATTTATGCCTATCGCATCTACTCGTCTCTAGCTATTGTGATGATGGCCAAACCAAGAGTCTTCCACAGGAGGTAGCATAATGCGATAGGGCAGCTTTTAAGCTAGCTTAAAATTTTAAACTAGCTGCAATTTTGGATACAAAAGTAACATAAGAGTTACTCCCATCGAACCATGAAAGCAACGATAATGGCTATTATAATATATTAATATATATTTTTTTAACCTCGTATAATATGGCAAGCCTAAATCTGAGTTCAACGAAAATCGTGCCCTGCGCGTAAATTTTCTAGGGCTTTTGAATGATCTATGAATCATTTAAATCAGACCAGTAGGAGCAGAGGAGTTGCCTGAAAACACAAACGCACATTCACTGTACTTTATATATAAGATGTATATACGTACACACAAGTTGAGGCAAGTAAGATAAATTTTAAACAATGAAGAAAGAGAAAAAAAATAAAATTCGAAAATAGGATGTCATAGAAAAGTGATAAAAAACAAAACAAAACAAAACAAAAAAACAGACAACAAAGAAAAAATTAAATACAAGAAAACTACAATAAATAAAAGTGTTCAATTTAACATACCAATTTAACATTAGGAAAAGCGAAAGTCAACTGGTGGATATTTTGAAGATATATCTTTTCAAGAAAGGTTTGGTGACGCCAACATTGGAACAGGGAGGGTATATTAACTGAGACTGAATGGGTTCGGCCATTACCACATTCGGACATACTATTTGTTTTTTTTTTATTCTCATATTCTTTCACATTACTTAATCACCTTCCGTTTTAGTGGCTTTATTGCCTTGCTTGGAGAGATATGATTAATAAAAAAAAAAAACTAAGCTTATAACAGTTTGTCAAAATGTCAGAGAAGTGACGTTTTTTTTATGTCATATCGTTTCATGATATAGGCCATCGTATCTCTACACAGACCCTGTTTCATTATTATATTAATAGACATAGCTATTTGGTATCAACAGTAGATATAATTTTCATACCTCCATTAATTTTGTTCAAATACATATTAACTATTTTGTATTATCCCAGAATTTTCATTTTATTTTATTTTATTTTTCAGAAAAAAAAAACTTCGCCTTTTTTTGCTATTTTCCAGAAACCTGCCATTTTTTCACTAAAGAATTCTTCAGGGAGCGAAACAAATGGCAACTTGAAAATTGAATATCTGGAAAACGCGACGGAAGTGTGAAAACTTGCCATCCAAGTTCTAACAATATTTGGATATTATTATGTAAGCATTTTGGATGTACACATAATGTAATGCTTACCGGCATGAAAACTGATATCAACGATCCGAGTGAAAATTTTTTTAGATAATTACTTTCACGTACATACAAAATAATCTTAACATATTAAATAAGATATATAGTCTTTATTAAATCTTATATATATATATATATATATATATATATATATATATATATATATATATATATATATATATATATATATGTTAGGAAAAACTTGGTAATCCGTATGAGTAATCCCAAGGAGGATGAAATCCTGACAGCTCAATGTAAATCCAGAGCTAATATTTTAAAGAAAAACAGACCACTTTAAGGTACCATTAAAGTGGTCTGTTTTTCTTTAATATATATATATATACACACACACACACACACACACACACACACATATATATATATATATATATATATATATATATATATATATATATATATATATATATATATATATATATATATAGTTTTTATTAAATCTTATCAAAGTTGAAGAGTAAAACCTTTTTGGAAATGCAATGCGGGCAGTTGGTATTTCACGTCAAAATTCCTTCAGGGTTTTTTTTTGTTTTTTCAGTAAATGAAGGAGACCGGAAGTGTTTATTTCATGCCCACGCGTTTGCACGTGTATTTCCTAACTATATCAAAGCGAATTCGAAAGCAAACCACAAAATCAGATACGTGATGAGGGTAATGTTTCATAAGAGTTTAAACAACCGACCTTGTCTTGAGGACATGATGTAAAACGAGTGTTACCTAACTAGCCGAGCGGAAAATCGCTACTTTAGAGAGATCTCTCTGGGTGTCCTTCCCTTGTTGACTGATGACGTTCTAAGCTAAGCCAAGTAAATATTCCCTTCTTCTGTCATTGGACAATGGCGCCCAGTAACGCAATCAATGGACAAGACGAGTCCTATAATACATTATGGTCGTAGTGGACCCACATGTAGTGCAGCCATAGCCGAAATGGTGTGTCGATGGCAAGATAATCTAAAGGATCCCACAACTCATCAATATGGTTTAGAACTCAGAGTTTTCTTCTATGCTATTTGCCATTCCAGGAGATCTCAGTCAGCACTGCTATTTAACCCTTAACTGAGGGGAAAAAAGTTCAATTTATACCATTCCCATGATATTTGTGCAAAAGTGAACATAACGAAAACGACCGGAAGTTGAAATCGTTTCACTTATTTTGTTTTTAAAGTCATTAATCTTTACCCGACCTGCACATCATATAAGAGTAGATAAGAGTTAAATAGTACGTAGCCGAGAAGAAGCAAAACCATGAATCCTAAAACGTGGAGAAGGTCTACTCTTTTCCCTCTAAGAAATAATGATAATAAAAAAAATGGAATCTGTGGAGAGCCATAACCTACTTCCTGAATGTAGAAGGCATTTTATGGAGTGAACAGCCTTTTTAAAGTTATCTCGTTTCTTTGCTGTTAAGTAATCCATGACATTATTCATTGATTTCTACCATCGAGAGCAGTAATCATTCAATGATTCCGATATGAACTCGTTGAAGAGAATCCTCTTCCAATCCATATACACCAACATATACACAACAACACACTCTCGGAATAAATACTAGCATTGTTTCGTGATAGTTTTATATGATATGTTATATTACAGTCTTTTTACGATAATAAAACAGGACTTTTTTTTTTGTTGACAGCCAATAAAACTTCAAAGAGCACAGACGAGAAGGCATCTTAACACTCACTCTCAAAAAACAGCTTACTATGGACAACGAGCTGTAAGACATTTCTAATAACCGAGAGAAATATAATGACTTGTTTTCAGTTCAGCCAAAATATATTTAATTTCCTGCTGATGACGTAAAGACGTTTTCAAGACATTGTGAAGTGCCGGTTTGTTATTTTCAAAAGAATATAACATAGAACAGCAATACGACCTGCTTGGAGACATTTCTTTATTACATTTTAGTGAAGAAGGCGTTTAGCTTAATATGCACAACATATTATTTTATCGAAAATAAAAATTGTGACACCAATGGGAAAACGACGTCACCGTCTTTATAGGCATTTATCTCAGCATATGGTAATTCCTATTTTTATTAAAACGGGCCAGTACAGACAGGTAAAAATGCAATGACAATATAGAAGAGAAAGTATTTAAATGAATCTGAAGAAAATATTTTTATGCCATGAGATGTTATTACCCTTTTAGTCAGTTCACTTACGTGCCATGCGTGATACACACTTAGGCGATCATGTACCTTTCGATACATGACTGACGTGGTAGATTTTTTCCCGTAGTAGGTTGCCATTTCTTTGTGCGGTAGACCAGTTGCCAACCAAGGCTATAGAACTCGTATGCCCAGCTATTTACGCATAACTGGTAGAAGAAGAGGATTCATACCTTTCCCAGAGGTAATAGTACACTATTGACTAGAATTTGAAATTTTAGTCAGCTTGAGCTAAATCCAGAACTAATTTATTCCTTAATTCTATAACGATTATTGATATCCCTAAAAAGTAATCGGCTCTAAACACTTCGCAAAATCTGACCAAGTGACCAAACATGAGTATTTGGAGAGTTTGTCCATTCACTAATCATTCATTCATTCTCTCTCTCTCTCTCTCTCTCTCTCTCTCTCTCTCTCTATCGCTCCCTCACTTTCTATCTCTAACTCTCTCTATATATACATTCGTTCCGTCCTTAAAGTAAAGAATTTTTTCCTGTTGTCTAATGGATAAATTGTCATCAAAATTACGCAAAAATGAAAATTACACTGACATCTCATTTGAACAAACATATTACCAAAAGTACACAAAAATGTCTTGAAATACTAAATAGTAAATTTATTCAATAAAATCGCCGCTGGCTTCAATCACGGCCTCTAGGCGTCTTCGGAATCTTCTGCAACTCTTTTGGACGGTCTTCTTGTTTATATTGGTGAATGCTGACATATTCCTGGCTTTTTTGGGGGGGGTTTACGGCGTTGTCCTTACTAAAATAATTTATCCATGTCTGAATTTTTACCCATACACAAACACATTCACACTCATACACACCTATATATATATATATATATATATATATATATATATATATATATATATATATATATATATATATATATATATATATATATATGTGTGTGTGTGTGTGTGTGTGTGTAATGTTACTGCATGTTTCTTACTGGTACAAATAATTATTCCTTAAAATTTGTTAACATGCCAGGCCTTTCATATCTGGCTCAACAATATCAACTTCCAACTATATTATCATATGCTACTGTAATAGGCTCTTAGCGAATAAAGGGCTATAAAACGATTATATATACGCCTACTTGTGCTTGTGTTTGGATGTACCTATGTAGAGACATTTGCTATACGTATACATTTATGGAAGTTTATATATATATATATATATATATATATATATATATATATATATATACACGTTACACCGAAGATCTTTTATAAATCTCTGATCCTTTTTCATTGCCTAACTAGCAAACCGCTGCTTCCTTCTTTTATCAAGTTTTCCATTGCTCACTTTAAACCATTGAACTATTCTATGCGTGTGGGTGCACATTTCTGCTGTTCTTTTTTCTTCTTTTCTTTTCTGCTTACTTGACATTTACCTACCTACCTGCCTGTCATTCATTTTTGATGATGTTAGCAGATCTGGCTGAAGTTGGGGGCAGCCTGTGTGCAACTCACTATCAAAAGACAAAAAAAAAATATATATATATATATATATTAGAAGTGAATTGCGATAATCTACAATTCCAGAAGACACTAATATCTTCTTTTTTTTAACTTTTAACCCTTTTCCCTTTGACACCGACATTTTTTCGTACAAAAAAGAAGCAAAATGAACACTGGACGCTTATATTTTATGCCTGAAATATATATATATCCGGCCTGAATGTGAGAAATTCGAAAGAACTAATGCAAGGAAAATGTTTCTAATTGCTGCCCTCTTTCTCACTGTACGACACATCAGTAGGAGCCCTCGACGAGTTAAGGCTCATTGCTTTTAGGCTACCCCTGTTCCACCATCAGTGATGGACAAGGCTAACCCTTTTTATGACACGTGCACTCAGGCACTTTCGTGTGAGAACGTGTTAGACATATTTTGTTCCCTTCATAATGCGCGTAAGCACTCTGCCTTGTCTGCATAAAGAAAATATATTACTCTGCAAAACTGCGCATGTGCGAATGTGTCAATGAAAGATAAAGAATAACTCGTTTGATAGAATATCGAGTTAACAATGTTGTTAATGATAATTTTGTATATCATGCATATATGCCTTTAAAATACAAATCATCAATAATCCTCTCATACATATCAATTGATATATATATATATATATATATATATATATATATATATATATATATATATATATATATATATATATATATATATATATATATACACGCACACATAGATAGATAGATAGATGCATGCATATACATTTAGAAAACTATGCGCTCCCCGACAGGATTCGAACCTGCGCATCCTAGGGGAAACGTGCCTTAGATCTGACGTGCCTTATTCCAACTCGGCCACTGATCAAGCAAACGCATAATTTTCTTACAAGATTTTCTAGAATATTCAGGCCGGCAGATTTAAATAAATAAATATACTGTTTAATAAATAAATAAAAACAGAGCATCTACTCAAATATGAGTTTTTAAAATAACATTTAAGCAAATAAATTAAAAATACGTCTGATCTAATCCATTTCCTAAAAAATTGTCTTTGTTTACGTTGGAATATGAAACCGAGTATATATGTATATTTCGAAAAGCGTGGAGATATGTGTTCAGAAGTACCATTCGGGCTTCGTTTGATCAGAAAGTCTTTATGACAGTTCCTCCTAGGGGACGCAGGTTCGAATCCTGCCGGAGAATCTATTCAAATATGTGTATCAATTTAAAATAATGTGTAAGGAAGTAAAATAAAAATATGTCGGTTTTCATCCATTTTATATATATATATATATATATATATATATATATATATATATATATATATATATATATATATATATTCAGGAATCATTCAAACAAAAAACAAATATAGAGGTTAATGATTTAAATGGCGAGAATACATCGTCGCAAACACACACACACATATATATATATATATATATATATACATACATATATATATACATATATATATACATATATATATACATGTATATATATACATATATATATACATATATACATATATATATATATATACATATATATACATATATATATACATATATACATATATGTATATATATACATATATATATATATACATACATATATATATATGTATATATATATATATACATACATACATACATATATATATATATATATATATATATATATATAAGGAATGGAGGAAACACGACTTATTTTTAATTTATTAATTTATTATATATTTGTGCGTGCGTGTGTACATACATACATTCATATATATATATATATATATATATATATATATATATATATATATATATATATATATATATACATTCAATATGGTAGGTGGAGCTAGAACAGCCTACATGGCACGTGGAATTTGAACAGTCTATTCCAGTGAGCGAAATAAAGTGTTAAGTTCGACATTCCAACCACCTGAAGAAGGCCGGAGCGTACAACGGCCGAAGCATTGTAATAAATATGGCAACAAAGATGAGGACAATACTCCGAATAATGTAAATAATGTAGTGACTTCGTCAGTAAATCGGTAAGCTGCCAAAAAAGTTGACACAAAACAAGAGAACATGACGGGTTGTATTTTCATTTTTAGCATGTTTATTTTCTTTTACCTACATTTTATACATTATGTGAAAGTGTCTGATAAAATATGTCACAAAGAACTGTTGGAACTTCTAGGTAATCTTGATATATTTAGGAAGAATATTAGAATCATCCAGAACCTATACTTGCATACGGGGAGGCACGGTGGAGTAATGGATAGCGGATTGAGAAATCGGAGAGCCGAGTTCGGATTTCACTGCTAATACCTTGGAAAAGGCATGAATCCTCTTCTTCTCTCCTCGCCAGCTATGGGTAAATATCAGGACAGACCGAGTTCTGGCAACAATTCTACAGCCGAAAGAAATGGCAACCTACTGCCGGAAAAAAATCTGTCTCGTCAGCCATGTATCGAAAGAAACATGATAGCCTAAGCGTGTATCACGCATGACACATAACTGACTGACTTGAAAATGGATCGAGAATGAGTTTAGATGTACAAAAATATAAGGAGGTGTAAGACCTATATAGTGAATCGATTCTGAGAGAATTAAAAGTCCTATCATGATTCCTTATTGCCAGCTTTGTATCCCATCCACTATCTAACATATTATCATGTGTTCCTGTCTACGGTTTCAATTTTCAACATACGATATGTTTATAACAAATTATTGATGGGAAACACAGAAAGGAAACTCCAAGAAATCCTATAGAAGGAAGTCTTAGAAAGCGAATAAAGGAAGGAAAGAAAGGAATATATATCAATTGCAAGATGACACAATGCTTGGTTGTCAGCAAATGAAACAGCTCAACATGCAAATTATAAATTAGAGATATTAAAATTAAGCAAGTGCAACATTTTAAATATCTGGAAAGTGTTTTAACAGAGGACAAAATGTGCGACAGTCAAATCCGAAGGTTCATTTGGATAGCGAAAGATGCCTTGCGAAAGCTAAACAAAGTATTAAGAGAAAATTTCGTTCTCGAAAAGAGAAAAGAGTACTGATCTATTATGTAATTAATATCACTTATCCTATATGGCAATAAATGTTGGACAAATGAAGAAATTTGAGACAACAACAGAAATGTGTCTCTACAGAAGGATGCTGAGAAAACCTATGCACTGAACATGTGAGTGACAAGAAAATGGAAATGAAAAGGAGACATAATTAGAATCAGAAAAAGACAATTGAAATTTCTAGGAGAATTAATGTAGAAAATGGGCTTGGAAAATTTGATACTCACAAAACATGAAAAAGACAGAAAACCTGTCTACCTGGACGTAAAAATAAAAAACGTCAAAAATGAGAATATCCGTCTGAATAATCCACGCGTAAAAGCGTGGATTATTCAGATGTTTAGACACACGTTGATTAATTGATCTGTTTTTACAGATTATCAACCTTCTGTGGGCTAATTAAAGCCGAATCATATTTTACATTGTAATAATAATTCATTTTATTCGAGTAGATATTGCAGTAACAATTTTATGAAGATCAATGATTTTTTCAGATACAAGTTTTACTATTTAACCAATAGGTGGGGGAGGTAGATTCATACATTTTCTGGGGGTATTTGTGTGTAAGTGAATGTAACAAACCTGTGTGGTATTTGTTCAGACATAACATGCTAAATCGGAAATTGTAGCATGCGAAAAGTAACGATGAAAAAGATTGATTATACTAGTCGGAAGAATTCCTGGACAAAAGAGTATTCTTTTTTTTTTTTCGTTTACACGAACCAGCCAACCATAATTGATAAAAATACCAAAATGGAAGCATTCGCTTGCTCATTTTCTCTCATTGATTTTCACAACCTCTTAATTAATGGAAATTAACTTTTACTCAGTCATATTTAAAAACACAAAGTTTAGCTTTTTTGACATTAGGAAATGTAGCAGCTACAATGTACGGGTTACATAACGGAATTTTGGCACAGAAAATTCAATCGGTAAACCGAGTTCAAATTCTGGCTTAGTTTGTTGCGTTTACTTCGCATTAATGCACATGGGAAAGGTATGGATACATTCCCCTCCGACCCAATGTGTTGATTCATTTACAGAATAAAGTGGACTCTCTAGTCACAGCAGGTAGCAAATTAAAACTAAGAAGAATTCGTGAAGAGGCAACAAGAAATCATTCCAGTATTTTCGAAAGAAAACATGGTATTTCAAATGTAATAAAAAAAATGTCTCTGGAGAGACATGAAATCCTACATTCTTAAAGGACACAACATATTTAAAAATAAAAGCCGCAAAGCGTTTCCTTTAAACGAAAAGGTGAAAATTAACTTAAGAAAGAAATATCATGAGTGGCAATTATTAGCATCTTCGCGAAAAACAAATTCTGTCCGTCATTTTTCTCATGTATTATCTTATAATTCTTGTTCCTCCCTTTGTTCCTTAGTCAGCATGTACGCGCGTTACGCCTTGCCAACATATCATAAATAATGGACTATTCCGTTTTGATCCCATGCAAAGTCGGAATATATATATATATATATATATATATATATATATATATATATATATATATATATATATATATATATATATATATATATATATATATGGCCACTCTGTGGCCAAGACAGATTGTTATAAAATGACAATTGGAAAAAAAATCTTAGATTTTTCCGACGCGCTTCGTTAAATTTAAATTTGGATATTTTAATGTAACTATAACAACAAAAACATTTCGATTTCATTTTTGCCTTGAAAAAGTCGGAAGACGAAACGCGTCGGCATAATCTAAGATATTTTTTCCAATTGTTATTTTATACCAATCTGTCTTGTCCACAGAATTGATCTGGGAATTTAACTATATTGTCGACATGGGAAAAAAATCTCTTACTATAAAGGTAATTTACATTAACCAGAAAAAAAAGGCTTAGACAGAAGCGTCTATCTTTTTAAATTTGGATTTTTTTTAATATAACTATAACAACAAAAACATTTCGATTTCATTTTTACCTTGAAAAAGTCGGTTGACGAAACGCGTTGGCAAAATCTAAGATTTTTTTTTCCAATAGTCATTTTATAACATCATATATATATATATATATATATATATATATATATATATATATATATATATATATATTAAGTTGGTGCAAAAATAATGACGTAATAATGTCGTTTTTTGACGTATTTTTAACGTCAAAAAACGACATTATTGCGTCATTATTTTTGCACCAACCTAATATATCAGTGAGATTGAGAAAGAAAGAAAGACTTGGTTAACGTCTGTTTCAGTGAAAGAAGAAAAAAGTTGTCAAATTCATATCTTTTCTATTGGACCCCTTACTTCTTTAAATAACGACCAGCATTCATAATTATGATTGTTATTGCCATATTTTGTTATAGTTGTTAAGCTCAAATATTTACACGATGTGATAGGGGAATTCGCTCGGAACATATTCAATGATTAAGAATTAAGAAATATAGAAAATTCAAATAGGAAAACCGTGAAATTTCCACGGGTATTTCTAATTATGAGTATTCTATTTTAATATTATTTATTGATTTTAATCTTTTATTGTACCATAATTTTTAATTTAACTTTATTGTAGGCATATATTTATAAAAACAAAAAAAAAAAAACGATTATAGTATAAACAGATTTCTAAAATATCCACGGTTTCAGGCATCCGCTTGTGAGCTTGACACGGATAAGATGACGCAAAAAATTCAAAGGAGGTTAATATTTCGCCTAGCTTTACTAAAGGACACTAAATGCAAAATCTCTTTTGGCATGTTAAGAGTTGAGATCAGTAAATACATAAAATGTACAGAAGATCAATCACCATTAAAAAGCAAAAGTGTAACTAAAAATCACTCATCCATGATGATCGTCGTGAAATAATTCATTCTCTCTCCGCTCATAATTTGAATATTTATGGTATTGTGCAGATATCTGGGAACTTTTCAGTACTTTCTGGTGTTGATATTTGCACAGAATACTCAGTCGGAAATAGCTTTGTTTTATAGTATTTATATTTTCAGTCGTTTCAGGGCGTGAGTGACCATGACTCTCCACAACTTCCTGGCTTTTGCTGACCTATGTAATATTGGATTATTTACCATCCTTCCTCATCCTCGTTACTATGACCATAATTAATGGCGGCAAATGACAACCGAAGATGTAAATTAATTAAATTCATACGTAGAAATAAAAATGGCATCTACAAACGTCAAAATTTTCAGAAACGAAAGAAGTGTTTAACTTCGAACAATATTTACTAAATTCTGTCTGAACTTCTAGAATAATGCGTTATCATTATTTATATTATTTACACTCCGACTATTGTCCTCGTCTACGTTGTTATTATCACAACGTTCCGGTGGTTGTGGTTTCGGGCCTTCGTCAGATGCATATCGATCCGGGTAACCTTCAGGTAATTTCAAACTGAACACTTCATTGAATTTACAGAGGTACATTGTTTTTGTTCCGCTGTCCATGTCTAGGGATATTTTGTCTTGTTTTTATATCTGGAATGCTCAGTTACTGCACACCGTGTTTCCAGTGAGTCCAAATCTGCACTGCCCGTTACAGGGATTGAACTCACGATTGCTATGTAAACCATATTCACAAATAACTACGATAATCCAATAAACTAGACATTGTCAGAAAGCCCAGTCTAGCTTACTATTTAAACCGTAACTCTCATAGTTTTCGAGAATGGCTGCCATCAATCTATGACAGTCTCCCAAGTGAAACAAATAGCTATTCGGATTAGTTTAAGGTGGCACTGGCTGAACAACCAGTGAAAATCGAGTGTCACTACACGAGCGATTGGGGTACTTCGACGAGGTGCAATGGCTAGCAAATCTGTCTCGCTAGAACAAGTACGACTAAGTAGTGACTTCGATTTTCACTGAGTACTCTACACATTCAGTCTTGTGCCATATCTAAGCTACGCTTAGAAAATTACTTGGGCACTTCGACGTAATGTATTAGTTAGTAAGCCTTTCTCGCTCTGATCAATTAGGATCATGTAGTGAGATCGATCCTCACTGAGTGCTCCACACTTTCGACCTTGTGCCACATCTAAGCTACGCTTAGAAAATCATTTAAGGCAGATCGGCCTGATGTAATGGTTAGCAAACTTGTCTCGCTAGAACAATTACGATTCAGTAATGAGTTTGATTCTCACATGTAAGCAAAGCTTAGAAAATCACCACTACACAAGTGATTGTCTGTTCGACTAGCCAGATAAGATCTCCTTTATGATATGTCCTTAAGCGAAGTTAATCTTGATACGAAGGTGAACAACTCTTATGAAATATTACCCTCATAAGCTGATTTATTTTGTCGTTTGTTTTCGCATTTGCTTTGATGTTGTTGTTAGAAAACACGAACAAACGAAAAGGAAAGAGAAAAAAGCACTTCCGGTCTCCTTCCTTTACCAAAAAAAAAAAAAAAAAAAAAACCCTGAAGGAATTTTATGTATTACGACATGAAATACCAACTGCCCGCATTACATTTTGAAAACGTTTTAACTCTTCAAGCTTGGTAAGTTTTAATAAAAGGCCAATGTTATATTTTGTCAGATTTGTTTAGATGTGGTATATTTTATATTAAGAAGAACTTATTTTCCATAATTCCTAATGATTGTTATTAAAGTTTTGTTTACATGAAAATTATAAGTGCAATTTTATTAAGAGATTCAAGCAGAATTCTTTAATATTAAATCTGCAAAGCCTCATTGCATTTATGATTATAGGAGAAATCTCACATTACTGGAAATCGCTTTCAACAACGAAAATTATATGAAAATATACGTGTGTCCATATTTTTGTGTATGGATATAATGCTTAATGAATGTGATTATTAATCATCAGTGAATTAAGAGCATTGACAAGGTATTACATTATGATGAAAAATAAATATTTTGTTTAAAATAAATGTTTAGTCCATAATTAAAGTATTAATATATATATATATATATATATATATATATATATATATATATATATATATATATATATAAATATATATATATATATATATATGTATGTGTATATATATGTATATGTATGCGCATATATATATATGTGTATAAATATATATGAATATATACAGATATGTATATAAATATATGTATATATATACAGTTATATATATATATATATATATATATATATATATATATATATATATATATACAGTTATATCTTTCTCGAGTGCGCAGAACGCTAGCCGATATATATATATATATATATATATATATATATATATATATATATATATATGTCGTCTAGCGTTCTGCGCATTCGAGAAAGTTTAATCAAAACCTTTGGAGGAGAAACCACCGTCTAATCAGTGGTGTGTGGAACATTTGCCGCTCGGCTACGGAGAGTTTTACAAGAAAGTAAGCTTCTATTTTTCCTTTAAAGCAAACTCTTTTACACGGAGAGTCTACTCAATACGTGTATCCACTACAAATAACGTTTGAATTAATAAAAATGTGCCAGACTAAAAAAAATCAAAATCAAAATCAAAACATGAATTCTTAGGCATTATTTATGCATTCGTTTAAATTTTCTACATGTATAGGGATGAGAATGGTCAGTATAGAGAATAAACTTTTTAAAAATAACAACACGGTGTAGTCATCAAACCAACTTGCAGTTTGTGTATATAGACCATTGAGACTTACCTGACTTTCATTCATCCCTCTCCGACTCATGTATACAACTTGGTAAAAATACAGCCCTCTAAGAAATGGTGGCATTCGGTCTGTAGATTATATTAAATCTCTAAATTGGCCGTTACCATGTTGATTTTAATTTCCACATCATACGTATTGTGTGTGTTACTTTGTCTGCGTGTGAAATAAAATGTATGATCAATATATTCCTCGATTTCCTTGTGGAAATATTTCAAGATATGAGTAAAATAACCGTAACATAATAACATAGTAAACGTTAGAAAACTTTAAAAATGAGTAGATTGTTCAATCTGCTTAAATTTTCCGATGTTTTAATAAATACTTCGTGTTCGATTAAGAAGTAAACTCCGAGGTAGAGACGTTTTCGTTCCCATTCACGCTTCTTACTTAATACCAACTTTTGAGAGTCAAGTTAAATTGCGTGTTTTAACAAAAACAAAGAAAAAAGAAACGAGAAAAACAAGATAAAAATAGCCTAAAATACATAATGAAAATGCTTCATCTACGAAATCAGAAAACTTATAACTAGTATTTATCCTATCTGCAACATCTGAAAGCAACCGTTTATTACGTTAATGAAAATATATATAACACTTCAGAATTCTAATTACTGTAAAGGTTATATTTAGTCGGTATACTAGTCATCCTTGTAATTTTGCATAGTCAATTTATCTACTGGCTTAGACATCTTATTAAAGAAAATACGTCTCTAGTAGGAATCGAACCTGTATTTCCTCTTTTTATCTGGAAAATACATTCAAGTTAAGAATACTTTAGAATTAAGTCACATAAAGCTATTACAACAAGCCGGGGCTCAATTATCAATTTAAATGCTCATCTTTAGCAGACTATTATTTTTAGAGGAAGTGTATCTCAGCTCCGATTTCCGGACTTTGACAGCTTGGGTCCGATATGAACCACAATCGGGATGTGGATTTTGATTGGTTGAGCTAGCGTAGGAAAGAGATATGACGAAAGGTTTCAGTGAGTTGTTTATTACCCGTAAAGCGGTATAGACGTGTTCTCTTTTGTGTCCGAAACGGCTCCCCAGTGAGAGATGGGGGCGAGCCCACTTGATAGTTAGATAATGTACGTCACGATTAAGAAAAATAGTTTAAGTTAAAATTCTTTGTTTTGAAGATTTCCATTGCCGAACGAAACGATTGGAGGTCGCCGGCCAAGTGAAAAAGCGAAGCTAAGATCATTCACTGTGTGTGTGTGTGTGTGTGTGTGTGTGTGTGTGTGTGTGAAAATATATAGAAAAATAGGAAAGAACTGATTAGGTAAATAATCCAAAGTCCTTTAGTATTTATGTTATTATTTAAAAAAAAAAAAAAAAAAAAAAAAAAAAAAACAGTGCTCGATACAAAAGTAGAGCCTGAATATAATAAGTTACTCCAAAATTCGCTTGAGGATTAAATGGAATGTTTTTAATTTAATTACAAAATTAAATTTAAAGTTTTTACTTTCCACATTTGAAACATGGTTATTACTGTGTAGCGAAAAAACATATTTTAAATCAGTTAATTCATAATATATATATATATATATATATATATATATATATATATATATATACATGTATAATTATTTATTTAAAAATATGATTCCATGGCTACATAAGAGTTCTCCTGTTTCAAAACAAGAGCCGAAAACTTCAATATAATTATTTGAATTAAATTGAATTAAAGTACCAAGCTCTGTTCCATCTTCAAGCGAAATTTTTTTTGAATAACTAATTCTTGAAATGTACGCGTTTTTATAAGCATATTCATTATTAAAATTAAAATTACTATGGTAACAGCTAGAGCAATTATTTAAAAAAAGGGGCGTATGGGTTAATAATTTGTATCAATATCTCAGTTACATTCAAAGAGGTCAAATCAGGGTAAGGTTGGGGTGTCTAAATTTAAAACTAAAGATGGCATCTTCTAGTCTATGGAGATTTATTTATTTTTTTATTTTATTTTCTTTCCTAAAAGGGTTTTATGTATATAAAACTGTCATAATGAGCTAACATTTGTTTTGTTTTGTTTTGACGACTTCATAAAGGGTTTTTATTATTATTATTATTATTATTATTATTATTATTATTATTATTATTGGATAGGGCTTTTAAACTTTTTATTTAGACTATGGAGTTTAAAATTTGTATTTATTATTTAATAGTTTGTTTTTTATGCTAATTATTCAATGCGAAAATTTGATGATTCATGTCTGCTGTTTAATAAATTTTCATTATTTAGAAACTTAATAATGTGTAGTTTCTCATGTAGGCATAAAGGGCATGGGTCATCCCAAGTTTTACAAGTTCTAGTTTTGTTTATAATTTTCCATTTTACTTTTGGTGTTTTATTCATTTCCTTCAAATGCCAAAAATATTTAGATAGAGATGTCAATATATGAAAAACAAAAGCGTCAATTAAAACTGACGCTAGAAATATATGAATGATGAGAAGCGAAAGCTGATAAGAGAGAAATCGACATTCAACAACATGAATTCGGTTTGGGTTATCTTTAAAGAGTTTACGACGTGCCAGGAAGAACTGTCGCTTGCGGTGCAAACGAGTACACTCTTCCAGAGAATGGCTAGAATACTGAAGAGATAATAAACGTGACTGAAATGAAAAGAAATTCGCACCACGAAGTAGATTCACCGACATTTTGGCCACGGTCAAGATGTGGATATGTTTGGACGCCGGACAACGCTTTTATTTATAAAAGGAACAAGAGAAAAGCGAGAGTAAAAATGCAAAACTTACTAGCCATGCTGTTCGGACATTGTTGAAAATTCAACCAAATATCTCATAGGGTGTTATAAAGAACAGAATGAATCTATTAACAACCATCGTCGTTGAAATATATCCCCATTGCACTGCAAATAAACTTCACTAAGAACACTTAACTTCATACACGAACACACACACACACTGCTTATATATATATATATATATATATATATATATATATATATATATATATATATATAGGGAGAGAGAGAGAGAGAACGAGCAATAGAGCAGGCAAAAATGTCTTTGTTTAGATTTTCTGAGTAATATTTTCCCACTAAATGCAATTCTTTCATAGAAGATATGAAAATTAATGTCTAGCAGCAATTTAGTTTTGTAGCTTCTGTTTTCAGTGTTTCCGCTGAGAATCATTACTTTGAATGTGTATATTGCCATTAAAACTATTTATCTACTGAAAATAATATATATATATATATATATATATATATATATATATATATATATATATGCAAGTTTCATTAAAAACGACAAGCAAGTTACTATGGTTAAGCTTATTTTTAATTTTTTTTGTGTTCGCAAAAGAGCTTTTTTTTCTGGACAAAGGGTGTCTCAAATGTTTTATATTTCCGAGCACTTTCGGCTATACCTGTAGCCATTATTGAGGAGGATTCGATGATTTTTCAGCTTAATTGAGTGTGTGCGTTCTGTGTATGTTTTAGTGTGTGGTAGGGATGCATTTCATTTTCGAATACGGTTAGCACATTGTGGCTTTATTAAGAGTTGGCTTTTTCTTTTTCATTATTAAAGCTTCCATTATTTTTAGTCTTTTTTTTTTTGCAAAGGGATGCAGTTAATATATTTATATTTTCTACTAGTATGTTTCTAATGGAGTCTGGTAAATTTGTCTGAGTGTTTAAATGGGTTCAAATAGAGCTGTGATCAGATAGGATGTAACGTAAGAAGTCTGGATAAGCATGTGGTTGTGTAACCGATGTAATTATTTATGATATATATATATATTGTTTATACGTTATTTATATGGCTACATTTAAGCAAATGTTCTGTGTTTTTTTAATTAAACGTAAATAATTACAGGAATCAAATCTGTATTCCTATGCAGAAACTGTCATATGATCTGATGTGCTATACCATTTAGCTCCAGAGAAGCGTCTAGTTAGCAAAGTTGAGATAACTCTTTATAAAAACAGCCTTTCTCTCGATCAATCATATCTGCTCACGAAACGTTTGTTAACATATACAATGTCAACCAATAATGAAATGGATTAAGCCCGAAAATTATTTAATATATTTTCTGTTCATACATTATTTTCATTGATACAATTTATTTAATTAAATGCTCTGTTTTTAATTAAATCTATTTACCGGCCTCAATTTTCGAGAAATTTCGTAGAAAATATGCATTCTCCGGGAATCGAACCTGTATTCCTATACGGAATTGTGCAATAATTGTTCATTTCATTACATATATATTACTTATTATAAAACGCAGATTGCATGCGTGCGTGCGTGTGTGTGTGTGTGTGTGTCTGTACGTTTATATATTTGATCGAATTTCCTACATTTTTTAACCGATTTCAACAAAACTTCACAGGACTACGTAAAATTACCTTGCAGTGGTTCTAACAGCGCCAAAACTTGGAAAAACAATTGTTTTTGCACGAAATCAATTTGAAAACACGATTAAGAGGAATCACGAGAATGAAAGGGGGACAACTCATATCGAGTTATACTTATTATAAAACCCAGGTTGATTGTTTGTGCGTGTGTGTATGTGTGTGTGTGTGTGTGTGTGTGTGTGTGTGTGTTCGTATATATATGGGATCGGATTTCCTAATTTTTCAACGGATTTCAACAAAACTTCACTTTTTGGGGGGGCAGGTAGTGTTTCTTATTGTCTTTCACTCTTTTTTCTTTCATTCAGAAAGCTTTAAAAATTCCGTTTACAAGACAATTGTTTATAATAAAATTCTATTCAATCGTAGATTCATAACGATTGAAAACAATGTTTTTGTTTGAGTTTGGGTTTGACCAATTCATAAAAAAAAAAAAAACTAATTAAGACATGCGTTTCCGTAAACCTTAAACAATAATTTTTGCCAATTTTATTTTTCAGTCTTTATGATGGTCGATACTTGATCTATCTCTTACTGTTACATCCCCTGCTAGTATATATATATATATATATATATATATATATATATATATATATATATATATATATATATATATATATTGTTTTTTTTATTAATCCGACATATTTATTAGTTAAACGTTTATTTTAGTGGATACCAATATTTGAGTAGACGTCCCATTTCTTCATTAAACAGTATATTCATTTATTTTCGTCTACCGGCCTGAACGTCTGAGAAATCTTATTGAAGAAAAATATGTGCTCTCCGCAGGTTTCGAAAGTTCCGACCTTTTGTCAGGAAAAACTCTCCTAAGATACGTCTCAGCTAAAGTGTTCCTCGCTGATTATTAATAAATAAACGGAGCGTCTATTTATATATGGGTATTCTCTAAAAAAATAACGATTAAGTAATAAAATATATCCGATTAATAAAAAAAAAACAAACATGAATTTTAAGAAAGTGACACGCAAGTGAGCTCATATGAATGTTCAAAGAGTTGGAGAAAGATTTGCGTTTATAAGGCACTATTCTACTTTACTGACGACGTTTACTCCTGCCAGTGCCAAATTCAAATCCTGCTGGAGCGCCAATATTTATCTTTAATAAGGTTCCTCGAATATTTAGATATTTAGTGTCCTTTCTCTACAAAAAATAAAAGTTGAAGATTTGGGGGGAGAATAGTTGTTTTGCGAATGTGTATTTGTTTATTGTTTATATTAAGCTTTTATGACTATAAAGTGATGACAAAGATAGTCTTTGTATATATATTTTTAATTTGTTCGACACGTAATAACACAGTAAAGAAATTAGAAAACCTTACTGTAATATTTGCAGAGTATTTCGAAGAATGCTTCTCTTATTGTTGAATGCTTTGAAATGATCTATTTTTTATGTCCGTAACTTTAAATTCTTCAATGACCAGGGAATGCAAAAAATTAAAGGAGAAAGACTTGAAACTAACTGATTAAGCAAATGGTCATTGTAATTGTGTTATTATGCTTCAAATTTGATATCACAGCATCAAAAAAAGCCAGGTACATAGATAGCTCCAGGCGAAGAGGTCCGCGATTCACCGGTTTCAATGATAGCCTCTAGAGGCGAACCCCTATGAGCATGACGGCGCCTGTTATATGCTGGCGTGAAAAAAAATAAACGGATAGAGATTTAAACACCCCTAACCAGAGATGATTTGGGTAATCTCTCTTGAACATCGTAATCGGGGAAGGTAAGGCCGACGTCCAGAAGAGGCTTCTGCGAGTGCCGCAAACCACAGAATGGCTGAAAGTTATTCATGAAGTAAGGAGTTAATTAAAATGTCATAAAGATTTAAATCTCATTTTTACCGCCACGCCCACTTCATTAAAAAACGTTTTTTTTAAATGGTAACAAAATAAAATAAGAGACTGAAGTAGAAATTATCAGTCTTATTTGCGGAATTTATTTCTTATCCTACAAGGTATATTCTTATCCTACAAGAAATATTCTAGTATATTCTTCTGCTAAAGTGGACTTTTAGTGATGGAAAACCATATGCCCCAAAAGCGACTGCAAAATGGGTCATCCAGAAATTGACCATTCCACATTGCTATTGTCACAAATATATACAAAAAGAAAAGAACGTAAAGCAAATATTTTAATATTAAAATTTAGCCAATATCCGTCCAAGAGTCTCTCACTATAGAATGAAAGAGAGGTTGTATGATGGGAAGATTTATGAAGCTAAGGGGAGATAACGATAGACAATTGACACTTGAGTGGTCTAGATTGATTTTTTTCACGGAGGCACTCATACAGGAGATTATTCTACAAATTGGCATTTCTTGGGCACATCTGAGTAGAACTTTCATCTTACATTTGAAACACGAAAGAAATGAAGGTGATTTGACTCTGCAAACGTGGAAAAAACATGTCGTAGCTGTAAAGATCTGATCTTGTGGAACTAAAGAATGGAGCCCATGTGAATATTTTCCAAGAAAATAACAATAGAGTAGCGATAAGCTTACAGCATTTGTGAGAAAAAATTGTCCCGGGAAGAGAATAAGTCTTCACCAACATGGCCGCGTAAACGATTTTGAACGTTGTCAAGACCGGAAATTGAACCTCTACCTCGGTAGGAACATAGAAGGATAGTATAAGGAAACGGGAAAGGAAGTTCAATGCGGCCTTGTGGTTGATGAATCCTTTGAATCATCTTAATGTTTAATTTTGAAAAAATATTAAAGTAATTATCTCAAAGTATTTTTTTATTTTTTGTTTTCTCTTTCGAAAATATCAGTTATACTTTGTTTTTGCAAGGGTGGGATTGGAATGGAATATAAAATGGAATATTGCTGCCATATCTGGGATGAAGCTACCCAGTTCACACTTGCCTGTTTTGCGTCCAAAAGCGTCTACGCGGCCCTGTGTGTGACGAATTCTTTTCCATCGTAGAATCCCTTTCCCACGGATGAAATGATACGAGCCTCTCGTTTCATTATCACTACTTCCATAGCATGTCCTCTGAGGCACTACATTCTTTAATAACACCACCCTTGACCTTTACACCTGACAAGTGTTAATTATCATTTGACATACTTTAGTCTATGATAATATGTGTATCCTGGGAATATCTGATGAAATACATTTCTACCAACCGTGAGCACAGCGCAGTGGTCGATCACGCGTTCTAAATGATTATCACCAGTGGTGACTTGCCTAATGTGCTATATTCCTTAGTCGCATCTACCCCTTTACAACTGGGACCCATCATGATACGCACACGAGGGTAAATTATTCACTTCGTATTTCTATAGTAAGAAATGAGTTCAATTCGGACAGCTTCTTCCTAAGAACTGCTGCATGGTAGAACAGCCTCCTGGCAGGATGTTTTCTCAATCGCTACAGTGTTGATCACTTCAAGTCTAGGCTTAATCGTTATCTTTCCTGCATAACCCCATGAATTTCACTTATTGCCCTTTCTGACGCTCATACAACACCATACAGTAAGCTTCTACCTTGAGAGTCTCTTGGGCTTTATATTGAATGAACATTAAAAAACTATCGCTGTCAAATTTGATGCAAAGGTTTCCTATCATCCTCTCAGTTATTTAAGCCTACTACAATAACTGAATTATAATTCAGTTAATAATGAAACATTTCCATCAGGCACGGATTTATAAACATAGATTTAAATAAATCTCACTTGTCAGCTAAGCACTTCTATAATTGCTGAATTTTATCCTCCTACTGTTACTGTCCTGTATGTTTTGTTGTTCGTTGTATAAAAGATTATAATTGGATTAGTCTTTGTCAACAGAAATGGATCTAAAATCTTTTGATATGTATTTTAATCATCTCCTATATGTACCTGGTCACCGTTAGTTAACGGATAGGTTTAGTGATTTGGATTAATTCTACTTCATCATTTGTGGGGTTCAAATGTTCGCTTGTAGATTATATACGTAAGTGGCATCGTATTGTTGGTGTCGTATTAACACGTTTGAAGTGCGCATGCCGGTCTCGTACTTAATAAGTGTAGCAAACATGACAGCCGAGACTGAAGAACATGTTTAAGTGGATGACTTTTTCTTTTATCTATTTATTTATTTTTATTTATTTATTTATTTTTTTTTTTTGGCATGAAATAAAAAAAAAATGATTGCTGAAACGAAACTTGACAAAATACAGCGTCGTCGCAAAGTAATTTGCTTTTATGTGATAAAATTAGAAAAAGAACTTTTACATTTTTCATTTTCAGTCTATCACTTGCCCTCTATGATTTTTCTATCTTTCAGTTTTTTTTCATTTTGTTGTCTGTCTCACATCACCTGGTTTTATTTATTTATTTTGTCAATTACTTCCCTTGTGATAATTATACGGCTGTTTTTTTCCCCCTTTTCTTTTCTGTCTCAGTCGCTCTCTTTCGATTTTTCTTTTGTAATTAACCGTTGCCCCCATTCGGTTCCAATTCGTCTACCATCCGTTCTTTTTTTAACTCTTTCCTAATTTTTTGTTTCCCAGAAAAAATATATATTCTCCCCCACCTTCTACAAAATCGATCTTTTTCCAGATATACACACGTTATTAACACAAGTCTTCCCTTGTTAAGGAGAAAATTCCATTCGGATAGCATTTACCAAAAAGCTCTTTCTTTATTGAACAGGCTATGGAAAGGATACTTACCCGAACGGAAAAATCTTAACCTCGTCAAGTCGAGAGTCAACCATTATCTGTCGTACGTATCGTCATAATATAGGGACCTCCCCACCAAAAAAAAAAAAATCGCGATACTAAGGTTTAAAATGAATTTTGTAAAATGAAAAAACTTTCTTGAAATTTTTTATTTATTTTATTTTCAAGCAAATAAGTTAAATTTAATATTTTCAATAAGCATAATACTTTGCTTTACTTCAAAAAATAATTTAAATTGAGTGGAAATATTTTGTGACTAAAAGTGCTGATCAGCGCACTTGTTTTAGTTTCCTGCCATTGCAATATGATTTTCTTTATTACAAAATCTTCCAAAAATAAAATACTATGTTTGCGAAACTTTACTGGAGGAATATTAGCTGATGTAACCAGCGTTGAAACAAATATTATTTATTTTAAGTTTAGAAATGCATTTATAACGCCATAGTAGTTGTGTTTTATCCGACAGTAGGCGTATTGAGTATTTGACAGTGTGATGACAGATCTTATATTGACTTTATATGTGAAACATAATTGAGAAAATGATTTGAGCGCCTTTTTTATTTAATTTTTAAGTACTCAGGAATCATATAAATTTAGGAAAATATCCTTCGTAATCTAATGTTTTATTGAATTTTTGAAATTTTGGCTTTACATTTACTATAGTCTTTGCTCTTATTTTCTGATAATATCGTGTATGGTCTTCCGTACTTACAAAAATCGGCACGTTTATACACATACAAAAAAATCAAAATTCTTTTAAAAAATATTGGTGTTTGATTATTTTTTTTAAACCTTTCCAATTGTGATTAATAATTTTAATTTTCACTTAATAATTTCATCTAAATGGTTGAGATTAATTTTTAAAATTTTAATTTTAAAAGATTTAATACTTAATAATTTTTCTAATTAAATTTTTAAAAAAATGTAAACAATTCTTGCAAAAATTCATTATTCATCAACAATTTTTTTTCTTAAACCAATATTGTTTTCAATATGCCTTAAATATAAAAGCATTTAAAAACTTTTCTAATTAAATAATGTCATAGTTTTATTGCATTTTTTTTATTTTACAATTCAGAACGGATTTTAATCCACTTTGAAGATTCTGAAGATATTGAAAAATTTTAAAAGATTGAATTTTCTTGTTTTTTAGAGACTTCTCACTGAAAACAACTTTGATTGCTTCCCTTTGGAATATTTTTCCTTCATTGCATCTACTATGAGTCTCTCAAGTTCTATCAACCGATCACGCTCTTGTTGCAAAAATCCAAACTGAATTTTTTCTAAATTCTACATTTGCAGTCAAAATCCTGAATTTCGGCTTGCTGCCACTTGCTGCCAATATTTTCAATATATTCAGAATCTTCAATGTGATGCAAAATTTGTTTAACATGAAGGAACATGCTGAAAATTTCAGGGGCACCTCTGATGAATGTTAACAAATGGTAAAAAATTGGATCAAATCTGAAGAATTTAGGACGGACCCTTGTTGAATCTGGGTGAAATGACCCCTTTTCATTGTAGTCGTCTACCTTAAGTGACTCTCGAGACTTATTATTTTGCTTTAATTTAGTAGAAGAAACTTTATTAAAAAGTTTGTTCTTACTGCAGCTTATATCACAGTTATACTGTATAATGTATGCTGGGCAATCTCCACGTCTAGACTAACATCAAGGGATGTTCTTATTTTTAACGAACTTTCCACTGGTCAGTGTATCAAATAGGACAGCAAGATATAAATGAGCTTAATTGTGTGTAGCATTGACAACAGCTATCGGGAACAGAAGCTATTCATCTTATTTTTAATACTAAAGTTCATAGAATACAATTATCGAAAGCCACGCAAGGTACGGCTAAAATGGTTATGGATGACGTGTGATATGAGCGAAAGAGGAACCGATAGAAAGTGAAGAATGCATGGATTTGAGACATGGCGATATCCTGGTGAGGGATGGGACCCCCCCAGGTTAAAACGCCCAAAACATGTCACATGATGAGTGCACCAAGAAAAAATTCGCGGAGACCAAGATGCTGGCTTAATACAGAAGGTGAGGAATAGTGTACATCATCATCATCCTTAGACCTCGCTATGGTTGGCCGGAACTCTATTGACAATCCGTTTTCACACCGTTCGGTGCTCTTGCTGCCTCGAGATCCCATAATGTCCAAACCTGAGTCCCAAGCTACGGTGTCAATTTTCGTGAGAAGACACTTACAGGAGGATGCCATAAAAGTATAAGACTATTTCCCTGTCCGCTCGGTGGCAGTGGCCGGCAAACTGTAATCGTTTTTGTTTTGAGCTAAAGTAGATATTTATATGTGCCATCGGCGCCCCAAAGACTCCTTCCGGGGAAAAAAAGAGAAGAAGAAGAAGAAGAAGAAGAAGAAGAAGAAGAAGAAGAAGAAGAAGAAGAAGAAGAAGATCTTTTCTGAAAAAATAAAACCTATCAGAACCTTTAAAGAGAAAAATAGACAACGCCAAAGGAATTGTTTTCACCTGAAGCCACTGTGCCAGAATTTATCTATCCGATGTTGACATTACTTATATTATTCGGACTGTTCTCCTCATCTTTGTTGCCATATTCACGGCGCTTCGGTCATTGTACACTCCGGCCTTCTTCAGGGAATTGGTATTTCGAATTGAACCATTTATTTCGCCCATCGGATGGCTCAGTATCAGTTATCTCCCTTTAACACAACTCTCCAAGTTTTTGTTCACCTCTGTTGCAGCCAGGTGTTGAACACACAACTCTTTGGGTCAATTCACTGGATTCAACCAATGCTTTTATTCACGGACAACTAAGATGAAGACAACGGCCCGAACAATGTAAATAGCGTAAATAATTACAATACCTCATCTCAGAAATATAGGCAGATATCAATGTAGATATCTTCAGCCATCGCTTGGACATACTCTGTGTTCCGACGAGAGGTTACGGCTATTTATTACTTTTTTTTTTACTTCAGTATCTCTCTAGATTTCTGAGATGAGGTATTATGTACACTATTTACATTATTCGGACTATTGTCCTCATCTTTGTTGCCATATTTATCACAACGTTTCAACCGTTGTACGTTTCAGCTTCTTCAGGTGGTTGGAATGTCGAACTGAACCGTAGATAAAGGCATTAGTTAGATCCAGTGACAGGACCCAAAGCGTGTGATTTCAATCCCTGGTTAAGGCGGTGGAGAACTTGGAGAGGGGAATTAACAGGAGATAACTGATAACTGCCATCCATTAGATATGGCACGTGGAACTAGAACAGTCTACCCCAGTGAGCGAAAGAAAGGGTTCAGATCGACATTCCAACCAACTGAAGAAGGCTGGAGCGTACAACGGCTGAAATGTTATGATAAATATGGCAACAAAGATAAGGACAATAGTCCAAATAATGTAAATAGTTTTTTTTTTACTTCTTTCTTTTTATGCTGCTGTTTCAAGAAAGTATGCTTCATTGAAGAAATATGACAACGGTAGTATATTTGTTATTATTTTTTGTTTTTCTTTTTACTATTTTTTAAACATCTGTTTTGATGTATATCCAAATTAAAGGCTAATACTATGTCTAGAATTTCATTTAGGAAACACTTTTTCGACGACGTCGACACATTTCTTGTAGCTGTCTCTTTCCCCTCTTAAAAAGGTGTGAGGCTTCAAATTTGTTTGCTCAGTAATCTTGTTTTCGCTGACAGCGAAAACTTCTCCTTGTCGTCGTCCGTTTTATTTTATTATTTTTTAATTTATCATGTGTTTTCCTTCGACGTTCAGTGGTGTAATTTACCTCTCTTGGAATTGGCGTCACTGGTGACAGAGGTGAAAGATTGTATTAGTAACGATGAAAAGCCTAGCGTTGAAGAAGGTGAAAATATCTTCTATTGGGTCGGGAGTGCCATAGGAAACCTCATTGATTGGCATCGAAAAAATGGAAAACACACGACTCGTTTTTTCTCTATCTCTCCTCTTTTCTACCATAGTTTCCTTATTTAGCCTTCTCTTATTTTTTCTGCCTCAATATATCTCTCTTCTTTGGCTTTTTTTTTCTGTTTTTAAGATCAGTAAGGAAAACTCCATCAATACTTGCTACAAAACCAAAGCATTAACCTTTGAGTCATGTTCTTAAAAAGTTTCGTCAGATCGAAACTTTCATATGGATGTGATGCATGACGAGAAGCGCGTTCAGAAATTTATAATCCCCGGCTGTATACAAACACTTTCTCAGATCAGTGGTTAAAATGGCATTGAATGAGTTAAGTCTGTGCCTATTGGCGAAGATCATCTTTATTTGTACCTTGTGAAGTGACGCTGCAGAATCAGAAAGAACTGTACCAGGTAACAGAAACCACATCATTTGAGGACTTTTAAAACAGCAACAACTAAAGTTGATATAATATGTAACTCTAAAAAACAAATATCATAATAAAGATGTTGACATTCCACACAACTTCAAACAAAAGTTTAGGAAAGTAACCCCCCATCAATATTGCAAAGAATGGCAACAGCTACTGGGCTTGTTTCCTGAAAAAAAAAAAAAAGTGAAAAATGTTATAAATATCAATTGACAATATCACTTGCTGCTCGATCAATGAATACCGGAATGTTTCTCATAAGGAAATATAATATCATTACCATTACTGATCTGTAAATTTCACAATTTATCAACAGCATTATCCTTATTTACTTACACGTCATTTCTCTTCGTCTGACATCATCGTAGTTATCAAGTATTAACGTAAAAAATGACATTATTACGTCATTATTTTTGCACCAACCTAATATTTAATATAACTTCTTTTTATGTTACCAAAACGTTACGGTCCATATTCATCAGACATACGAAAACAAAGAAAAATTAATGATTCAGAAACTGACCACATTTACAAAGATAAACACAACGAATTTTGACAACCATTTTTTTTATTGATGAAAAAAAGGTTTAGTTGTTTCGTGATGCTCCTAGAATCTCAAACGGCATAGTATTAGGTTGGTGCAAAAATAATGTCGTAATAATGTCGTTTTTTGACGTTAACAATACGTCAAAAAACGACATTATTACGTCATAATTTTTGCACCAATCTAACATTATTTAAATTCTTTGATTGTTAGCTTGGACGGTGAACCACCATCTTACCTCTGGGGATTTTACAGTTAAAATCATTCATCATCATTTATGTACGGTGTGCCATATTGGCTCTCCACAACATAATTTCCTTTCAGTTGTGGCCTTAAATAATGTTTGACGCTTGATCATCTGTATCCCTGCTCTGCCATACATTCACGCAAAGTCTTTACTTTTCTCGCTCTTTCGATTGAACACTGCTTCCTTAAGCACGTCATGCGAGTATTAGATTTTCAGAGAAGTCATATTTTGAAATCGTCTGATTTTCTGATAGTATGAGTGTCGAAATCCTAATATCTTTTACAACTTCCTCGTTTCTCGTCTCTTCTCTCGATGGTATTTGTAACATCTCTCTGTAAAACCTTGTCTGCCAAATAAAGAGAGAGATATATAATATAGCAAATCTGTACACTTTTTTTTCAAATGAAATATTTTCAATTCATAATATTAAACTTTAGGAAGATTTCTTTCACCATTCCGATTCGCCTCTAAAACTCTGTGTCAGATTTTCTGTTATCTGTTATTACACTAGCCAGATAGTTACATTTCGCAACCTTCTTGATTCTCATGTCTGCAAAACAATGGTCACACATTTACCTGCCCCTCGTGTTGGCAACCATACATTGTTTTCTTATAGTTATTCCTTTCTTCTTGAATGTCTTTGCTAATATATAACGTTTAACACGAGAAGATACAGAGATATGCTTTATTCCAGATTGCTCTAAAAAAAGAACAATATGGTTATCATTCAGCTCGATCCAACAAAAACATTTTTTCTGAAATTTTGTTCTAGCACAGTCATTTCCCAAGTATCAACTGCTTTCTGTTCATATGTGATTTTATACTATCAAAATTAATAAAGTGGAATAATAGAAAAAATAAAGCAAAAATAATATATATATATATATATATATATATATATATATATATATATATATATATATATATATATATTGGGGGTATCGGACAATCTTTCTTTCTCTAGCTTTTATATATTGTTTAGAATTTACTATATTAAAAGGGAAAGAAGATTCAATATAATCGCAAGAATATTTATAGACAGTCTGTAGAGAGTATTGTCACAGTAATCAACATTGCACAGTGACTGTCAATTTCATACTTTTCATATGATCCTCAGAATATGAATAACAGGGACAGTGTTCAGTGAGGCCCGAGAAGTAAACATGGAGAATGAAATAACAATGAAACTTAAGTTGCCGAATATATATATATATATATATATATAAATATATATATACGCGCGTGCGGGCGCACACACACACACAATTCTTATGTATAAGCCCGAATGCATGCATATGAAGCAAGCCAAATTAATACTGTATCTTCCACTCCTTATATAGGAAATGAAAAAGGCACACTGGCATTATTGGGTTGACATAATGAGGAAAGATCACTTGAAATATTTTCCACTCACATGGTCCAAAGATGGCATGAGAAGCAAGGAAATCAGCGAGTAAACTAATTGACGAGTTTGGCTAAAGTGCAGAACAAGAGACACAAAGTCAAAGAATGGTAAATGAGAATTACTGAGCTTCAGAAAAGACGGAAAGCTATGGAGAACCGTGATCATCCACGTCCTGACATGACATGAAAGACAAAGTCTGTCCTCTGTCTAATATGAATATATCTTAAATTTGAGAAAATATATTTCTATATAATTTAATTAAAATTTACAGTAATGTTATTTCTGTGTCGAAAATTTAAATGATACGTGTGATATGTCCCGTAGAAGCATATTTCTCTTGCTTCAAAACTTTAGCTGTGAGAAGATTGTCCAGCAGTCACTACTATTTAGGAGGACTGATATCACATAAGAGTCTAGTAGTTTTTTTTCTTTTTTTCTAATGAAATTTTCCTGTTTCTTAATACTTTGCTTAATTGTAAAAAAGCATCATTCGCTATTCCAATGCGCCTTCGGATTTCAGTGTATCTTGGATTGATTTTAGTGTCTTCAATCCGTAGTTCGCATCCTGGCTCGGTTCTTTTGCCATTGAAAAAAAGAGTCTTACAAATTATGGTTAGTCATATTTTCTGGATTTTTTAATTACCTTAGGAACTCTTGAATGGCGCTTTCATTAGAGGTTTTCTTTATCATTTTTTTTTTCGGCAATCTATAAAGATGATAATCGATTGGTGCAAGTTCGGTTGAATATGGATGGTTGGGAGGAATGAACGAAACGAGTTCCAAATATTTTTTTCAGTTAATGCGGGTTGACGAGTGCACGAGTGCTTTTATGCCCACATTGTAGCTGCTGGATATATAGATGTGCATTTAGTGTTTCATGGCATTTTAAGGACTGCAAATTAATGCCTAACGATCGCACTATACGAACAACATTACTTTCCTTCCGTGGAATTCGGATTTGGTGGTTAGTCGGTGACGTCTGTCTTTGTCAATTCACTGCTTTTGCGCTGCATGTTGTGGTATGTCAGTTCATTCGAAATTTCTTCTCAATCGCCATGTAGGATTAGCAGTTAGAATGATACATTTATTTGTTTTTTTAATCATTTCACACTGATCAAGGCAGGAATTCCACTAGTACGCAAAGGTTACAGAGAGTGAAGGAAAGAGAAAAGACTGCATATAGAGGTAATGAAGGAAGGATAAAAGCTGGCGATTGATGGCGATTGACGTTGCACTTAAATGTTTGAAGATTTTAGTTATCAGGGATGTAAGGCAACGAAAGGGAGTTTCACAGGTGGGAAATGCAAGAAAAGAAACTGTTCGTGTAAAAGTGGCGGTTACATTTAACTAAATGAACAGTAAAAGGGTGGGAGCTACATGCCAGTCTAGTAGCACAATTAAACACACGTAGTCTGAGCAACAGGGAAAAAAGCTCGGCAGAGCAGTAGCCATGAAAATATTTGTAGAAAAGGCAGAGTGAAGCCACGTCACGTCAGGGAGAAAGTGACTGAAGTTGACATACCAAGTCAAGAACGATTACATTGCAGATCCTTCTTTGGATTTTGTCAAGAATTTCGAGATGAATAACAGGAGTACTTGACCAGATATGGCAACGAATCTGAATCTGAATCTACTCCAAGAAATTTCGTGTCACTGTGTCGTGCCAGAAGGTTTTTCCCGTCAGAGCCTATCTTTCACATTTACAAATCTACTATTCGTCCGTTCATTGATCCAATATAGGCGCTCTACTTCAAGTCAGATAAGAACGTGATGCCGAGAAGGCGCAGTGTATTGCTCTCAATGAGTCTAGCATCCGCCAAGCTGATGGCAGGCAGGAAAGTTTCTCTGTAGTAGTTAAATGAGAGCAGTTTCCTTTTGGAGGCATTAAAATTTACGAACCATTTCCTGCTTCCGTTAATCACTGATTGGGGGTATTTCTTTTCAAGAGCAATGGCCAGGTTGACTTCGTGAAATCTAACGGATTTACTAACATAAAGAAATTAATATTTAAGCGCAATTTATACAACAAAATCTAAGCTTCCATCACTAGAGTAACATTTGTAAGACCAATACAAAACCGCGTCAAACGATAAGGAAAAAGCTTCAAGAAAATAAAAAAGTTATCCGCATTTCTTCGTGAAAGTAACGCAAAGCAAAACTTTCATTATTAAATTTTATTCATTAAGAATTATTTACTGATAAAAAATATTTGAAAAGTAAATTGTGGGGAAAATTTCGATGAGTAGATCACAAAGAAGATATTTTAATAAGGATTTGTTTTCCGTTGTGACATAACTCAAATAGACTTTGAAATGAATTATTGTAGGAAATTATTTTATCTTACCGAAATTCTTATCAAGAAAATATTCTTCTCCTTTACATATGTCTGTGAGGGTGTGGGCGACCAAGGTTCTCCAAAAATTCGTCTTTTCTAGCGCTGAGAGGTGTTTGTCTTTTTGCAGTGTCTCCCCATCCCTCTTATTTTAACCATGTTCATTTTCTGCAGATTTTTTGCAGTTTCCTTGCTCCATCATCAGTAATACGTAATTTTCGAATTTGTATAAAAACTTCCATGACCTTCCTGTACATTTCTAATTACATTATCAGATTTGGCATCTTTTTATATGTAATATATGAAATCTACATTTTCCTGCATATTTTGTCTACTTTGCTGGCTCTATCATCATATATATTCAAATTTGCCAAATGTTTTCCATTTGCATCCTTTACATTTCTAATAATATTTTCAGACTGGACATCTTTTTATAAACGAATCAAAAACTTTAATTTTTCTACATATTTTATATAATTTTCTTGCTCCATCATAAGAAATATACTATTTTCGAATTTTTAAATTTTTTCCCCTTGCATCACCTACATTTCAAATGACATTACGCATTTGGCGTCTTTTTATATTCGATATATGAATTCTTTATTTTTCAATTTTTTTTATGTAATTTTCTACATATTTCTGCATATTTTGTGAAATTTCTTTACTCCATCATCAAAATATGCTGTTTTCGAATGTTTTCCATTTTCATCCTCTACATTCCTAAGAATATTTTCGCATTTGTCGTCTTTTTTATAACGGATATATGAAATCTCCAGTTTAGAGCATTTTGTGTAGTTTTTTTTACTCAGTCATCAGAAATATTCTATTTTCGATTTTTCAAAGTTTTTCCTTTACATCATCTACATTTCTAATAATTTTTTTGCATTTGGTGTCTTTTTATAACCGATATATAAAAGCTTAATTTTCCTGAATATTTTGTACAATTTCTTTGTTCCATCATCAGAAATATGCTATTTTCAAATCTTTAAAATTTTTCCATGTGTTTTCTCTAAATTTCTGACATTTTCGGATTTGGCATCTTTTTTATAAAAGATTTATCAAATTTTAATTTTTAAAAGGTTTTTCCCTTTCAATCATCTACATTTCTAATAACAGTTTTGGATTTGGCCTCTTTTTATATTCAATACATAAAAGGTTCATTTTTCTGCATGTGTTGTGTAATTTTCTTGCTCCGTCATCAGAAAGATGAAATTTTGGAATTTTGAATTGTCTTCCAATTTCATCCTCTACTTTGCTAATGACATTTTCGCAGTTGGCATCGTTTTATAATCGATATAAAAAGCTTCATTTTTCGGCATATTTTGTGTCATTTCCTTGCAGAAATATACTATTTATATATATATATATTTTCCATCAGAAATATACTATTTTCGAATTTTTACAAATATTTCCATGTACTCCCTCTATCTTTCTAACATTTTCGAGTTTAGCGTCTTTTTTAATAACCGACATATGAATTCTATATTTTTCTGCATATTTGTATAATTTCTTCTTCCATCATCAGGAATATAATATTTTCGAATTTTTCAAAGGTTTTCCCTTTTCATCATTTACATTTCTAATAACATTTTTGCATTTGGCGTCTTTTTAAAAACGATATATGAAATCTTCATTTTAGAATTTTGCAAATGTTATCAATATATATCCTCGACATTTCTCATAAAACTTTCGGATTTTATAAGCTATATATCAAATTTTAATTTTTCTACATGTTTTGTGTAATTTCCTTCCTCCATCTTCAGAAATATGCTATTTTCGAATATTATCTTTCTCATTTGATATTATTTTTTTCCAGTAATTTTTAATATTTCTCCTTTCGTTTTCAAGGATTGTTCTGTGTTTAGCTACGCAACTGATTTTTTTGTTTAATTTCAGGTTCCTCAGGTTTGATGAAACCATTTTAGAATCAATTTCATCTGACTCAAAGTGGTATAAACAGTCAAACTGAACTTTTTCTGTATGTCTCTGTATTTCAATATAAGATTACCTAAGTAGAATGATAAAAGATTATTTTCTGAGATGATCATAATGAGAAAAAGAACTAAACAAAATAATTGCAATAGTACTAAGTTAATTTCTTGATTAATTTATTATTTGTGTGCACCACTGGTGATAGAACTCACTACAACAACAATGCTTGTAAGATAAGTGACACATTAGGCTACAACAAATCACCTTGTTACGTAATTAGTAGAAATCAAAGCTGAAATCACCAAGAACAACTCTCGGCAAATCAAAGATCATCGTCTTTCTTAAGTATCACTCTTTGATGACTCTGGTCAACATATCGCACATTTTAGTCATTCATTCATTTATTTACTCATTTGTCCATTAATTATTGTGCTTTACGGAAAGGATTGTATATATATATATATATATATATATATATATATATATATATATATATATATATATATATATATATATGAGTGTGTGTGTGAGAGATAGTGAGAATAGTGTATTTGGGCAGCATTCTCCCATTTATACAAGTTTCGGTATAAACGACTGACAAGACACTGACATCAAGATTTTTATTTAATTTTTCTTGTGTTCGTACAAATGTTTTCTTTTCTGGACACAAAGTGTGCAAACATTGTCCAAAAGCTCTGTTTTCGGCTATTCTTTTAGCCATTATCAAGGATGATTTTTATTTTTAACTAATGTGGGTTTTTTTATGTATGTATCTGAAGTTATATGAATGTTTTTACACATCTTTTTGCACATATTTCATATATAGATAAACACACATGCACACAAATACATATGCATATATAAGATTTAATTTTTTAGAAACGGCAAATATTTTTATATATCGTGCTCAATATTAAGAATATTCAAATAATATTATACATAGAGCGTTAATAATATTATATGTAAAGGTTATTATAATTAATTTATGTTACATTATTATTAATATAACGGCATAATAATATAGCATAAATCAATTAGAATAGTAATTAAAAATAATAACTATTATGCAAAAATAATTTCGTTTTCTCACATATGTTACTATGTGAGAAAACGAAATTATTTTTGCACTAAACTAATACTATAACAACAAATTCTATATAAACCATATAAAAATTTAATTCAATTTCGAAGAAAAATATACTTTCGGAGAAAAAAATAATTACAACTGAAAGAAAAATCTAGAGCTGAAAAAAAAAAAAGATGTAAACAAAATCAAAATTTCGTGAACGTGCGCGTGGAAAAAAAGTTAAATTTCTGAATACGTACGTGTGGAAAACGGAGTAAAAAAGTGGGTGTGAAAAATACAGGAAAGGAATTGAAAAAATTGAAAAAATTGAAATACTGTTTAAAACCAATAACCATGAAGACTGGAAATTTTACCAAGAAACTTCGAAGTCAGGATAAAATTCATATTTAAAAGTTAAGTAATCTTTTCATATATATATATTAAGAAATGGACAAAGTCCGACAGTTTATTTATTAAAGACATTTTTATGTTTAACGTTCATTTTATAGATACAAGTATTTAAGTAAATGCTCTGTTTATAATAAACAGTATTAAATAACATTTACCGGCCTGAATGTCCGAGAAATTTTCATAGAAAATACCCGTCCTTAGACAGGATTCGAACCTGCATCCTATACGGAACCGTCATTTACGCTGACGTGCCTTAACCGACTCGGCCACAAAGGAGCATTCGGTAGGTAATATCGAATTTACTGCTTATAAACTTCAATCTTCCATGAATCTCGTACATTCATAACTGCTCATGGCGTATCAAATGTAAACAAATGACGTAATACATTAAGAAATGGACAAAGTCCGACAATTTATTTATTAAAGGCATTTTTATGTTTAACGTTCTTTTTATAGATACAAGTCAGGCCGGTAAATGTTATTTAATACTGTTCATTATAAACAGAGCATTTACTTAAATACTTGTATCTATAAAAAGAACGTTAAACATAAAAATGTCTTTAATAAATAAATTGTCGGACTTTGTCCATTTCTTAATGTATGACGTCATTTGTTTACATTTGATACGCCATGAGCAGTTATGAATATTCGAGATTCATGGAGGATTGAAGTTTATAGGCAGTAAATTCGACCTTACCTACCGAACGCTTCTTTGTGGCCGAGTCGGTTAAGGCACGTCAGCGTAAATGACGGTTCCGTATAGGATGCAGGTTCGAATCCTGTCAAAGGACGAATATTTTCTATGAATATTTCTCGGACATTCAGGCCGGTCAATGTTATTTAATACTGTTTTTTATAAACAGAGAATTTACTTAAATACTTGTATCTATAAAAAGAACGTTAAACATAAAAATGTCTTTAATACATATATATATATATATATATATATATATATATATATATATATAGGCAAATATTTGTATCGTGGCTAATATATTTCTATGTACAATAATTAGTATCCGATACAAGGTGAACTGAAACGTTTCCAATGCTCAATTTCAAAGCAGACCTACTCTCTTTACTTTGAACTGTAATAATATTCCTTCTTGTGTTTGACACTATGCCAGACTAAGCTAAATTGGAAAATATCTATGTAAAGCAAATCAGGATAGAATACGATGTGTACAGATGTCCCAAAAGGTATTTGAAAAAATAAAAGTTAAAGATAATTACCATTATGGGGCAGTGACCCCGTTTATTGAAAGACAAGCTTCCAGTATTCATTGGCATAAGATATTAGGAAACATTAATCAGCTCATATGAAACCTTGAATAATACAAAGAGATGTGAACAGGAATCTTAACGTGAGAAAGAACGGAAATGAAAATGGGAAAGCAATTTTGCTTGGTGTTAGTTTAATGAACTCGCCGTTATAATAGCCGTGTATTGTACCGCTGGCTACATCTGTATAAAGATGGTATTCTTAAAAACTCTTTGATGAATGAAATGATGAACAAATGAGTAAAGAAATGAATGAGAGACCGAAATATATGACTTGTTGCCCAGAGGCTTAAAAGAGATATACTTAGGAAAGATGGTCAACGTGATCTTTCGTTGGTCAAGGCTTGATCATGGTGATTTGAGCTTTGATTTCTACTGAAAAATGTTTGTTACTTTTACTTGGATGAGCAGTTTTCAATCCAACGAGTACTACTTTAATCATCTAGTTTAGTTCATTTTCTTTAAGAATCACCCGAGACAACATTTATTCCTTTCATCAGCATGGCTGATGCTAACCACGATTTCGCCTTTTATTGATAATGTTTACTGCTAACAAGTGGAAAGAATTTATATTGAATTTATGTCGAGGTCTATTGCTAGCAAACAATCTTACACATTTATATGTCAACGATTCGTCCTTGGTTTGAATATTCCCCTCTCGACTAATGCTTCTACTATATATTTAGAGATTCTTGATAAAATATTGTAGGAAGAAACACCTTTTATACCAGGAAATCTTGTGTTCTCACTAACTGTTGATTCGTTAGTTCACGGACAAACAAAAAAGTACCACCTCACCATGATTTTTTTTTCCTTTTTGCTTGAGGGATTGTTATCGACAACTGACCATTTCTAATATATCGTATTTCAGAAATACGATATATTTCCAACAATGTGTGGCTGTTTTTTATTTAGGAGTTTTTTCTTCTTCTTAATATTTAACCATAAGTTTTTCTCATTTTTTTCTACACGCAAAATTTCACATTATAAAACAGTTATAGAAATAATGCCAAAATTAACGGCATTATTTTTCAAGCATTCTTTCCTTTTGGTGCGATATAGCTATTTATTTTTATTGAAATGTTCAAATCCCTTTTTCATTTCGTCTGTAAAGAAATATTGATTTATTTTGAATCCAATTGCCAACAGTAAATTCTGCTTTGGCGTCGCATGTAGTTTCGACCTTTAAACACCTTTCGAGAACAAATCTTATAGTGCAAAACGAAGCCTTACAGAGGGTATTCAATGACTTTGAATTCCAGCATTGTCACCTTTGTCCTGTTTGTTGATTACAATATGGACTTGCTTTGTAATAAAACCAAAATAGTTATTCCAGGCCTTATTCTATGGATGCGGTTCCTTAACACTTGAAATGATTTATTGCTTTTATACGCTTTTGAATATCGATTTGTACACAACACTCGAGTGAAAAAAATTGATCGTAACTGTATATGTATGTAACAAACGCTATTCCTTAAACTGGCACTAATTGCACTTGAACATTATTTTATAAATTAGCCACCACATGCTCAAACATCTTGCTATATTCCGATATTAGAGACTCCAAACAGTAGGAGAATTTATTTATCAATTAATCCTTGAATTTCATTAATCGACTACGCTTTTCAGTTAACAATGTCTTTTGGTCAAACAGTAAATGTGTAACTAAGGATGACCTAATATTGAACGCAACAGAAGTCAGCCATGATCATAATACCCTGAAGTTTAAGTGCGTTCAAACTGATTTGACTGAAGAGCCTGGAATTTTATGGTTTAAACATAAATTCTTCAGAACTCCTCCCACTACACAAAAGGAATTGGAGAATAAATAAATAAATTTAACAAAATCTATTAGGATCAAGTGTCACTTGGCCGAAAATTAAGGAGTTTCGATCGTAGGATTTTATAAACAGAGTCACAATTATCACTTAACAGCCGGTCGTTAGTGTTGTGACGATCCATCTGGTGATATGTAAAAGCAGATGCAGAAAACCGCACATCGTGATGTACAGATGAGTAAATTAGCGGCATGAGAGAGTCGAGTGTTCTCACTTGCCGATTTGAAGATCTTGTCGGTTAGACTATCTCGCGAGAAGACTGAAGTAACAGAGATGTGCAAAGTAGAACCAATGTACTTCACGATCGTGCTAGTCGAATCCATAACAAAAAATAAAAATAACTAAGTGTATTGAAACCAGGACTTTTGTTTTCTTTTTAAGTAGACAGGGTATCTGTGACACAATTTAGCTATGGCAATTGGCTAACTTATTAACCATAGAAATTAAAAACAGGAAAGACTTAATGCGAGAAAGAGCTATGTCGAAAGATAGACTGAGCGACGTTAAAAAGAAGATTTTATTTTATTTACGAAGAAAGATACTTTTCGCACAAGAACGAAAATCCGTAAGAAAAAGCGAGATATGAGATTCTCTCAAAACTGATTAATGTCATGGTAAGGGAATGACGCGCCAAAGGAAACAGAATTCAGAAAGAAAAACAAAGCCTGCCGACACATGGCGGTCATAAAAAAAAATTCGGGCGACCGCGATACAGACAGAGAGAATCGATGTTAGTTATCTTTCAGATATATCATTTAATTTTGATTCCTGGGCCCAACGAAGGGAAATCATCTGGTATGTTTTAGAATTCTGGCATGAGGAAGAAAATCGTAGAGGAAATTATTATTATTACTTTTTCAAACTGTTGACGTTAGGCACAGCGTCGTCGAAAATGGGCATCTGGTGATAAGATGATTTTAAGGCATGAGAAAAATAAAGAATTTGATTCTCAGGTAAAACACGGACCCCCCCAGTTAAAAGTTGACTTAGCTGAGAAGCCAGATGTCGGGTTTTGACAGTGATTGATGGGCCGGTAGAGAGACCTGACTGAGTGAATTTTCGGTGTCCCCAAAAGAAAGATGTGATAAGAATTATTTGGCAATCTGGGGTTTGTGAAAGAAAATGTTTTGGCCGATGGAAAAAACAAAAAAAGTATTTTGTAAGCAAAATTCTGGATAATAATTTTAAGAGGGCCAGTCTAGCCTCACCCACACTGCCGAGAGATCATTGGTCAAGTGGTAGCATGGGTGATAAGCGGAGGTGAATGTATGAGAAAGACGGAGGAGTTGTTAACACCCACTGAGGGGATTGGTATGAGATACCAATGTGAGAGAGGAAGAATCTTGGAGGATAACTCTCTTCCGACCTTCCCTCACAGACGATGGAGAAACCCCCGAAATGGAAAGTGATTAATCTTCCAAAAATGGGAAGTAATTAATTTTCCTGGCCTAAGAACAAAGAGAATTCTTGTTGGGAATCGAGAATTACCAAACCACGTCAGGCCCCACGGGTTTAGGTCGGTATCCATACAAACGAACGTCCCCGTGCAGTTTGGCAGTTGATTCGCAGTTGGAGTTTGAGTCCAGTTCCGGACAGAGTCAGAGTGTTGCCTCGCAGAAGTTGACCGAGAAATCCCACGTTCTTTCAACTTCGATTCCCTACCAAAAGCAAGCTATATTGACTTAAGATACCAAAACTCGCTTAAGAAACGCAGAAGTGTCACAAATCCATAAAAACGGGCTGGGCGAGAAACACACTCCTGTATATAACAGACGGATAAAGATAATTTGTTATTTCTCAACATATTTGAACCTCTTGAGTTTTGTTTTATTGTTTCTTTTACTTACGCTTGTGCGATATCACGTTCATTCCAGATTCAGCTTGCACTACGGCCCGACGCCTGATTGATTTCGCCTACCTAAGATCAAAGTCACAACGTGGGTAGGTTAGACTTGAGATCAAAGTAGTTACTTCGGTAACCAGACGTTGGAAGTGAGCTGGGAACGACAAAGCTGGTATCGAACCGGGAACGACCAGATCGACCGGGACACAGGCTGGTGGCAGCGGCAAGGAGTCAACCCCAAACACTGGAGGAAGAAACCTTACAGCTTCGCACCGCAACTGGGAGTTGACCACGGGCCGACAGCGCAGTGTCACATATTGGCGTCGCGACCAGAGGACGTCACATATTGGCGCTGCGACCACCAGTGTGTGTCACATATCTTTCCCAGTTTTGTTCTAAACTAGAATCGAAACACAGCGTGTGGTAATTTGTCCAGTCTGAAATACTGATAGAAGACTGCGACTGTATGTCTAAAATCTGTTGTAATATTCTGAGCTTCTTCATCGACTATTTATCATCAGACTAATCTTAAATAATATAAACACCGAACTAATGAATCTGATCCTTACTTCATCCTTGAAACGTTTGATTTTATATCAACACGACGCTGGCCATTATTTTTACAAACGTTTTATTACGTATATATATACTTGATGGGTCATAAAATAATGGCTATCTAACATAGAATAATTTCAAAAAATAAAAAATACTGTGATGTTGCACCAGGCATGTATCCCATCGCTTCTGATCATAATTTATTAGAGATGCTCTTCTTACAGAATTATGATGAGCTACAGGAAATATCCCGTTCTGCACTAGAAATTTGCTTGTAAGTTGCCTGACCATAACCACTTTTTAAACGCTGATGCACTGTGCCTTTCTGCTCATGAACCATAACCAGGTGGTTCGATTTCTTTTTTTTTTTAAACTTAAGCATGAGATATCCGGAGCATGGTGGAGTAATGGATAGCGATTCGGATTGAGGAATTGGAGAGCCGAGTTCAAATTCCAGTCGAATCCATTATATTCACCTACGTCCTAATACCCTTGGGAAATCCTGTTCTTGAATCCTCATTTTCTCCCCCTAGCTATGGGTAAATAGCAAGACAGACTCTGTTCTATAGCCTTAGATGGCAACTGGTCTATCGCAGAAAGAAATGGAAACCTCCTGCGGGAAAATAAATCTGCCTCGTTAGTCATGTATCGAAAGATACATGATCGCCTAAGCGTGTACCACGCATGGCATATAACTGACTGACTGATGATATCACTGTGTTTTATGCGTCTATTATACACTCATCAACTGGATATTATAATGAGTATATTGATCTTTGTTGGTATCCTGCTTTCTCATTCAATAATAATAATAATAATAATAATAATAATAATAGGTTGGTGCAAAATAATGTCTTTTTCTCACATATGTGAGAAAACGACATTATTTTTGCACCAACCTAATAATAATAATAATAATAATAATAATAATAATAATAATAATTGTTGTAAGGAATATATCTGTTATATACACTTTTTAAATTTCGCGTTATTTGTAGCAGGAAACATTCTATTGGTGTACTTCTCTCTTGTGAATTATTATTATTATTAATAATAATAATAATAATAATAATATGTAGTGAAAATTTCACGGTTTTCCTATATAAATTTTCTGATTAATCTTAATTCTGAAATCTTAAGTTAATGATTAATGGCAAATTCTATGACAGTAAAATCCCCTAGAAGTGGGTAGAACAGAAAAGATTTGAAATTGACAACTTGATCCATTATTTATTTATTTAATTTATTTTCTCACTGAAGACCAAGTCGTAGGGTCTTTTTTCCTCGTTTCTCGAGATCAAAACAGAATAGTCCATTATTATGAATTATTGGAAGGAGACATTAAACACTTTTATCTTCCCTTATTTATTTCATTCTTTCTAGACAAATCCCCGTATTACGAATATTTTTCTTAATTCTAATTTTAAAATAATTCAGCACATTATTTTAGTTTCCGTATTTCACGGCATATAAGGCGCACTTTTTTTTTTACTAAAAATATCTTTTAAAATTACCCTCTGATTATATGTCATATGTAGGTTTAAAATTCGCGATAGTCGGCCGGAATTAGCTATCTGGCAACTCCTATTAGCTTAGACTTTAGAGTAACTTTCATATACCTATTTTCATTATTTAAGAGGCTATTATGCTGATTAAAAGTGTTATTGATAATATTCATTATATTAATTTCATCACGTTTAATATTAGTAATTTGTTTCACTAAAATTATATGCAATAAATTCCAATTAAGTATTTGTAAAATATATTTGTTTCATCAATATTTTTCATGCGATAACTTTCGGTTGTAATGGCATAAATACAAACAGAATTTTTATATCCTAATTATTCCAATAAGACGTTTACAAGAAGCAGGTTGTACAGATCATATAAAAGATATTATATAACATTATAATATTATAACGTTTTTATAGGCTCGTGTCCTTTTTTCACATTATTTTTCGTTTAATTGTAATCATGGCTTGTTTAACCGAAATAATACCTAATAAATATAGCCTATTTATTAATAATTTTAACAATTTTACTAATTACTAATTTTTTCTTGATTTGTCCTGCTAAAATTGGGGTGCTTTATCATACACCCGTGCGTCTTATATACGGTAATTCATGGCATGTCTTTTTTTTATTTTTTTTTCATTTTATTTTATTTATTTATTTCTTTTATTTATTTTTTAGGCAATTGCCTTGTTCGGTTTTCGCCGTTCAATATTGTGCGTCTGAAAAATGTTGTTTTTATCGCGGTCACTCTCACTTCTGCAGTAGTAGTAGTAGTAGTAGTAGTCATAGTATCTGTTCTTATCACCTTAATCTGATTCTCTCTCTCCACTTCTATCTTCTCTTACGTCTTTCATTTTTCTTTCTTTTTTTTTTTTTTTCACTGAAACCAAGTAAGGTGTTTTTCCTTCTTTCCATGTGATTAAAACGCGGAATAATCCATTATTTATGAGTTGTTGACAAGACATACTGATCTTGCTAACTAACGAAGGGCAGGAAAAGCTGAATTGTAATATGTTAATAATGGATGTATCTGTTATACACATCCTAGCCTGAGCGCCATGATGGTTGTATTGGACTTCGTATACTTCAGAGCCATTCCGTTGGCATGCTGATCTCTGAATAATAATAATAATAATAATAATAATAATAATAATAATAATAATGCTCATCAAAATGTTCTTAAATATTATTTCAACTAATTATTGATATTGATCCTCACTGTGCACCTCAAACATTTGACCTTATGTCAACACGAATCTCAGCTTATTAAATAATTATAATCATTCTACGAAAATAGACAACGTCCTTATCTAAATATCACGCGCGTCTTTGATGGCTCATAAAATGAATGCACAAAAATATGCATTTTGCAATTGTATATTCATTTGGATTCAGGAATACAAGTGCATGCATATTCTTCCGATGTCCATGACTCAAATGAGGCGCATACAAACAGTCGCGTGGAACAGTTGTTCGTTACCGAAATGAGGCTTTTTCAGAATAAGAAAATGAAAGAAACCAAAATGCTTACATAAATAAGATTTCCGAACAATGGGCCCGTTGAGAGTGTAATTCATAACAGAAAACTGGCTATTTCAATTATAAAAAGGAAAAAACGAACAACAATGAAAAATATAATGTGAATAGAAAAGTAAATAAATAAAGAAAAATAGAGTCTCGGTGTCATTTTTTGGTACATCATGAAAGATAGAGTTTGGCGAAGAAATTCATTGTCGACAGAAATGAATGGGAGTAAAGGAAGAAAGGCACATATATCTTAAATAGTTATAAGAGTTGAGATTATTACCGAGATGATGGACATTAGTAAATATTTTAAATGACATTGCAGTAGGCTAAGGAGAAAGTGTGAAGGAAGGTTAGAGCGTGCTTACAGCCGCCAGCAAAAAGGATAAAATAAAGACTCTGATATTGTTAATGATGACTATTGGGGAAATATTTAAAAATTACTTAAAAAGACAATAATTGAAATGCCAAATACCTATCGAATATCATGATTTTTATTTCAGTGTCACGCAAAAGTTTACAAAACCCGTCCTGGGTAAGACGTTAAACAACGTCCGACAGCAAGGCCCCTGATCAGGTTTTGAGAAGCGAGGAACTACCATTTAATTGCTGGTGTTCCCAGTTCCATCCTGACCCGGGGTTATAGCAATTGTTAGGGTCCCAGCTATTGGCAAATAGTTAACCCCTAAACTAGGGTCAAATCACTATGAAAATGTAAAAATAGGTTTTAATACCAGAAATACTTTGTAAAAAAATTATTACCAGTAATACGTTTTTGAAAAAAATATTACCAGCGGTACATTTAAATAAAATATTACCAGCTATATATTTTTGAAAAACAAATATTACTAGCAATACTTTTTTTGAAAGTAAAAGAAAAGAAAACATTACCAGCTACATACTTTTTGAAAAAAAATATTACCAGAGAAGGAAAATTATTATCAAAAATAGATCTTTGAAGGGAAAAAAATTACCAGAAATGGATTTTTTGAAGGAAGGAATATTACCAAAAATAGATTTTTGGAAAAAAAATATAAGCAGCCATAAAAATCTTGTAGGCATTAAATGACCCATTGAGGTTCATATTCCGTAAAACAAACCAAACCAAACAAACAACACATTACAAAATATATATTTTTAGTTATTTCTAAGTTACATTAATTAAACTTTTACTGCTCGTAAAGCATATATTTAGGCATTCTGTCAAACAATCAGATTTTTAAAAAAAAACTTCAAAAAAGTATCGAAGAAAAACCGATATTTAGTAACTCGAAATTTTACAATATTTTTTTTTTCATTTACAAGTTTTATATATATATATATATATATATATATATATATATATATATATATATAAGGTTTAGAATTTTATTAGAATGTTCCAAATTAGAATGCGGTTGTTTTTTAGAATGTTCCAGATTAATTTTATTACTTTTAGGAATGATTAAAAGTATTGCATCCTTTTTTTTTCTGTCACACGTCCTTTACGCATTAACAAAATGGGAAAAAGTGAACACTGAAGTCAACACTCTGAGGCGAAGGTCTGTTTCATGATGTGACTTGATTATGGCGTTTAGCATGAAACAGTCTGTCGCCTCTGAGTGTTGACTTCAATGTTCACTTTTATATTTACATACGCTCTGTCTCTGATATTGAACACTTTATCCCATAAATATAGCATAACTTGAAATTATATTTCTTCATATATATATATATATATGTGTGTGTGTGTGTGTGTGTGTGTGTGTGTGTGTGTGTGTGTGTGCAAATACATAGAAAAATAGGAAAGAAAACGTTAGATAAATAATCCGGAGTTCTTTAGTATAATTGTTTTTATTTTTAAAAAACAGTGCTCCATATCGAAGTAGAGGTTAAATTATAATTATTTTAAAAAAAATATGATTCCTTCGCTGCATAAGAGTTCTCATGTTTCAAAAACGAGAGCCGAAAGCTTCAATATAATTATTAAAATTAAATTGAGTTAAAGTATCAAGCCCTGTTTCATCCTCAAGCGAAAATTTAGGAATAACTAATCTTGAAATTTACGTATCTTTATAAGCATGTTCATTCACAAAATTAATTACTACTGAAACGACTGAGGTGACCATTTTAGTAAGGGATCTAAGAGATAATTTTTATCCACATATCAGTCACCTTCGGAAAGAGGTCAAGCTGAGATAGGGTGGGGGTATCCATTCCTAAGCGAATGACAGAATTCATGTGTGCACATCGTCTGGTCAGTCACAGCGAAAGATTACTTTTGGCACCAATTTAAAAACTACAGTGTGTACAAAATTAAAAAGGATAAACTTCCTCGACGTAACTCTGGATTTAATGAACAACACATACAAACCTTATAGGAAACCTAACATTAACCCCTTGTATGTACACCCTAAATAAAACCACCCTCCATCATTACTTAAGCATATACCCTCATCAATAGAGAAAAGAATCAGCATTAACTGCGCTAATAAAGAAATATTCCAACAACACAGTAATTTTTATAACACAGCCCTGAAAAATAGCGGATACAAAAATGCTAATATCAATTATAGAAACAATTGTACTAACCAGAAAAAAACAGGAAAAAAAATCATTTGGTATACCTCTCTGTTCAACCAAATGGTTAATATTAAGCTCGGACATAAATTTCTAGCCATAATTGAAAAAACACTTTTTTACAAATAGCAGACTTAGTAAAAGCTTTAATAAAAAAGACCCTTGCACTGAAAATATAGAAAGTATAATAAAAAATACAATAATAAAACACTAAAAAAAAACAAAAAAAAACCCTAAACTTAAATTAGACAAAAATAGTGAAAAATTATGTAATTGTAGAAACCCAGAAGACTGCCCATTGAAAAAGATATGCCACGTAAAATCTGTGGTATACCAATGTACTATCTCATCCAGTGAAGACCTAACATATGATATACATTGGGTCTACGAAGAATGAATTTAAAACCAGGTGGAGACAGCATAAAAGCTCCTACAACAATATTAATAAAAGAAAGCAAATATCTCTATCTAAATATTTTTGGCATTTGAAGGAAATGAATAAAATACCAAAAGTAAAATGGAAAATTATAAACAAAACTAGAACTTGTAAAACTTGGGATGACCCATGCCCTTTATGCCTACATGAAAAACTACACATTATCAAGTTTCTAAATAATGAAAATTTATTAAACAATAGACATGAGTTAATGGTTTTTTGCCGACATCATCAAATTTTCCCATTGAATATTTAGCATAAAAAACAAAGAAACAATTAAATAATAAATACCAATTTTAAACGCCATAGTCTAAATAAAAAGTTTAAAAGCCCTACCCAATCATATTAAAAAAAAAAAACTTTATGAAGTCGTCAAAAAAATTTGTACATGGCAGTTTTATATACACAAAACCCTTTCAGGATTGAAAATAAAAAAAAAATTTAAAAAAAAATAAATCTCCATACACACTTAACAGTTAACCAGACTAGACGATGTCATCTTCCGCTTTAAATTTAGACACCCCAACCATACCCTGATTTGACCTCTTTGAATGTCACTGAGATATTGATACAAATTATTAACCCTTACGCCCCTTTTTTAAAATAATTGCTCTAGCTGTTACCATAATAATTTTAACTTTAATAATGAATATGCTTAGAAAATCGCATTTGGTGATAGGACTATTGTTGGTATGTTTCGGTCCGTGTCTGTGACTAGCTAATTTTAGAATTAAGACAGAAGACGACCGTCATTCCCCAACCCCCTTTTTTGGCCTTGTGCTACATTTTGTACATTAGTACAAATAAATAACTATTCCAAAAATATCGCTTGAAGATGGAACAGAGCTTGGTACTTTAATTCAATATAATTCAAATAATTATATTGAAGTTTTCAGCTCTTGTTCTGAAACATGAGAACTCTTATGTAGCCAAGGAATCATATTTTTAAATAAATAATTATATATATATATATATATATATATATATATATATATATATATATATATATATATATTATAAATTAACTGATTTAAAATATGTTTTTTTCGCTACACAGTAATAACCATGATTCAAAAATGGAATCTAAAAACTTTAAATTTAATTTTGTAATTAAATTAAAAACATTAGTTCCATTTCATCCTCAAGCGAATTTTGGAGTAACTTATTTTTTTTAAATTTACTGAGTTTTAATTGAAGGGAAATTCATAATTTACGGTAACCAAGGATACAGAGAAATCCAGTCATCCAGACAAGGGGTGGTAGCGTGTTCATTTTTATTAACTTATGTTTTATCAGTTATTTGTTACGTTCGAAAAAGGGGTTAAGTTTAGGTACGGGTGGGGGTGTATTTTTCAACGAATTTTGAAATCCTTTAAATTCATGTCGTCTGGGATTTTAGGGTTTTTTTTTTGTTAAATTTTATTGTTAACGGCAAAAATTCTTACGGCATTTTTTCTATTTGTATACTTAAAGATTTTTTGGGGGATGTTTAGGTTAGAATACGTTTTATTTAACTACTATTTTAAAATATCTTTCCTTTAATTTTTAATAGACTATATTTCTTTTTAAAAAAAGTAAATGTAATAGAATTACTTCCAGTATATAAAATTATTTTTCCATATCAAATATGAGTATGAATATTACCAGGTCACATTTTTTTAGAAATTTTATTTTTCAAAATATTATTTAATGAAATTTTTTTGACAATTTTTTTGAAATAGCTGTTTCATTTCTCTGATTAAGTAAATTTTTAATTTTTTTATATTTTATATATAAACCTAGTAATATATAGTTTCTCATGTATGCACAAAGGACATGGGTCATTTATTAGCTAACATATTTTAGCTTTTGTTATTAGTTTCTATTTTACTTTAGGTGTTGGGAAAATTTCCTCTCCCTCCCCACAACATATTTAATACCACCATATAAAAACCAATAAGGATTACAAACTGCAATTTCTACCAGTTACATATATGCAGTCGTCAAAAACAATCAAATAACCAGCTTTAAAATAATAACAAATCAACCTTAAAAAATTAAAAATAATAGCAATTTTTACCTATCATAATTTTACACAGACCCCACCACACGTATATACCTGCATGCGAGGAAATATTATTCAGCGAAAGAATAGAAAAATGCTCTGATTGCCGACATATAAACATTCACGAGACAGTCACGAGAAATTTTCCCTACACTTCCGATCTTTAAATTTCAACATACAAATGCGTATGTATATAGACAACAGCACACATATACATACATATGTCAAGTCCCATACGGTCCACATATGTTTATGTCTGTATGAGCCCCGACGGACAAGCAAATTTTTATGTGTATCTGCGTATCTCATCGGGTGTACGGACATGCATCTATGTTTGCGTTAGCATGAGTGACATCAGGACGACGATTTCCACCCCCCCCCACTCCGACTTCCATAATAACACCAATACACGCAATCTACATAAATCCAAAATTTTTAAAAATTAATCAGTTTGTCTGACGATCGCAAAAGCGTGAAACCCAGGGTCACAAACTCACATCAATCCAACCAAATATGTTAGCTCTATCTCTGATATTGAGCGCTTTCTAATACGTACCGCGCATATAATATATAAATAATAATATATATAATTTATTATATATATATATTTATGTTTATATTTATAAACACACACACACACACACACACACACACACACACATATATATATATATATATATATATATATATATATATATATATATACCTCCACGAATTTTGTCTGAATCTTTCATTTTAGCTTTAATTGAAAGGATTTTAAATTTACTGTTTCCAGTAAGAAAAATGCTCTGTGTTATATTTCAAACAGAAATTAAATTGATCGGAATAGATATTTTTCAGTAAAAGTTAATTCTCGGTTTTAAAAATCTTGCAAAAATAAGATATATTTCTAAAACCTTATTTGAGGAAAAATAGCAAGTTGAAAGTTAAATTAGCCTGATTTGAAACAAATATTACTTACTTATAAATTCTGGAATTTTTTTTTTTTTTGTTTCATAGGTTAGATGAGTATTTCTATTGTGTTTGGAAGCCTTATTGATTCATCTTTTGCATACTGTTTTGGAAACATGCTCCAAACTTAATGAAAACATGTTTTTATCGTCAAAATCATTATGTTATTATAAAGAGGAAGGATTAAAATATTTTTTGATTATTTAATTAATATTTTAATTTTTTTTAAGACATGCGAAATTTTCATTAAAAAACTTTTTCTTGCATCAGCGTTTGTACTAACTTTTATCATAGCAAATTTTAGCCTCTTTTTTGCGGTGACAGGCATTAATTTGGAAATTCTTGCAAAAATCAAATTATTGTATGATGTTAATAAAATTTTCAGGACTTATTCACAAATGAATTACATTAATTTTGGATTTTTTTTTTATTAGAAAATCTTTCTAAAAATAATTTTAACATGAGTTTCAACCCATTATTTAATTTTATGAAAACTTGAGAAATTCAACGTGATAATTTTTAGTGACTATATTAATTAAAAGCAAAATTCCTTGAAGAATTTAAATCACCGATTTTTTTTTTTTTTACATCGGGCTCTGTATTACTGAAATTATTACTGTTCTGAATCTAAAAATAAATAAACGTAATAAAGCTAAGACATTAAATTAATTACAGACTCTTTTAATTGCTGTTATGAATAATATATAATACTGACTGAAGAAAAACAAATTCGACGAAAAATAAGTTTATACAAGATTTGTTTTCACATTTTACAATTTTATATTGAATAGTCTATAAAGATTTTAAATTCTTTTAAAATTCATTTTCATTGTGATAATTCTTAGGAAATATTGGTAATAAGTAAAACTATATTTACCAATTATATATTGTAAAGCTTATTACAATCTTACTCCCAATATTTTTAGAAGAATTTAGATGCATTTGTATGTGTGATTGCGTGCAGAATTTCTGAAGTATGAATGTACAAACTGATAAATGTATCATTAAAAGGTCACATATTTTAAGGATTTCCACCCTTATAAATTTATCGTCTGCTCGATACTTAACTATGAACACGTTCGTCTGTCAATCCGCTTTCAATAATTCGATTAACACGTCAGAAAAACAAGACCCCTTAGTAAAAATCATCAAAAACAACAATATCAATTTCACTGTTGTGCATTCCAGCCAACAGGAGTATATCATTGATAACATTAGATTCGTGCTTTTAACGTCTTCATTTAAATGCCAACAAAAATATTGAAAGTTCGAGTTTAAATATATTTTTTGAATAGATGCACACATTATAGAACTAAACAGGAATTTAGGTTTACTCAGAAAAAAACAATTTCAAAAAAAGCCCTGTACAATTTCTCTGCAACACTAATCATAGCTAAAAACTAGGATAAAACTATCAAATTTCTTACGGTAAAGCAACAAACACATAAACAAAACCGACTAGAACAATAAATTCCCCGTAAAAGAGAGTTCTACTTCATTGTTTATTTCTTGTCCCGTTGATAAAGGAGACAGAGGTGTCCGAAATATCCGATTTTAAAATCTTTCTGATCATGCTTCCTACTAATATAAGACTACTAATATAAAAAATAAAAATAAATCTTCTTCTTCTTCTTCTTCTTCTTATTATTATTATTATTATTATTATTATTATTATTATTATTATTATTATTATTATTATTGTTGTTGTTGTTGTTGTTTTTATATTTCTAATTTCCTTAATCGGCTTATTAAATATATATGTGTGTGTTTGTGTGTTGGTTGGTTGTAAATTATTTTCCGAGAGCGTGTATATCTAAAGGAACACAAGGGATGAAAAAGACAAGAGGAACTTTATTAAGACAAATGCGCTTTTTGCCCTTTGTTTTTGCCTTAACATTTGCCTTAATAAATGTCTCTCAGAGGACGAAACGCATCAGCTAAGCATAGTTGTCCTCTAGTCTTTATATATATATATATATATATATATATATATATATATATATATATATATATATATATATATATATATATATATATATATATATGAACATGGCTTGTCTAGGTATTTTTAAATGAATAAATTGGTCTTGATACACATTCCTGAAGGACTAATAACTACAAATTATCATTATTTTGTCAAATTATTTTTGTTAAATGCGACAATACGAAGACGATGTTCATTTAAAAGATTATCAAACTTTTTAATGTTCAATTTTAAGCACGTGAAACAATTTAAATCATTATTTCAAGAGAAAAACAAGTTATTATTGAAAAAGAGTTTTGGACATTTTTTTTGTTTTGTCTCTTTTAGTCTGAGCTTTAATATCAATCTTTTGTACCGCTGGAAAATATACAACAATCTTAATCACAAACCAGATATCTAAGGTTGCAACTTACTAGACTAAAAATCAACGTCCGAATGAACTCGTGGCGAATTAATATGGCGCTTTTTTTAGTTAAAATCTGCGAACTAAATTATACAGGTATCTCCCTGTTATCGAAAGTCTACTTTACACGTCTTCCCTCTAAATTAATTAATATGGGAATAGCATTGAGCCCTTCCAACCTGTGTCTATGTTTGCCTGTCATAAAGTTAAAGGTCAAGGTTCATTGTCTACTATAAAAGGGTTAAAACAGAACTGTAGCAATTTTCTTTCACACTGTTAGTTTTAGGGTATCAAAACATCCTACAAACATGATTTCAGCCTTCGTGTTCTTACAAAACTAAACTCGAAACTTGGTGCTAATCTCTCCTCTGGTCACGCTCTAAAAGCTAAATGGATGATGGGACTGTTTTGTAGCTTTCAGTGACTCAAAAACCAAACTAGTATTTTTTGTCCTCAACGTTCAGAGTTTTCGTTTGTCACGAAGAACCGTTGTAATCTCAATGAAGCTCGAAGTTTTGAAATTATACTGTATCACAAGTTTATGCCAAACCTCAAATCGAACTCATAAAACAAATCGACAAAAATGCAGGAAAAACTATCTGCTCATTTTATCACTCTGATATCAGCTCAATATTTGATTTTTTCAACCATGCGTGATCTTTAAATTATTCAGATTAGACCGAAAATCTAGTATTGTTATGATACCTGAACTGAAGCTGCTTAATCTGCCACCCTTGGTAGACTCCATATTTTTTTTTGTCTTATGGACAAAGGAAACATCATTAGTCCACAACTACTTCATCGCTATTTCTATAATAAATGTTCAATTGAGTTTCTTTCAGACATTTAAAAATAGAACACACCGTGCTACTTCCACCGAGTCGAATCAGCCCCATTTCCTTTGTGTTCCAAATGCAAGAAAAAGCTTTCACAGAAGAAGCTTTGTCACAAGAACTGCCATTTGTGATACCTACAAGAGTGCATCACAGAATGCTTCAATCTTAACCCTTTCAATTCAAGGGACAAACATTATCTATCCTCTTTATCCACATATGCTTCACTCTAGCATATTCTCTTTCATTTCTATCACACACATTATTCATCGTTACTATTTCGATTGTGAGCTTACCCTTATATTAGTGGCGAATTGAAATGCTCATTAAGGAATTTTATTCCGGATCAATCAAAATTCGTAAATAATTATATAGGCCACACTACAACATACTCATTCTACACCTTTCTAACCACAGCTCAATTAGATCTCATTTAAATATTCATGGAGACCTACCGGACACTATTCGTAACATGCTTGTTGACAACACTAATATAATAGCATCATCTACATGCAAAAAAAAAAAAGGTTAAAAATAGTGGAAGCTTTATTAATAAAAAAAAAAACTAACACTTAATAATATTAACTCTGAACATGGACACAATATCTTGACCGTGTTTTGAAAAATGAAAACATTCTATAAAAATACATGCAACAAATTATTTCTTATTTAACAGTTAAAATAATTTATTCTTCCCAATTACTTTCCATCTCTTTCTGAGGTCATCATCAGGGGTGCAACTAGTGAGGCAAAAACTATGTGTAGCTATCTATTACTGTTTTTCTTTTTGTTTGCATTTAAATGCTATGGCTGACAATTAGGCTTTAGCGTTCATTAGAACGTGAATAGTTATCCATTACGATTTTTTCCTTTTATCTTGGAATGTCCCGGTTTGGGACATATCTTTAGAGACTTCAATGTAGATAATGGAATTATCTATGTCATCCAGCTCCAATATAAAAATGCTACCACCGCAGTTCTTCTGGGAAAAACAAATGGCATGATTCTTCCGGAAAATTGTCGGCTTGCGATAGGAATGCATACATTCACCCACATTGCTCACCCTATTTCTCGAGAGAACCATGCAAGAAACCTTGAATGACCATGATCCTTGAATCTCTATCTGTGGCAAACCCATCTGTAATTTACGTTTTGCGGATGACATTGACCACATAGCAAGTAGTAACAGTGAGCTCCAGGATTTGACCAACAAACTTTTCGAAAGAGCAGTTGCGTATGGAATACAAGTCATGGTGAATAACACAAACAGGAAGTCCTGTGTCAACATTACTATCAATGGGAATTCACTGGAGATAGTGTCCCGTTTTAAATATTAGGTTGGTGCAAAAATAATTTCGTTTTCTAACATATGTTACTATGTGAGAAAACGAAATTATTTTTGCACCAACCTAATACTTAAGAGTAAACTTGTCTAGAGTTTTCATTACAACTCGGAAATCCGGACACAGATTGCCGCAGCCATGGCAGCTATGGTCAAATTGACAAGAATATGGAGGAGAAAAATCAGCTTTCAAACAAGGTACAGACTGTACAAATCGCTGGTCGTCTGCATTCTCAAATATGGATGTGAAACGTGGGCACAGAGAGAAGTATCCAAGTGTTTGAGAACAAATGCATTAAAAAAAATCTTGGCATCTTTTATTGGAAACAAACACAAATGAGTTTGTGCGGAAAAGGGTTAAAAGGTTTGTAAGACGCCAGGAACCTCTTCTCACTAATGTCAAACGGAGAAAATTAGCGTGGTTGGATACATTACAAGGCACGATAGCCTGTGCAAGACCATAATGCAAGGCACCGTTGAAGGTGGAGGTAGGAGAGGACGCTAACTCAAAAACTGGTTGGACAATGTCAAACAATGGACAAGTATGACTGTACCAGAATTGCTGATGGATGCTGTTGATAGATCATGTGGAAAAGAGTTAGTGCCGCTTCTGCATTCGGATCCTCCCTACGATTAAAAAAGATTATGATGATACCATGGCCGAGCTCGTATTAAAGCGTGAAAACTCTTCTTTTTATAGGCATTTTAGAACATTATTATATTATTCGTACCTGATTCGGCTTCAATTGTTTAATACTATTAGAGTGCATTTCTTGTCTTATTTAATTGTAATATACGGAAAATATTCGTGAATATGAAAGGATTATAATAAAAATAAGCAGACATAATGTTTGAAATTTATTCAATCAGACATCTCTAAAAGAGAATTTGCTACCTAAAACACAATATACACGCCCGCGCGCGCGTGCACACACACACACACGCACATATATATATATGATAAAAATATAATGTTAAATGTAATTATGGGTAAAAGTGTTCAATAAAAGAGATAGAGCTTACGTAAATTAAAAGTGAACATGGAGATCAACACCAAGCGGCGCCAGTCTATTTCAACGTGTCGCCGCTTATATATATATATATATATATATATATATATATATATATATATATATATATATACAAATTCACTATAATTGAGAGAATAGAAAAGTTCAGAGCAGATAACATTAGAAAGATTTTAGAGTCGCATGAAAATAAGTGGATACAACGTCTAAAAACAAAATATCCAGCCTGGCTAAATCACAAATTTAACAATATATAGATATAACTCAACAAATAAAAAAAACCTACCCACATTTCTCACCCACACAAGACAGACAGGCTTACGGAGGTGTGGAGGCCTCACACTTATACACTTACCCACACGAATATACACACTTACACACATCATACGCACTCACTCCCTAATGAGCCAAATGATAACACACACCCACAGCAATACACACGCTTACACATATCATACTCACTCACTCCCTAAGAACTAAATAACACACACACAAACACTAAACAGAGACACATCCCCTCACCAAGTCCAATAAAACTCTCACACTGACCAGAGAATTGATAGCAGCATGTATCTATCCAGCTCTTATCTCAAATAACAACTTAAAAGAGACTGTTTGACCAGCACAAGGTATGTTAAAAGATTCATGTTAAAAATATAAAAAAAAACAAATGAAAACTACAGACAAAAGTTCATTTTCTCCATCAAGGCATTCATTTCTGTAGTTTAGTGCTAGCAGCAAGCAGAAATATTTCTCCTCCCGATGATGGCCATTTTGGTCGAAACTAGTCGAGGAATCTAAATGGAATAATAATTAAAAAAAAAACGAAAGAATATTAATCTACAACCCAGTGTGTCTGAAGATTTTAATTTTTTAATTTTTTTTATTGTTCAAAATATATATATATATATATATATATATATATGTGTGTGTGTGTGTGTGTGTGTGTATAGAGACAGACAGACAGAGAGTGACAGACCGAAAGAGGGACTGACGCCTCTCATATATATATATATATATATATATATATATATATATATATATATATATATAATTCTGTCAATAAGAATATTACTTTAGTTAAAGGAATTCCTTCTAGAATTCGAAACACGTAACATAGTAACTTTTCCATTCAATCGCCCCACATATTAACTATACAAATAGCAGTAATCCTCGTATCTTTCATTTTTTATGATGTCATTCACCTCCATTATTTATCTTTCCTTTCCTTATTTATAAATTACTAGAATTTCTTGGTCTGTTTCTACTTTGCTTTCTGTATATTCTTTTTCTGAATTGGCTCTCTACTGACTATTCATTAGGTCGTCGACTTCCTAATAATCGACAATCTAGTGTAATCTGTTAGTTTATCCATAGCTGATGGGGAAGGAGAGATGGATTCATGACTTTCCTAAGTATGAAGTGAATACATTTCCCCATTGATAACCTTAACGTGAACCTATTTCCATATTACTGACATTTTTATTAATATTAATTAACTTAATAAAGCCTGCGATTTAAAACGTGTCTATTGCTCTATAACAGGAGGATTCTGAGTTTGAAAATGTAGAGGAATATTCTTAACACCATAATTATCATTCCCCTTACTAACCTTATTATTGAAATGACAATTTTTAACGTTTTTTTTTTTTTTTTTTTTTTTTTTTTTTTTAAATGATGGTGGTGTATAGCGGAAATTCACAAGGGAGATGGGTGTGGTGAATGCGATGTTGGCAAATGGCGAATGCGAAAATAACGGAACCTTGATGTTCGCAAGAAATGATATCAGAGTAGGTATGTCAATAATGTCGACGGTGCAGGCGCATGTGGGGAGGGGATAAAATATGTGTGGCATTGTTTATTTCCAGCCATTGAAGTTAATAGAGAATTAACAATCAGCATATATATTCCGGGTGCACAAATGTTCCTGATCTTTCAGGATCTCTCTTTTTCTTTCTCTTTCTTAAACACACGCGCACATACATATTTTGCACATATTTTGCACTTTCTTTTCACACACTCATTTATCTTGTCATGCAGATAAAATTCTGCATCATTGTCAAAATCACTCGCTAATGCATTCATAGATACTACCGTAGAGTTCTATTTAGCAGGGTAAGCATTTATGCGCGAGTTCGAGCCTCGCTGTGTTTCCATTTATTTCTGGTTTGTGATTAGTTTTACTCTCAAAGTAGTGTGATTATTAGCAAACGTCTTCTTTGGTTTAAATTCATAAGTACAACAGACTTGGCACCGATTTCAGTCATACTTGTGTTAGGAAGACTTGCGCTTACGATCGTCAAAGAATGGTTAGTGTATGTATTCTAAGGAAATTATACTGGGAGAGATATTTCGTACTGTCGTCAGGAATTCCTTTGCTTAGTTCGCGGTAGTTGCTTATGATATTAAAAAGCCCATAATCTGGTTTTGTATGTCTAGTCGCTTTGAAAAGCATAAATGTATATCATTAAATACTCCTCATTTTTGACAACAATGAACTAAAAAAATATTTTAGTCTCTACTTTCTATCCCTCAAAAATAAAGAAATATTATAATTTTATTAACAAGGATACTACTGCTACTATTTACTATTGGATTATCTGATTTACTGTTGACCATGTTTGCCGTAGTCTCTGAATATGGAATCCAGTGAAGTCCGTAATGTCTCAATATCAGAGGTTGGCAGTGAAGATTCGGAGAAAGTAGCGGCTGTTAATTCTTTAAGTCTTCGATATCAGGTTGACAGTGAAGATATTTTGGGAGTAAAAACAAAATGGCTGCCTTTATACACGTCGGATTGAATACTTTGAGCTTTCTGATTGGTTAACCCTTCTCTTGGTGGACTATAAAATGAGTCAGCTCATTTTGGCTAGCTCACTACTACAAACATGTATCAAAAAACTGTAACATTTACGTCTAAAACGAATTATGTCGTGGTAGTCCGAAGGAAACTCCGTCCCAGTTTGATCATTATCTTTATTATCTCACTCTTTCTTTGTTGTAATAATCGCTGTGTTGCGTTGTGTTGGTCATCTAAATTCTTCATCGTCTGAATTCTTAGGTGAAGTTATTATTTCATTATTCCTTCACTATACGGAATTGAATACTCCGGGTTGAAATTAAAAAAAGAATCCAGGCGTTCGAATACAAATACTTAGAAAGCTCCTCTGCATCGACTACTGGGAAAGCAAAACCAATGACTATGTATGGATCAAGGTCAAAAATCTCATTGACCGACAGGAATATCTCCTCGCTACTATTAAGAGTCTGAATATGATTTGGCCACTTCAAACAGAATAACAGCTTCTACAAGACCAAAATACAAAGCACTGTTAAAAGTGGACGTGTAAGGGGCGGTCATGCAAGGGTTGGTCAGAGAGTCGACGGATATGACAACACCAGAGCTCCTGAGAGACACCGACAACAGATCATCCTGGTGGTGGTTTTCTGTTTCTTCTGCCATAAAGTACCACTCTCCCCCAGTCAAGGGACCGATGATGATATATTTAATTTGCAAGTTCTTTGTAGCGGATTATTTTTCTTTATGAGTCTGACCATTTTTACTGGCTGTCGGTAAATTTTTAGATAGAAATTGTTCAATGACTGAATGATTTCTACCTGGCAAGTTATTAATAAAAAAAAAATTGTTTTTGTGTTGTGCCGGTTACTTCATGTTCAGATATTGTGTTTAAGCCTTTTCATGAAACTTTTCGTGTTGTCTTTTTTTTGGCGGGGGAGGTTCTTGTTTTTGCTGTTGTTGTTGTTTGTTTGTTTTTTCAAATAACTTAGTATGTTTTTTCCTAAATATGGTTTAACGTTATTGATGTATGGTTGTTTTTTCTCAATGCTTAATACTTGTAATATTCGTTTTGTATAGTTTGTGTGATATACCACCGTTGTATTATTGGTGAATATAGGCGAGTCGTTAGAACGTTCGCTTCCTGATCATAAGACACGGGTTCGAATTTAAACCATGGTACATTTGTCAGAAAGAGTTCTTTTTGATGTTATCGGCGTGCAGCACATTTGGAAATGGCTTGAAAACTTGATCCAAGCATTGACAGTGACATTAGGTAGACGGAAACTTTGAAAAACGTCGGTGATTGTGCTGCTGACCGAGTGTTTTAGGGTTTGTTCATTTCCATCTACCTCATTGTGTTTGTATCTCCAGCAAAATAAATCGTTCCTAGCCTGTTATCTATTGCATTCTGTTCGTCGCATTTTCAGACTGTTGATCACGCTAGATAACGCGCTCTCTCCCAGAAATTAAGGTACGCTGAGGGTACTATAAACCACAGGTTCCTCAGTGGGTGTTGAACAAACACAAAATGCCTGAAAAGGCGTCAGCAATGGAGATTAGCTTAGCTGCCCTTGAAGACTGGCATTCTCTATAACGCGGTCTCTCTCTCAGAAACTATGGTACGCTTAAGGTAGTATAAACCACAGATGTGCACTGTGGGTTTTGAACAAACACGAATGTGTTTGAACAGGCATATGCAATGGGGATTAGCTAGCTGCCCTAATAGATCAGCATACTCAGATTTGAGTGGTTGCGCCATTTCCTAATGGTGAGAAATTGATGGATTTGTACACATGTTTAGATTTATGGAAATCTTATAGTAAACACCATTTAGACTTTTCATGTATGGGCTTAAGCACATGTATGATTTCCATGAAGAATATGTAGAATTTTCATGATGAATAGATGGAATTTAATCAGTTAAAGAAACAAATATCATGCATAAATCTCTGCATTGATTCGTTGATCAGTAAACTGATAAATTTCGTATCTACGTCTCAGTTTCTTCGTTTATATAATTACCAGTTATTATATATTTCTAGCCCAGTCAATTTGCATATATGCCAAACTCTATTTATATTAGAGTGTCTATCGATCTATCAAGGAATCACCCTGGCTATTTCGTCTGTTCATTTCCATCTACCTCATTGTGTTTGTATCTCCAGCAAAATAAATTATTCCTAGCCTTTTATCACATTCTGTACGCCCCTCTTATGCTCTCTACATATCCATAGTTTTGTTTTAGTTTTTTTTCGATTTGCACTTTGAATCAATTGGTCTCTCTTCAGTTGATCATTTATCCTATCCAGAAATTAATATCTATAACGTTTTACAAGCATATAAAAAGGCGAAGAAAAAACTCTTTTGACTTGTATGTAGTAAATAGGTCCTATTGAAATACTATTATTATACAAGGTTTGGTATTAAATTAATATTAAGAATGTTCATGGGACAAGATAAAATAATTAATAAAACTCCAATATTGCGCTGACTTTAGTTTGTTTGACTTTTATCTTTGTTTTGCATGATTTTTTAATCGATTCAACCTAAGCAAGGCAATAAAGCCACTAAGATGCAGGTGTTTACTGTGTATGAAAGAATAAAAAAGAGAAAATAACACGCTAAGAAAAGAGAATAAAAGAACATGAATTAAGAAGATAACGATTGAGATTGAATTTAAATTTTTGAAGATCAACGTTGACTGGAAAGCATGGAGCTGTAGAGATTTCTAAAAGCGTCTGAGAAGAAACATTTAGCATAGAGTTTACGGTTATATCTAACCATTTCAACAGCAAGATAATAAAATTCACAAAATCTAGGTACTAAAGAAGGATGCTCATTAGAACAATTACAATGAAAATCTATATAGCAAAGGTACAAGAAAGCTATAGTACAGCAGTGGGAACTTGACTAAAACCAGGTCAGGAGCAATAAGATTGTAGATTCTTCTTTAGAATTTATGAAGAATCTCCAAGTAGGTTGGAGAAGCACTAGATCTCATGTAACAGCAACATCCAATGCATGGACGAATGTGAGACTAATAAGTTTGTAAGATAAATTCAGGCGAGAAATATTATCTAGCACGCCAGTTGAATGAATCAGATTTTTATATTTTCGGTAAATGTTATAGAAATTTTAATCGCTTTCTCAACAACTTACTGCTCTATTTTAAAGATATAGCGCTGCTATGTGTTATCCCGATGCTGTTAAATTGTTCCACGCTAGTCATGATCGAGGAGGGTGAATATGGTAAATTTCTGCAATTCTTTAGGTTTGGTAAACTTTCTTGGTAGCTTAGCGAGACAAGACGGCTAAGGCAATTGCCAATCTGTTCGTCTTTACCAAAAGGGAATTCTCTTAAACGGACTGCATTAAACGTCTTCAACCCTTTAATGCAGACTCTTGATATTTGCATATATATATATATATATATATATATATATATATAGAGAGAGAGAGAGAGAGAGATAGAGATAGAGAGAGAATCTCAGTTGAGTTCCACCACGGAATGTGGGAGTGAGCGGCGCTTCTTAAAGTCTGATTTGCAATCTCTTCGTCACCGAGGCCCGGCGGAGCAGTTGGTATAGTGTTCGCTTGCCAACCTAACTGTCAGGGTTTCGATTCCCTCGGTAGTGGATGCGCACTGCTGATGAGTCCCAAATATAGGACGTAACGGCCGTCCAGTGCTTCCTGAGGTTTCTATCAGACTCGATGAATCAATTATATATATATATATATATATATATATATATATATATGATTACAGGTCCATTTACCGTGTTGATAACCATCACAATTTCAGGTACATCAAATTATTCGAAGGGAAGTCTTACTAGTGTTTCTCAAGCATTTTTACCTATCGCATCCTTTTTACTATATGTCCTTCCCTCCTCTTTCCAAGACTTTCATTTTATTCTTTTAACCCGTAAACCTCTAGGGTCGGAGGGTGATTCACAATAGTATCAGGGATGTTTCATGGACGGTGCCCAACTCTCGCCAGGGAGATTTGAATTTAGAGTTTTCTTTCTCCTAGACGGGTTGCTATCTCTATCCGGCTATTTAACCGTAGTTGGGGAGGAGAGATGGATTAATGACTTTCCCAATTGTATTATCATATAAGTGGATGTAATGAACTCAACAGGAATTTGAATTCCGATTTCTCAGTCCAAGACGCTATCCATTACTCCACCTTTCCAAGATTATCCAACTGAAAATTTATACCTTCGGAAATATTATTAAAACGCATGCAACATAGAAACACCACTGGCAACAATAATTATGCCAGGCTTTGTCAATTTTACAGACATTTTAAATGTTGTAAGCACAATATCTTTTCTCAGAAATGATATCAAATGCTCCTCTATACAAATAATTATCTTGAAACAACCAAAAAAATGAGTAGGCTAGACAAAAATGGCGAAAGATTAATAACGACCCGAACTGAGTACGGATGGTTTGAACGTTGTATGCATGGAATCCTGATATTAATTGATTGTCTGTGTTTAAATCTTGATATATAAGACCTAAGAACGCGCTAAAAACCAGTAATTCAGTCGCGGCAGTAGAGAAGTCAAGAGCAGCGATATTATCCTTTTCTCTTATATGTTTCTGTGCCGTTGTTTCAAAAGCGAAACAAGAAACTACATGGAGATGATGGCTAGATGGCTATCTGTGAAAAACCGTTCTTTTCATATACATCATCCTTTAGCTTCCCCTAAGAACAAATGCCTACACGGAGCCGCACTCACCGATAATAAATCGGGTAAAAACACACATGTAGAAAATTTTCTGTAGTTGATTGAGTTTATTACTGCATTGTTGGGGTCCCCAGTGAGGTTTTGCCAATAGTCTATTCGCATTTCCTTACTAGGGAATCTATCGCTGGAGTAAAGGACTCAGAGACAACACGCAACGCAACATGTATCTGTTTGTCCACAGAGTTTCTTCCAAAACATTCAATAAGGTGACATTTCTTGAACGAAAAGAAATTTATTCAATTATAGAATCGAAACCTGAATACTTTTTTGATTACGAAATAATTCATATATTAGAACAATTGTCAGGATCATACAAAAAGATCGAATCTTATAATTTCATTTGATTCTTTTATCAATGTAGAAATTTCTGTAAATTTGACTTCTTTACAAACCTATCCAGGCATTCATATCTGAGTTTAACATAAAACAATTATTTCTGAGGAGGGTTTACTTCCTACCCTCAAATGTTCTATGTTCTTTGCTTTGTTAAAAAATCAAGTTCTTTTAACTGATTTCGGTTTTCTTATATTATTAATTTTAAATTTGACTATGTATTTGTATGCCCCTACACGCGCATGTACATATATGTAGGCATCTACAGCCACGCACACGCGCGCACAGAAGGACATAAATACATGCCTATATAAGTATGGCAGTGTATATGCATATTTGTGTAGATGCGCGTGTGGTCTAGTGAATAGTAAGTGACAAGTTCGAATTCCAGTCGGATTCGTGGCATTCACTTACGTGTCATTAACCGTTCGAAAGTATCACTTCTTCCCCGATTATGGGTTAAAGAGAAGGACTTATATCTGAAAAAAACATTGTTATCTCCAAAATTTCTTAAAGCTATGTTCCCTGCTAAAAGAATAATTTTCTTAGAAATATGATTCGATTATAAATATCCGACAAAGGTTTCATTAATCGTAAAAAAGAAAATCAGTCAATTGATAACGATTAATATTTGTCCATATATATATATATGTATATATATATGTATATATATATATATATATATATATATATATATATATATATATATATATATATATATATATATACATATATACATATGTGAAGAAATATAGATTTTAGGTGTGCTATATTTATGGGATAAAGTGCTCAAAATCAGGGATAAAGCATATGTAAATATAAAAGTGGCCATTGAAGTCAACACTTAGAGGCGACAAACTATTTCATGCTGACGATTGCGTCAAGCATGAAACAGTCTGTCACCTTTGAAAAAAATTTCGCCTTTAAAAAAATAATAATATTTTAATAATAAATAATATATTTTACATAACTGATATTTGTTTAACAAATTAATCTCATTTCTGGTCAATGCACCTCAATATACAATGAAAATTCCAGATCAAAATTCAACTAATAAATGCCTGTCGGGCAATGAATTTCCAATATATAGATTTTGGCGTTTTCATTCTCTCATACAATTTATTTTTTTCTTTTATATGCATAAAATATATGCATATTTTTTTATCTTATCAATAATACATTATTTATTTATGAATTTAAAAGAAAATATTAGGATTGATAGAGTAATAGCTTGAGGGATTATATCGGTATGGCGATATATATATATATATATATATATATATATATATATATATGTACAATATATATATATATATATATATATATATACAATATATATATATGTATACAATATATATATATATATATATATATATATATATATATATATATATATATTTATATACATACATACATATATATATACATGCTAGAAATATGTATTCGCAATTCACTTATACAAAGGTTCTATAGATCAGAAAGTAAATATACTGATATTCATTTGTTTCTTTACACGCAGTCACCCACCAGATAAATGCTTACAATATACGTATAAAAATATACGCAATAGACAAATTATTTATGCCTGTACATACATACGCAATATTATAATTATATAATACAAAAAGTGTGTGTATATATATATATATATATATATATATATATATATATATATATATATATATATATATATATATATATGCATATGTGTGTATACTTATCAGCAGTTAGAAATATGGAAGTGATTGAAGTATATATCAAGATTATTACTCGGAAAAATGTTTACTACTTACAAGATATACTTTGACAAATATGATGAGCCTATTGAAAAAAAGTATATATCTATATATGTACACATATGTATATGTCCATATGCATCCATGATTATATATATATATATATTAAATACACATATGTAGTTAGCAGTTATTGATATACAACTGTATATGAATATATTTTGTGAAACTATATTTTTTGATTACATGTTTGTGTTGTCGCACAATAGAAGGACTAGAATAAGAAGAATTGAAGTCTATTTCAAATTCAAAATATGGAAGATATAAGAAAGATAATTGCGTTCTTGTGTATTTCTGTTTGTAGATACAGAGAGATCGATAAAAAGATAACATTTCAGTTAAGGGTAAATACACAGAACGAAAAAAAAAGAAGGAGCGAGTGATGTAAATGAAGGAGAAAGAAAATATCAGAACAGTTAATTTTTTAAAAATATTTTTACAAGAATTTATACGTAAAAAAAAGAACAAGTTATTATTTTGAACCTAAAGGCATATCCATCAATCAGGTTAATGTTTTTGGTTCAATACTAACAGAATACCCCAAATACACAGGGTGTTGCAGAAATACCTCTCACATATGCCTCCCAGAATTATCTACTATATAATGATTAGATATTAGTAGCAATGGTGTTCTCTAACTAAAGGCCATTATGTAGGGGGTATATTTGGCGGGGGGTACTTGTGAGTCGTATTTTTCGGTGGTACATGTGGGAGTTATTTCTGAGGGTACATTTGGTAGGTATTTAGGAGTGTACATGTGGTATGTATTCCTGGGGGTATGTGGGAGGCGTTTCTGGGGGTATATGTCGGAGGTATTTCTGCCTCACCATGTATAAACCTTGTACGATGCACATCTAAAATTCGGAAAAATACGGGCTGATCTCTCGTCTATGAGTACACATGTTTGCATGAGCAGCTAACACATCCCTGTTGCAAAAGCCTTCTCAGGCATATTTTCGTTTATTCAACACCCACTTGTGGTTTCCACTACAAATAAGCTGAGCGGACATTAGTTACAGTTTCTCGGGGAGAGGCCGCATCATCTGGCGCAATTTAAAGTTTGAACAACATCATTACGCTCACAAACATTGACAAACAGTTCACCGATATAATATCATTTATAACGCTTCTTACGTGCTAATACCATTGGGAAAGGTATGAATCCTCTTTCCCTCCACCACAGCTATGGGTAAATAGCAGGACAAACTGAGTTCTATAACGCAGAAAGAAATGGCCACCTACTGCGGGAAAAAAACTGCCTCGTCAGTTATGTATCGAAAGATGCATGATCGCCTAAGCGTGTATCACGCATGACACATAATTAAATGATAGTTTTCAGACATATCTCAACAGAGTAACACGCTGCGATCGCTTCTTCAAGCCAATAACATCAAAACATAACATTTCTGATATTTTGACAATCTTGAGATTCGAAATCGTGTCGAATGATCGGAAACAAACGTTTTAATTTCTCTCCATGCGGGATAATACTCAAACTAATGTACAGCTATATGTAACCATTCAGATAGACAGAAATAAATAGATACATATATACTGTATTATATATATATATATTCTTTTTGAATTTGTAGGTCTGATGAATTGGATCGTATTTACGATTCCAATGGAATAAATTATGACCATGGAATATTAGTGTTTAAGCCTTTTTATTATATCCTTACTCTGTCCTGGACATTGAGTTCTACCTGGATTTTATCCTCTCGGAAAATTTTTTATTCTAAAATATACATGTGTATATATGCACCTGTGGATTTTGCATATATATGTATATTTACCACTAATATTATATATATATATATATATATATATATATATATATATATATATATATATATATATATATATATATATATATTGATATAATGGAATATGCATACAGCTGTGTCCGCCTCACTGGAATATGATTGTCTGGTGTCCGTCATGAATACCGACGGACGTGTACGAGAGTCAGAGCCTTAGTCTGAGAGCTAAGTCTATAACGACGCCCATTGGACTACGCCATTGATCTACACTTCTTACCCGCGACTACGACGCGTACCAGTCAATTACAGGTACCGTGTTCTACTTGGTTATAGTAGCCAAAACCGCTTAGCTACTTCGTTCAAATATATCCCTTTCCATCTATATATATAGTCATCCACTGATACTCATGCCGGGATCGAAATATCACTCGTATATCTTATCTCCGGGGCCATCGTCGCAAGGCAAAAAAGAAGGAAGGCAATTTTAATGTTTTCGCTATACGAAATACGCCAGCGACTCGGAGAACTCAATTCATTTCTTGAAGTGTTATACTTAATAGCAGTATATATATATATATATATATATATATATATATATATATATATATATATATACCGTGGGTAAAAGCAAAATTGTCCAAATCGTGTAACACTGTGCGATCATTTTTCATCCTACACAATGTTTAATATCTGAAAAACCACAAAATTAATTGAGTTTTTTTCCCGGTTTTCCGATAAGACTTTTAGCCATCTTGCAGTTTGTCCTGCTATTTACCCATCCCGCATGGAGAGAAATTAAAACTTTATCTGTGGTAAAAATCACTAAAAAACATTTGAGTTATTCAGCTAGAAAGACAACAGTTTAAAATCCTTTTTGTAACAGCCCTACTATGTCTTCCCAACTGAGTAATGATGAAAGGAAAAAATCATTCAAGCCTTCATTAATAGTAACAAAATTCATACTCTAACTTCCATCTTCAAAATCTATTTATTCAAGAACCATCAATAGAACGGCAAATAAAAAAAAAGGGGGAACAGTAGAAGAAAACTGCAACTGGATGTCACAACAGCAAGTGGGATCATCATTTCAACTTAGAGGTAAATACGTTCTTATTGTTCAAAGTAGCGTTCAATAGTGTTATTAAAACCTCAGCGAATTCCAGTAAATTATCTTTAATCATTTCTAAGATACGATTCAACGCTTAATCTAATTTTGTTGTTACACGATTTATACAATTTTTCAGTTACACCTGCTATACACACACACACACACACACACACACACATATATATATATATATATATATATATATATATATATATATTTATATATATATATAGTAGGATAAAGTTCCGGTTAGTATGGTAGAGTTTGAAATTGCACTTTTTTTGATCAGAGAAAGAATTTCTTAAGTTTAACAACGTTTTCATTGATAGAAACAGTCTTATATATAACACGCATTGAGAAGTTTGACGATTAGATATAAACTTTAACCGGCATTTGATGAATTTTCTCAACACGTGTTATATATAAGACTGGTTACATCACTGAAAACCTCCTCAGTTTTAAGAAGTACTTTCTCTGTAGGAAATGCATTTTGTATATGTTCACACCCACACCCACAACCACACACACACATCTACACACATACACGCATTTGTATAGCTAAAATTACTTGGCTCGACCAAGCAGATATTCAAAGAAAAATTCTGATGTTTGGTCATTTGGTCAGGTACTTGGAATTGGTCCAAGACAAGGTGGATTTTGGATCAAAGCTTCAAAGCAATATTTTTGAAAATACTTCATATTCTTACCAAGCGAGTTGTATCTATGCATCTGTAGGCCAACACCCTTTCTCGTATGCCATACTGTTAGTATTCAAATGACAACCAATGTTTGAGTGTGCACATGTCAATATTTCTATGCACAATCAGGTATGAAAAGAGTCGGCTAAAAGGAAGCAAGTATGACGGGCATTGTGAATAAGCGAAAGAATCTGCTACGAAATATGTATTTTGCCAGACAGGGAGCGGGAAACATAAAAATGAAAAAAACGAACTAGCAAAAAAAACAAAAAAAAATATGTGAGAGTTACACACAGAGATACACACACACGCACGCGCACATGCACGCACAGACGCACGCGCACAGACACACACACACACATATATATATATATATATATATAGAGAGAGAGAGAGAGAGACAGACAGACAGACAGACAGACAGACAGACTTAGAGAGCAAATAAAGTATGAAAGAGAGAAGGGGAACGTCTATACGAATAAGATAAGAAGAATGTAACCTTATTGAAAGGTTTCTACCGTTTTTCCCCTTTTCATTATGTTATTCCATAATGGTGTATTTGCTAATGCCAATGAAATAAAAATATCAAACATAAAATTCATAAAAAGAGTGCGACTGTTTCAGCCGCGTAGCAACACATTAGAGTTTCGGTGTAGTTGTTCGGTTTGTATCACTACATTTATTCATATTTTTCATGTCTTTTTCAATTGTCCTTGCGGCTTCTTGCTCGCTGGCTGCAAGTTCAATCTTTGCCTAGCGCGCCTCTCCTCCCCTCCGACTACCACAACTATTCCTGTTACGCCACCATGTTCTTCACCATGCCCGGGTCCGTGCGTGCCTTCGTGCTTGCACGCATCCAGTGCCCTACCCATAATCAGCAGGCATTGAGACCGCTACCCAGTTTATTGGCGCTCAGCTTCCGAAAGATGACGAAAATGAAAAAGAAAATTGGTCTTTGAAGAAACATATAAGTTGGACGCCATTTTGTTTTGGCTTTTGTTTATTTATTTATTTCTATATTTTATTTATTTATTTTCATTTTTTCGGTATTATTATCTTCCATTTTTTTCCAACTTTCCTTTAGCGGCATCGACAATGCTCATTCGTTATGATTTTGTTTGTTGTGGCATTTATCATAAAACTGGTTCAATGATTGTACTTGGTGTGTGTATACAGTCTTTAAACTCAAATACATACTCGGACAACTGTTTTCAGAATTTCAGGCAGCATTTAATTCAAACAGTATTATTATTAGGACTAATAATAGTGGCAAAAATATATTTGTTGCCAAATTAAATTTATTTTTCTTAGCTGTTTGTGACATAAACAAAATCATAAAGGCGCAAGTACACACATAGATGCATAAGTACACACACACACACACACATATATATATATGTGTGTGTGTGTATAAGACATTCGAAAATACATGCGTCCGTGTGTAAATATATATATATATATATATATATATATATATATATGTATATATATATATATATATATATATATATAATATTATCTATCTATCTCTCTATATATAATCAGATGGATATATATACATGTATATACAGATCATTCAAGAAATTATATATATATATATATATATATATATATATATATATATATATATATATATAGAGAGAGAGAGAGAGAGAGAGAGAACGAGACTTTTATTCCAAAATATATGAATATTCATAACACAATAATATATATATATATATATATATATATATATATATATATATATATATATATATATATAATTTGCGTATATTTTGATAGCATTCTTTCACTGAGACAAGTTTCATTGAATAATTTAGACAAGTTTTTTTCTATTTATTTTCAATTGGATTCTTTCATATTCACAGACAAGTTTTTGGGTGTCGTTATTAAAGGAAGATTGAAAATTACCGTGTTGATTGATATTCGTTTATTTCGCTTACTTTCGACATTAAAACAGGCATCATCGGGGTGTTGCTTTTTGTTTTAGAGAAAAGCAACATATCTAGGAAAAAGGATACATATATATATATTTATATACACCAAAACAAAATAAAAAATAATACAGATATTAAAAAATATATTTGTGTGCCTATATGAATAATTCTATCTCTCTCATACTCTCACTTTCTATCAATATATATATCAATATATATATATATATATATATATATATATATATATATATATATATATATATATATATATATATATGTACATATATATATATATACATATTTTTGTTTGGAAGTAAAGTCTGATGATCCGCAGTACTTTTAAAAGGGCTGTGGTGAAATAATTTATTACATGGAACCTTAAAGTGGTCTGTTTTTATTTAATATATATATATATATATATATATATATATATATATATAAATACATAGATCTGTTTGTATATATATATATATATATATATATATATATATATATATATATATATATATATATATGAGATCAAATATGGATGATAAAATAAAGAACAAATAAGGAACGTATATCAATCTAGCATGTTTCACTTTTATTAAATCTTAGTCAGGGAACATAAACAAAAAACAGAAACTCTGGGACTTTCAATTTTGTTTGGTTCTCTTCTCATTGGTTAGACTTATGTTATTTGCATTAAAACCGTAGATAATTCTATATGTATGTAAGTTTGCGAAGGTTCTTGTATGTCTATGTGGTTATCTAATGCTAATGCGTATTTACAGAACCAATGAAACTACGCTAACCAGGAGATACATACGGGTACTAAAAATGTATCCATGAACGAAATCACCAACATTACCCCATCCAACAAAGGAGGTGGAATAGTTATAATGGACACCAACGTCTACATTGAGAAATAAGAATTTTTCCTAAATAACGTTAACACCTGCATAAAAAAAAAACAATGAACAAACAATAAAATAAGCACGCGATGGTTCAACAAAACAGTTAAAGAACTATTAGAAAATGAAAACCAATCATGGACCAGTCATCATACTTATTTTAAAACCCAGGTTGTGTGTCTGTGTGTCTGTTCGTTTATATATTGGATCGGATTTCCTAAATTTTTCAACCGATTTCAACAAAACTTCACAGGACTACGTAAAATTAACTTGCAGTGGTTCTGACAGCGCCAAAAATTGGAAAAACACAATTGTTTTTGCACGAAATCAATTTGAAAACACGATTAAGATGCATCACGGGAATGAAAGGGGGACAATTCATATCGAGTTATACTTATTATAAAACGCAGGTTGTTTGTGAGTGTGTGTGTGCGTGTTCGTTTATAGTTATTTTCCAAGCGTTGCTTAGATGTGGCACAAGGCTAAAAGTATGGGGCATCTAGTGAGGATCAAACTCCCTTTTCAGTTATAACTGATCTAGTGAGACAAGCTTGCTAACTATTACACCACGCCGAGGTGCCCAGTGTGTGTTCGTTTATATATGGGATCGGATTTCCTACATTTTTCAACCAATTTCAACAAAACTTCACTTTTTTTTTTTTTTGGCAAGTAGTGTTTCTTATTGTCTTGCACACTTTTTTCTTTATTTTTACATTCAGAATGCTTTAAAAATTCCATTTACAAGACAATTGTTTATAATAAAATTGAAAAATTCTAGTCTGTCTATATTTCTGAGATGAGGTATTATGTACAGTATTTACATTATGCGGACCATTGTCCTCATCTTTGTCGCCATATTTGTCACAACGTTTCGGCCGTTGTACGCTCCGGCCTTCTTCAGGTGGTTGGAATTTCGAACTGAACCCTTTATTTCGATCCCTGGGGTAGACTGTTCTAGTTCCACGTGCCATGTTTGATGGATGTCAATTATCAGTTATCTCCTGCTAATTTTCCCTCTTGAAAGTTCTCCACTAAAGACTGTGTGTACGCTATCCCGTGCAGCTGCGGAAAGGAATATAAAGGAGAGACAGGCTGCCCCCTCAAGGTAAGGCTTCAAGAACACCAGAAAGCTGTAACGCGAGGAGAAGTAGAAAAATCAGGCGTGGCTGACCACATATGGAGAGAGAAGGGAGATCACCGCCCCCTGTGGGATCATGTTGAGATCATAGATAGAGAACACCATTGGAAAATTCGTAAACTTAAGGAATCAGCACATATGCTAGGCCACAGAGATCTCCTGAGCCGACCAAGCATAGAAATAAATACAATATGGGAACCAGTAATAAGGAGTGCCGGAGAAAAACAATGATAACAAAGTTGCAATATAAGCTCTGGTAAAAAACATTCCAAAGTTGCAATATGAGCTCTGGTAAAAACATGAAATGATAACAGCAAAATTGCAATATGAGCACTGGTAAAAATGGTGGTTTATAATACCCAGAAATTCATGCACAGATGTCCTCAAGAACACATGGCATAGTGGATAAAGGCGTTGGTTAGATCCAGTGACAAACCCAAAGAGTGTGTGTTCAATACCCGGTTAAGGCAGTGGAGAACTTTCAGAGGGAAAATTAGCAGGAGATAACTGATAATTGACATCCATCAAACATGGCACGTGGAACTAGAACAGTCTACCCCAGGGATCGAAATAAAGGGTTCAGTTCGAAATTCCAACCACCTGAAGAAGGCCGGAGCATACAACGGCCGAAACGTTGTGACAAATATGGCGACAAAGATATAAATTCTGAAAAATTCTATTCAATCGGTAGACTCATAACGATTGAAAACAATGTTTTTGTTTGGGTTTGACCAATTCGCAAAAAAAAAAAACAACAAAAAAAAAAAAACTAATTAAGACATGCGTGTCCGTCAACCTTAAACAATAATCTTTGGCAATTTTATTTTTCAGTCTTTATGATGGTCGATACTTGATCTATCTCTTACTGTTACATCCCCAGGCAACGCCGGGCTCTACTGCTAGTCCTTAATACTACAATCGTTACTACTACCTGCAAGGCAATCAGAGATATAATTAGGAAGCAACACCAATTCAAACGCCGGGATTAATCAAATAAATTGTTTACAATGCAAAAATGTTTATATACATGATCTAAAAGCCCGCATCTACGAACACAAGAGAGAATTGCGTTTAGACAATCGATCTAACTCTCGCTTTTAATTGAAACGATGCCAGGCTAACTTTGACTTCACTAATGCCACCCTAATTAATAAAGGACATCATTCTTTAAGAAGAAAACATTGAAAACATAACAATAACACCATTACCAAGTATAAATAAACGCCTAAAACATTACATCACCAACTTTCTTTGAATCCATTATTAAAGAATCCAAATAATATATATCTAATACAAAGAATACATGCTTAAAGAGATCAGCCATAGTCTAGAATGATGTGACACCCTGCTGTGCTGGCTGACCGTACGAAATTGAAGACATTAGAACTGCCATTAGACAGACACTGTTACTCAATTACGAATACCCATTGGCATCCGATGCCGCCTTAAACATACAAAAATCTTCAAAAGTTTGCATGCATACATAAAATCTACGATTTTAATGCACGTGATACGTGTCTGACCAGTGAGAAATGGCAGAAATATAAGTGAAAATACGAGTTTCTGATTTTTTGTCTGTTTTTTTCATGAAACTTTCATAAGGTTAATGTTAGATTAATATACATTTCCTATTTGTTATATATATATATATATATATATATATATATATATATATATATATATATATATATATATATATATATATCAGAACAAATTGCAAGAGAAAGCAATTGACTAAGAGGAAAATCTGCTGAACGTTCTTTAATATCCAGTAAAGCGTTTCACTTTTCTCAAGAGATCTTTTCTTATAGAGAATGACAAAGGCGACAGGAATTTTAGCAAAAAGAAAAGACACTACATGGCTAGAGGTTGTACCCAAATACATATTAAAACATAATGTATGAAAAAGTAAAAAAAATCTGCATCTGCTCTTCTCCGTTCGCATGTGTAATTACATCAGCGCAAACATCATTTTACTCCGTTGAAGCTCAAAATGACGATATTCGTCAAACGAAAGAGTCTCTCTCTCCATATATATATATATATATATATATATATATATATATATATATATATATATGTGTGTGAAAATATTGTAGAAAATAGGAAAGAAACTGGTTTGGTAAATAATCCAAAGTTCCTTAGTATTTTTGTAATTATTTTTTTAAAATAGTGCTCGATACGAAAGTAGAGCATAAATATAATTATTTATTTAAAAATATGATTCCAACACGCTACATAAGAGGTCTCATGTTTCAAAACAAGAGCCGAAAACTTCAAAATAATATTTGAATTAACTTGAGTTAAAGTAGGCTCTGTTCCATCTTCAAGCGAAATTTTTTGGGAATGAATTATTTCTGAAATTTACGAGTTTTAATAGTATGGTCAGAATTGAAATCAAAAATTTCCATGGTAACATCAAGGGCGGATTGTTTAGAATCGGCAGGGGTGGGGTGTTAATAATTTGTATCAGTATAGAGTTACTTTCATAGATGTCGGGTCACGGTAAGGTGGGGGTGGCTAAATTTACGACTAAATTTTATGAACTAAAATGATATTTACGTTGATGTAATTACACATATGCATGTAGGTGAGGCGATGATGAAATTCTAAATATTTAAATTTAATTTTTTAACATATACTTGGATATAAAGTCACAGGCTGTACCACATATCATGGTACGAAATGTCATTCAGTGTCGACTATATAAATAAATATCTTTGAGGTGTATGTGTGGTCGTGTTTGTGTGTATTTGAACAAATATGGCTGAGAACCGTTCTCTTCAAGACATACGAATATAGCTTGGTTATATTCATTTAATTGGATTAGGTAGAAATTTCTTTTATATATATATATATATATATATATATATATATATATATGTGTGTGTGTGTATGTATGTATGTATATAGACAACTACCAAACACCAAGCGTTCAGTTGGATGCACATTCTTACGCTACAAAAACAAATTGAAAGATTTGAAACTTCTCAACTTTGATCTGAAAACCTGGGAAGCCCAAATATCAAACCGAAAGGAGATTCATTAAGCTAAAGGGTTTTGAAGACTGTAGACTGGAGCACCATGATAGCTTGGTCAAGCTCTGAAGCAGAGACGCCATCAAAATCCTGTTTTAACAAGTTTTATCTGTCAGTGTGGCTTTGTCACCCACAGCAACGCTGGGCTATTGGCCCACTTAAGAAAGCACAAATGAAATATGTATTTCGTTTACCTGATTATCTCCATAATAGCTCCTGTCATAATAGTCCTTGCTACCATTTATAAGTGTAAAACGAAAGGCACCATCCAATGATGACCCCATTTATCGTTAACACTAGCAGATTCCACCATATATATATATATATATATATATATATATATATATATATATATATATATGTACACAGTATGTGTTTTTGTGTGTGCGTATGTGTGAGTATTATATGCAACCGCGCATATATATTTCTATGAGTAGTTGCGCTTGTTTAAATATATATGCGTTTGAATATATATGTATAACAGTTGATTTTAATTACGAATATACTTTTCTAAAAAATCTCATTTAAGAAACGTATCAAAACCTTTTGAAAAAAAAAGCAGTTACGGTTTGGCTTTACAACCATCTTAATTATATTTTGGCATTGATTCGACATACTCTGTAATCATTCTTTCGAAATGTTTGTACATACATTTATTATCGCATGCCAAATTTACTGTAGATTGGTTGGCTTCATCCCCATACACACTACACCATAAATGTGCGTCGTGGGAATGTATGACACAAGACTTTGGCGAACATTTTACCACAAAATTCTTATGGTTGTCTTGCGTAAACGAATCTGCTACTTTATTTGTTCTGCTGAAGGTAGATACAAGTGACTTGATGCAACATGAACTGAGTTACGTGATCAGCCCCAATACTTAGGTACGTTGCGGTAATTTAAATGACCATTTGCTGGTATCAACTATCTAAATGCATGCTAAAATAATTCCCATACCATCACACCACCACCAACAGGTTGTGCTGAAATTATTATGAGAAATATTTTTTTATACTTTGATAAAAGGCAAGATGGAGCCATACTTCTTGTTCATTCCAAATTTTACACTATCATACGAATGTCACAACAGTAATAGACACTAATCAGCCTAACTACGGCCTAAATTGGTTGATTTTTCGCGAATTATAGCTTCACTTATTTGTTGTTATCAGACAGATATTACAGTCGACATGAACTTCTGTTGCTGTAGCCAAACTGCTTCAAGTCTCGGCGTGTTGCGTTTTCATAGATGCTGTTCCGTATACCTCCATCATAAATAGTTTTTATTTTTACTACTGTTGACTTTTTATCATCTTGAATCAATCTGATCATTTTCCACTGGCCTCTCGATTCATAGAATTTCCGCTTCCTAGATTTTTTTTTTAATTTTCTCACCATTATTGATAAGACCTACAGATTGTTCTGCGTGAAAACCAATGTAGATAAGCAATTTTTCAGAAGCATGCCTTGTGCCAACAATCATACCACTTTAAAAAGTCATTTAAAATATCCATTTAGCCATATTCAAGAATGAAATGAAATGAAATCCACTATGTTGATATTTGCATGTTGACATGCCTATATGCATTAAATTGTGTTCGTGAACAACGGGTAATTAGAGATTGGCCTAAAAGGACATTTGTTCATCTGTACTTAATTAAGTGGCTATATATATATATATATATATATATATATATATATATATATATATATATATATATATAAATGTATAATTCACAGGTATTGTAATATATACATTTTATTAAGAAAACATTTGTACGAACACAAGAAAAATTAAATAAAAGGCTTGATCGCAGTACCTTGTCAGTCGTCTTTAACGAAAATTGTATAAAAGAGGGTTTGCTTCCCAAATACACTATATATATATATATATATATATATATATATATATATATATATATATATATATATATATATATGTGTGTGTGTGTGTGTGTAGTAAAGTTAATAAATCCGTTGGTATATAATCCAAGTAGAGAAAAAGATAGATAGATAGATAGATAGATAGATAGATAAGGATAGACGTACATAGATATAAAGACATATGTGAACAGATTGTTCAGATAGATAGATAGATAGATAGATAGATAGATATGCATGCATGCATGCATGTGCCTTTTCTTTGAACATCTTTAGGTCACTCTATATAACCATAATTGTATACGTTTCCAACTACATAAGTAAATGCGCATATAAACGGGGTTGGGTTTGCAGGCTGTTTTCATTGCATTGAAGAATGCATGTTTGATATGTCAAACGTTAACTTTTCTAAGCCAGTGTTTCTTTTGAAAAGCTATACGTGCGTACGTATGTAAATTTTTCAAGAATGTTTATGTATTTGAATGCTCCATATAGTACTGGTATTTTTCTTTTTGTTCGTTTGGACGAACTTGTCATGTTTGATATATTTGTTAACCCGCAAAGACATTCTTGCGGCGAGAGAGGGAAAAATAAGTTCGTGAGCTTGTTTACCCACAATTCAAAATGCAAATGTTATTTTCAAAAAGAGGTTTATGTCCATTTTTTTACGAGAGCCCTCGATTTCAAAAGGGGAAAGTGAGACACAGACGTGTCCATTTTTTTGCTCACTAGCAAGAATAACTTAGGAAAAAATACACTGTTCTGTTTGAAAACGACGTTTAGATTCCACCATTATGAAATGTGTTATGCCAAAAAGAATGGGGCCGCATTGTGGAGTCGATATGTGTTTTCATTCGTGATAGCACGCACTCCAAAAATATCTTCAATACACATGCACAATATATATATATATATATATATATATATATATATATATATATATATATATATATATATATTCAAACATATTGTTCAATATAACAGACAACGAATGTCTATTTTGTTTGATCATGTGCAATAGTTGCTTTAATTTCGGGAGAAAATAAAGACAAAAACTGTCCAAAATTTGAATATTTTTTGTATTATGCTGTTTGTTCTTCGGTCTAAGCTTTCGGATCACATAAGCCGTCATCAAAGTGGATATATGGACATTTCAACAAAGATATTCACCATCAAAGTATAGCAAACTTCTATGCAAACATAACAGGATATCATTTTTGATGAACCAGAAAAAAACCCAAAAAATAAAAAAAAACAGCCGTAAAACGAAAACCTATCGTAACATCTGTCACACCGATAAATACTGGAATATAGAGTTTACATTTTCACTCAGAAATATTCAATCGACAGAAAAATTACTTTGTTTACGTATCGGATACGGAAATATTGTTAGCAGATTGTTTTCAAATGAAACCAATGAGAGACGTGTATGTCTTAAATAAAGCCTTGCTTTAGTGTGATAGCTTTCTGTGACATAAAAGTCAGACTCACTTAGTTTAAAAATGGTTTTCTTGATTGATACAGAGAATCGATTCCTGTTGGGAAGCACGTTTTCTTTTGCGGGACTCTTGATCCATAAATCGGTAGACATTAACTTCGCTGTTTAAAATGAATGGAATGTCTACTACACACGTGTATCTATTATATATGACGTTTATAGTGAAAAGATATAATTCTAGATTTTAAAAATAATCCATTATTATGTTTAATTTATTACTCTCGAAAATGTAAAAACCCCAAAATAAAAAATTATATATCACAATAAGAAGTGAAACTACTCTTCTACATTGATTAAAGAAATCAAGTTCATTACATAGACTTCCGTCCTAATACCCTTGGGAGAGCTATGAATCCCCCCCACCTCAGTTATCGGTGAATTTCAGGACAAACTGTGTCCTATATCTTTGGGTGGTAAGCGGTTTAGGAGAAGTAATAACCAGCCTAGAGAAGGTAGGGTTCTGTCACGCTACCTTATCAGGAAACAGCACTGCTACTGCGTCTGCAGTAGGTATGGTGCTCTTACGACCCTACTAGGTTACGGAGAGTTGAGGTATCCTTCTGGCTTCCATCGATTCGCGGGAAGCGATTCTTAAAATTATAAAAGCTTACCTATCCTCTTGTTGGATTATCCGAAAATAATCTCATAATTTGATCTCTGTAAAATGGTTATTGCGCTACGCTCGGGCGGGCAACTAAGGAAACTCTGGTAGGCACATGCTTCCTACCACAGCAAAATCACTCAGCGAGGAAGAAAAAAAAACAAAAAGTAAAAGAAATAGATAATGGTACCTTCCCAAAGAGCTAGAAATATAATTAATACCATTGCTGTAAGTTCTGCGGAGATGAAAGAGGGCAAATCTTGCCATAAATTAAATAGGTAACGAGAAATTACCATAAACATATACCCAAAACTATCGAAAGAGCTAAAAATATAATTAATACCATTTCTGTAAGTTCTGTAGAGGCTGAAAGAAGGTTTACCGTGATGAACATAATTTATTCTAACTGTCTTGAAGTTAAAAATGTGTCATTTCTTCTAGTCATAAATTTGATAGGTCTTCCATTTTATATTTGGGACTGCAGCGAATGTCGGTAAGAAACCATAACATGGCAGATGACACTAGAGTCGAAAAGCATCATAATTCCAAACAGAAATATGATGCCAACAGAATTTCAATCTGGAAATATCTTAATAAATAAATGTTTTCTATTAAATATCTTAATAAATAAATGTTTTCTATTAAATTATCAAAATGCTTTAATTCTTTTTGATACAATAAAGTGATATTTTTCGATTCTCCGATTGAAAAGAAAATAAGTAGAATAGGTTCCTAAAGATTAAAAGGTCTTTATAGAACCAGTTCCTGGAAATTTGAGATGCCATTATTGGTTACAGGTTACGTGATAGTGATATTTTTTTATTATAAAAAAGAACAGAGATTCATTTTAAATCATAATGTAAAAATTCCCGTAAAAGTGGTCCTTGATATTTCAATATGCTCTCTTATGTATAGTATGTGAAACTGACAGAATAAATATTTCATAGATCCAAATTGATACAGCTGGAGGCTATAGTGGCAGAACATTCGACGAGGATCGAACATAGTACACTAGTTAAGTAGCCGTAGTAAATCATCAATTTGAAGTGTAAATATTAAAAGGCAAAAGATCCACAAATTTGACACACGTAACAGAATTACCCCATTAAGTGCGGATGAGGTGATTACAATTCCAGGATTCAACTACGAATGTTTCAAAATCTCAAGGGCTTACGGTTGTATCACATTAAAACACCGGTTCTCGTCCGATCACTGAAGTTAAGCAACGTGTACATAGATGGGTAACCACTATGAGTTAATTAGTAGGATTTATACCAGTAAATCATAATTATTTTCAAAAAATTCTTACAATCTAAAAATATTTTCCAGCTCTAAGTAACCTGGAATATGATTTGAGCCAATGTCACTTGTCTGATACCACAGACAGTTCAAAACCAGAGGCCTCTCTCCATGATGATTAAGAACCAAAGGTCGGTCACAGTGGATGATATTTCTTACCGAGGTTCTGAAAAGTATTTTACGCGATTCCTGCTTGACTTCTGATATATGAACCACACTTTCCGCGGTCAATTAATGCACTATCTCGATAGTTGAATATCTACACCTGCTTATCTCTCTCTCCTCTCTCTCACTGTCCATGTATATATATATATATATATATATATATATATATATATATATATATATATATATATATATGAAAAGATAGTTCCAATAACTTGGACCGATTTTAAATATGAATTAAGTTTAAGCGTCTAATGATTTTTTTTTTTCTTTTCCTTTCAGATTTGGCGAACATTTGGACGATATTATTTTTGACACATAATTGTCATGACTTAAATAATATAATCCAATAGAGAAATATATAAATTTTTACCAATAACACTGATTTATTTACTGCTGACTTTGATCCGTCTTAATGAAACACCCTTATATATAATCCGTCTTAATGCAACACCATTTATACATACATCCATACATCCAAACATATATATATATATATATATATATATATATATATATATATATATATATAGCTCACTCTTATGTCTTGCATGGACGTGGGCATTTTTGGTTTTCTACAGTGTGTTATTGCTCGGATGTTTGGATTGTGAGAGTGATAGCGGCTCGGAATGTGAAACCGAGGAACCGAGTTTAAATTCCAGTCGATTTTGTCCTATACGGAAATACCTTTGGATAATGTATGGTCCCATCAGCTCGCCTCATCTATGGCCTAAATTATAGGATTTTTATCTGGGATAATCATTGTTATTCTCTAAAAATGTTTAATACAATATTCCCTCGCAAAAAAAGTATTATTCTTACAATTCAAAATCCGTTTAGACTTTAAATAATCAACAAAAGTGTTGATAACCCGTAAAAAACATTCAGTCAACCAAATGTTGCTGCCCATTTTTTAGGTGAGAGATTTAATTTTTTTGTAAAAGTTATAATTTCATTTTACGGTCTGGATAATATAACGGATTAAAGAAAATATGATCGCTAAATACAAACGCACATTAGCGAACAATGTCTTTCAGAAACTAAACAAAGTATTAAGAGATATTAAAAGTCCTTTGAAACAAATAAAATCATGCTAAACGGCTATATAATATTTGATCTCCTATATGGCAGTAACTGCATGACAATCAATAGCGATATTGTTCTCTAAAAGAATCCCATTGCTTGTCCTTTCATTTATTAGCTAGCCCAACCGTTATGTCCAATATCTCATGAATAATGAACTAATGATCTAGAAGGGTAAAGACACTACTTGGTTTCATTGGGAAAATGAAAAAAAGAAGGGAAGATAGAAGTGGAGAGGTTAACCTGTTAAGAACAGATACTACACTTTGATCTCAGACAAGAGACCGAGAAGCGCAGTAACGAACGATGGGAACCACTTAAGGTAAATTTTCAGTTATCATAAACAAAATAAAATCGTCTGCTGAATTATTTTAAAATTATTATTAAGACAAATATTCGTAAGACGTGGAAAGAAAGAATGAGTGAATGAAAGAAGTATGTAATGTCTCCTACTAATACCTCATAAATAATAGACTATTCCGTTTTGATTAGGTCAAAAACAAGACATACGAAAGAAAAAATATATACAAGTGTTACACAGTGAAATGAGGAAAAAGCTGCCAATTTCAACTTTTTATTTCTACCCATTTCGTAAAATAACGACCAACATTCATATTTATGATTGCTATTCTAATATTTTGTTAAAGTTGTTGAGGTCATATATTTTCATGGTGTGATTGGGGAATTTACGGAATATTTTAATCTCATAGAACTCGCTAAGAATTGAATAAAATCATTAACTAAAGAATTAAGATTCATCATAAAATTCAAAGAGGAAATCGTGACTCTTTCTGGTGTTGAGAAATCTGTGGACAGAACCTGCGGTGGGGGTAATAGGAACTATATCAAAAATGATACAAATCAGAAAGAGACTGTTGAAATCTCTATTACATAACGAGAGTCTAGAGAATTTAACACTTACAGGCCAAAGGAAGCAGGAGGAACAGCAAGTAACTTACTCAAATAGTTTGTATGAACGAATGGCAGAAAAAAGGAACAAAGAACGTTGATAAATGGTTAATAGTTGCTTAGATTAACAAAAAGTGATGCATTTGTGGTAACCCATGATTGTCTGGGCCCTAAAGAGACACGGCACATAAAATATAACTTGACATATTAAGTCACGAGTTTCCGATACTTCTGCATTTGCTGCTGGTGTCAGAGGTATTTTTTTCGAGCTAACTTAAAACCTCAGTATACGGAATGCAGATTTTCAAGGGAAGCATATCCAACCTACTTGGAAGATTAATGAAAAATAGCAATTTAATAAGTCAGTTATGTGCCATGCTTAGGCGATCATGTATCTTTCGATACATGACTGACGAAGCAGATTTTTTCCCACCATTTTCCGCGGGTTCTATAGCCACCTAGGGCTATAGAACCCGATCTGTCCTGCTATTTACCCATAACTGTTGTGAGAAGAAGAGAATTCATACATTTTCCAACTGTATTAGCACGTAAGTGAATGTAATGGATTCGACTGGAAAGTCAGTCAGTTATGTGCCATGTGTGACACGCTTAGGCGATCATGTATCATTCGATACAGGACTGACGTGGCAGAGTTTTTCTCGCAGTAGCTTGCCATTTCTTTCTGCGGTAGACCAGTTGTCATCCAAGGCTATAGAACCCGGCTGGAGGAGAGAAAAAGAGGATTCATACCTTTCCCAACGGTATTAGCTTGTAAGTGAATGTAATGGATTCGGCTGGAATTCAAACTAGGCTCTCAGATTTCTCAAGCCGAGAGTGTAGCTAAAATGTGGCACAAGGCCGCGAGTATGGAGCACCCGGTGAAGACCAAACGTACTAAACGTCAAAAAACGACATTATACGTCATTATTTTTGCACCAACCTAGTACGGATCAACCAATGATAATCGAATTTTTTTACTAAGTTGTAATAAAAGATTTAGCGAGATATGTTTGCTAACCATTAGATCACGTCGAAGAGCCCGAACTAGGTATTTACTCTGTTTCCCCACTAAGAAGAGTTGTGACACAAGGTCTTTTTAAGGTAGGGACTCGAGCGCGTACACCCGTGCAGGAAACAAAAATTACACACTGGCAAACGTCGGTTGCGCTGGCCTCGGTGCGAGCTCCGATCTCTCTCTCTCTCTCTGGTGCAATGACAGGGCACCGCCTCGGGCAGCTGTTACCCAGGGCTGGGCACCTCTCAGTATAATTTTTCACAGTTGCGACTCTGTCCTTTGACGGCGTCGCCCCCTAAGTACACTCTGACCAGAGACAGAGACGCAACTGAGAGATGATAAGTAATGTGTTACAAACTCCTCGAGAGGAATTTATAAACTAAGCTTAGCTTAGATGTGGTACAAGGCCGTGAGTATGGAGCACCCAGTGAAGATCGAACTTACTATTCCGTTGTA